>JBCNYG010000007.1:4778625-4793187 GCA_039654305.1 Porochilus rendahli | reverse complement strand
ATATATATATATATATATATGTATATATATGTGCGAAGCCAAAAAAGTTTCACTCTAATTTCTATTTCTAATTTCTAATGTCTATTCTCTTGGACAGCCTTTGGCCTTGATCTCACCATGTAGTGATTAATTTCTCACCGACGTGTAGGGCAGTGGTGGCTCAGTGGTAAAAGGTCTGAATTGATCTGGATTTGAAGGTTAGCGGTTCAAGCCCCACTACCACCAAGTTGCCACTGTTGGGCCCTTGAGTAAGGCCCTGAACCCTCAATGGCTCAGTTGTTTAAAAGTGATAACTGTAAGTCACTCTGGATAAGGGAGTGTGCCAAATGCCATGAATGTAAATTGATGAGAAAAATTGAACCACTCCATAAAGTCTTCTACAGCACATCCCGAAAACTTCCAATAGGGTTAAGGTCAAGGCTCTGGTGTGCCAATACATATGTGAAAATGATTCCTCATGCTCCCTGAGTTAAGCTTTTCATTATTTGAGTCCCTTTTTTTATACCCGTGCCGTCAGGGAAGAAAAAGTCCATTGATGTGATAACCTGCTCATTCAGTACATTCAGGTAATCAGCTGACTTCATTTTATTGCCACAATGTTCCTGAACGTCGACCTGACCAACTGGAGCAACAATGCCATGGAGATTGCATGCAGTACTCAAAGCTAAAGGCTCGTCAAGAAAATATTAGAGTGTACGGCTTTTTTGGCCAGGCTGTGTGTGTTTTGGGACGATTGAGCCAAAGCTCAAGTAATTTATCAATAATGTCTTGCTTCAAGGTGATATTATCCCCGCAAGTTTTTTTTTTTTTTTTTGCATATTTTCATGGGTAAACAAAAATTGCATTTATTTGTCTAGATAAATATTCAACCTATCCAGATTTCAGATGACTCAAGTAGACTCAATAACTTGCATCAAACAAATACCACTCCTGTTGCCTCCCACAGTCCAAAAACATGTACAGTAGGCTAATTGGCTGTTCCAAATGGCCTCTAGGCGTGAGTGTGAGTGGTTTTATGTGTTTTGGCGCTGTTATGGTCTGGCGAGCTGTTCAGAGTGTACCCCACATTTGCTCAAAGTCAGCTGAGAATGGCACCAACGTCACCGACCCTATTTATGATTAAGGTTTGTAAGCATTATTTTATTTTACATTTATTTAACTGGTATTTGTTTCATTCATTCATTTTCTAAGCGACTTAAACTGTTGTTTGGATTTGATTAACTGCAAGGTTACATGGATCAAGCAAGAGACTTGTCAATTGGAACAATGGAAAGGATTATAATTCTGCTTCAAGAAGGAAATCATAATCAAAGAGTTTGGCAAAAGGGATAGGTGGTTACCAGTCAGCTGTGTCTCAAATGTGTTGCAAGTATAAAAAAAAAATTTACGGGACGGTTTTAGAACAATAAAATGATAATTTAAAAAAGCATACAGATAGACCAGTGTATAAATCAATATCCTGGGATGGAAAACTCGAAGCATCAACTGAATCAAATGAAAAAACAAGTAATCAGAAACAGAAGTCAGTCTTTGTGTCAGAACTGTAAGAAATCAGGCAGATGTAGTTGAATAATCATATAGAATAACCAAAGGAAAGGGTTACAGTGGGATAAAGAGAAGCAATCATGGAGTGTGATGGCTTGAAAGTGATGTTCAGTGAGAAATCACACTATGTTGGCCAAGGACATGATACTGGAAATGTTGTCTGGTGTTGTTTTAGTGAAGCATAAACGTGATTCCCTAAAGAAATCAATCAGTTGAGATGGGTTGCATGTCAGGTAAAGGACCAGAGGAGATGGCAGTCATTACCTGAGCAGCTAGTGCAGAGGTGCAGAGGCAATTTTTTTTAATTAGTCTATAAAAAATATGCGCCAACTTGGATGGCTGTTGTCAGTTGCTATTTTTAAAAAAAGGTATAGCAAGCTTAATGGAGAAACCAATGTTTTTCATTAGTGATGTCCATGCCTTAAAGAATTCAGGCCTGAGGAGGAGCAACAAAGTTTATTAGTTTGGGGCACAAAATGTGTCATTGCATAATTGATTAAAATATGGTGAATACAATAAGGGCAACTTAAAAATTGAGGTTTGACTGACTTTGCAATCTTTTAAAAATACATTTCCTGGTCTGCAAGAATGTCCTTACAAAGCTTAATATCAGGGCCCCAACAATTATCTTTTAGAAGAGGTACACGTTTTCCTTGGTAACTTAGTGGCCACTGATATCAGGTATAGACAGTGAGTCAGATTTGGAAGAGGAGTAGTCTGCCACCCAAAACTGAAGTATTATTTGCGTGAGGGAGCACTTGGGAGAGTACATGAGTGCAAGTGCAGCAATTGCAGTTCCAAAGCACCTTTACTTTGATGTTTTAAGGTGCTTT
Source organism: Porochilus rendahli (assembly GCA_039654305.1). Classification (NCBI taxonomy): domain Eukaryota; kingdom Metazoa; phylum Chordata; class Actinopteri; order Siluriformes; family Plotosidae; genus Porochilus; species Porochilus rendahli. Next base: position 4,790,809 of record JBCNYG010000007.1, on the reverse strand, counting down.
ACAATTTGCTTTATCAGCAAATAAATTTAAAAGGAAAAGCTCTATTCGCTAACGGTAACAAAAGACACCTGTCAGATGACCCTCCATATCTTTATACCAAGAAAAATGGAAGAAGCAGATATAATGTAAACATGACACAATAATTAACATTCACTCAGCCAAGTGGAGAAACACTGTTATTTAACAAAAGCCATTCCTATAATAGTGTATTGCACCCACCCACACTGAGGAGGATGGTGAGATCAGAGAAAAAGAATCCAAGGATTACAATTTCAGAACTGTAGTTTATTTCATACAATTAAATATACTCCCCTGACTTAAAAAGCACTAATATTTTTTTGGAGCACCTTTAGCCTGGATTACAACATTGTTGCTTCAATTAGTCAGGTCAAGGCTCAGCAACATTATGCGACAATAAAATTAATGTTTGATGACATGAATGTACTCTAAGGGTAGAACTGTGGTTAGCACATCTGCCTCACAGCAAGAAGGCCTTGGTTTCGATTCCCGGTCTTGGGCATTTCTATGTAGAGTTGCGTAGGTGTCCTTCGGGTGCTCAGTTTCCTCCCTTAGTCCAAAAACATGCACAGTAGGCTAACTGGCTGTTCCAAATAGCCCCTAGGTGTGAGTGTGAAATGGTTGTGTGGGTATTAGCTCTGTGATGGCCTGGTGTGTTTTTCAGGGTGTACCCCACCCTCGCCCAGAGGTGGCTGAGATGGGCGCCAGCCTCCCCATAACCCCAGGATAAAGTGGATGAAAGAATGAATGTAGTTAATAATTGTTGGGATTTTTTATTATTATTTTTATTTTTTTGCTGATGTGTTACAAATAGTGCAAGGGTGGTTCAGAGAACATGAATCATTTTAACACATGATCTGGCTCCACAGAGTCCTGACCATTTGCTGGAGAAGACTTTTCTGGAGTGTTTCGATTTTTCTGTCATCAATTAAAAAATAAACGTTGTAATGATATTTGTTATTTGTCGAAACAGTTCCACTGAATGTTGCTGAGCTTCAACCAGACCCAAATGAAGCAACAACGCTGTGGTGATTATATACTGTAATCAAGGCTAAAGCAGTCCAACAAAATATTACAGTGCACACCTTTTTTTATTGGCTGGGCAGTGTAGGTGCCACATTTCATAATTAACTATTAAATGCCAACTCTGTAGCAAGAAGTTTCGAAAGGTGTGACTGAAGCCCTTCCTGCGGACAGTCACAGAGATAGAAATGGAGAAAAAACTGGACAGCATGCAAGAAAAAGCATCTGATATTCATTATAGAGTCTCATGGCTGAAGGGTTGTGGCTGGTGGAATCTAGCAAGATTGTTGGTGTCACAGAATCTGCAGTGTACCAGGATATTTCAGGCCACAAGCTGGTTGCTTCTGCCAATAGTTTCAATAAACTGGCCATAAAGGATATTTTCCAATTATGCAATAACCCCAGACTTTATCAAATCCAAAGTGTCCTGCATTAGTTGTCTTAGTTTGTGGGTCTGAATCCTGGGAGAGACGTGTGGTCTGAAGTGAAAGGGTCTAAATGTGCAAACCTCAGCATTTAATACTGGAAATGTTCTACATGAGGATATAGTTAATGATTTTTCTACAATTCTGTCCAAGCTTGTTAGCCGTTACAGGATTTAAGCACGTGGGAGGCTTCATCAAGTATTAGTCAGTACAGTGCCGTTTATTTTATTCTACAGAAATATGTACAGATGAAGTTAAACTTTGCCCCTGTATGCTTAAGATGCTTCTTTTACATAGTCCAAAGTCCAATGCACCATGGAGGCATAGTGGTTACCACATCCACCTCACAGCAAGAAGTTTTGGTGTGGATTTTGCATGGCGTTAAGCAGATATCCTTGACCAGAGCGACTTACATTTATACAACTGAACAGTTAAGGGGTCTCTGCTCAGGGTCTTGCTCAAGGACCCAACAGTGGCAACTAGGTGGGACTCGGGGTTGAACCCTTAACCTTCCGATAAGCAAACCAGGACACCAACCACTGAGTCACCACTGCTTGTAGGACTGCATGTTTCCCTCCGTTCTTATGTGGCTTTCCTTTGGGTACACCGGTTTCCTCCCACGGCCCACAGACATACATGTTAGGCTAATTGGCTGTTCCAAATTAACCCTGGGTGTAAATGGTTGTGTATGTGTTGCCCCGCGATGGTCTGGGGAGCTGTTCAGAGTGTACCCCGCCTTTGCCCAGTGTCGGCTATGAGGCTCTAGCCTCCCAGTGACCCCAGTAGAATTGAACCTTTCAGCAGATGAGTGAGGTTTGTGTTTATGAATCAGATGACAGAAATGTGCTGTGTTTGCGGTTTGTGTTGGAGGTATACCTGTATGATGATGAACCTCCAGGCAGCAAATCATCAACCCACAACCTACAAATCCTGCTTAATCTCTTTAGTTTAACTGAAAGGCACTCATTCATTTTCTGTGTTCTCACAGGAAGACCAAAGGACTGAGAAGAGTGAATAAATCTGTAGGGGTAGGGTGTCACGGTGGTGCAGTGGTTAGCAATGTCACCTCACCGAAAGCAAGTTCAGGGTTCAAACCTGACAGTTAACTGGGATCATTCTGTCTGGAGTTAGCAAGTTTTACATATGCTTTTCCTCCAGAACTGCTTAATCCTACCAGGGTCATGGGGAGGCTGGAGCCTATCCCAGCTAACACTGGGCAAAGGCAGGATACACCCTGAATAGCTCACCAGACTATCACAGGACAACATACACAAACTATTCAAACTCTCACCTGGATGCAATTTTGAACAGCCAATTAGCCCTTTGGAAATGTGAGTGGAAATTGGAGTACCTGGAAAAAGCCCAGTCCAGCACGAGGGCAACTTGCAAACTCCATATTGAAACACCTGAGCCTGGGACTCAAACCCAGGACCTTCTTGCTTTGAGGCAGACATGCTAACCACTGCACTGTATTAAAAGGATTTGTTCCACAACAACAAGACATCGGTGGGGACAATCTTCCAGAGTATCTTGTTCTGGGTGCAACTTGCCATCTGTGAACAACTGGTGTCAAGTAGAAAGGTATCGCATTTGTGGTAACATTCAACCTGGTTATTAGTTCATTTCACAAGCTTTTGGGTAGTTTGGCACATGGGTGGTTGTTCTCCTTTGGTTTGCATAATCTCCATGTGACGTATTTGGAGCGTTCTGAAACAACACTGTGCATTTGCATTTGTATTCAAGATTCTTTGTCTTGAGCCTTGTAGTCATTAACAAATCCAACGTACAGTTCTGATCATTGATTGGGCTTGTGGGTTGTCCATCTTGCTTCCGGCTTGCCATCGATTTAATAGTGATCATGTAAACAGGAAGTTGGAAAGTGGGTTCCCGTTGCCCACAAAGTCAGCATGGAAGAGTCAGGAGCCATTGTGCAAAACTTATATTGTTAGTTTAACAGTTACTCTACAGTACAGTTATTTGCAGAAGGCGGCATGGTGGCGTAGTGGTTAGCGCGTCTCTAGGTTCAAGCAGGGGGTTCAACAAAAGCGTTTCTCTGTGGAGTTTGCAGTTTTTGTTCTCCCCGTGCTTGTGTTTCTGCTAGGTACTCCGATTCCCCCACAGTCCAAAGACATGCACGTTAGGCTAACTGGCTCCTCCAAATTGCCCCAAGGTGTGTGTGTGTGTGTGTGTGTTGGCCCTGAGACGGATCAGTAAGCTGTTTAAGGTGTTAACCCGCCAGAGGCTCAAGCTGAGATTGTACCCCTCATGCTATGGACATCTGTGTGCTGAGAAAAATGCAAAAGGCGGCATGGTGGTGTAGTGGTTAGCGCTTCCACCAGGATTGGAGTTCAGGCCATGGGCGTCTCAGGGCATCTTTTTGTGGAGTTTGGATGTTCTCTCTGTGCTAGCGCGGTTTTCTTCAGGTTTCCTCCCACAGTTCAAAGACAAGGCTATTTGGCTATTCCAAATTGCACCTAGGTGTGAGTGTGAATGGCTGTGTGTGTGTGTTTGCTCTGCAGGTCCACTGAGCCGTTCAGGGTGTACCCCACCTTCGTCCAGTGTTACCCAGAGACTCTAGTAGGATCAAGCGGTTTGGCAAATGAGTCAGTGAGTTATAAAAATACAAAGGAGAATTCCATTGAAAAAAAATCCTTTTCTTATTTATTCACAGACCTGAAGAAGTATCTGTTAGTGATGTTGATTGTACATTGATTACAAATCTAAAAACAAATAAAGCATAGATGCGCAGCTTGTCTACTATTGCAAGTATACTAAAAATTCAATGGTTTTCTTTTATTTGACAAATACAAATGTGGATCCATTCGATCACTGTGTGTTAAATCATATCAGTATTAGATAAAAATTTTCAAGGGCCAGAAATGTCCGTACAGACATGCATCTTTAGTAAATAACGATTTTCTGTGATTCAGTATTTATAAATGTAAAGTAGATTACAGTTATCAGCATCCTAGAGAAATTATTTAAAATATGATAAATGGAACAATCACAATTGTACCAACAAAAGACAGAATCAAATATATACTGTATAGGGTTACAATTTTTCCCCCTCATTGCAGATTAAGTGCCATTCCATTGGAGGAAGGGAAAAGTGGGGACATGCTGAATTACTTAATTTTCCTTCCCTTTCTTTGCCTTCTTCTCCCCGCCCTTGGGTTTGGGCGTTTTTGGGCTGCAAGGTTTGGTCACCTTAATGGTCTCCTGGCAGTCGGCATGGAACAGCGCTTTCCTCAGCAGTCCAGACCTGCTCCGAGTGCCTGCCTCACACTCTCCCCAGCGGCCAAACTTGTACTTGCAGTCGGCTAAACGAGAATAAAAATGAGTTTAACGAGACATCCTTCAGTACTGAGGGAACTGTTACCACATTTAAACATTTGTTTATACCTCCGAAGTCCTTCTTCCAGTTGCACGGCACTTTGCACTTGTGTTTCTTGGTCTGCTCATTGCAGGTGGCCTCACGAACCCCCAAACCACAGTCACCGCTATTGGGCACACATCTCCCATATAACCACTCGGAGCAGTCGCCGTCTGATTTCACCTCCTTCACTTTCTCTATGGGAAAATAAATATCAAATATTACAACATCTTCACATCATGAATAGACTTAACTGCGCTGCCAATAATGTTCGAATCGGGAAGGCAGGGTGGCGTAGTGATTAGCAAAAAGGTCCCGGGATCGGGTCGAGGGCCCAGCAAGAACGTTTCTGTGTGGAGCTTGCATGTTGTCCCTGAGCTTGTGAGGGTTTCCTCTGCGTACTCCGCTCAAGTTTCCCCAAGGTGTGAGTGTGAATGGTTGTGCGATGGAGAGTGAAAGAAAGCGAGAGAGTGTGTGTGTGAGTGAGAGAGAGTGTAAATGAGACCGAGAGTGTGTAAGTGAGAGGAAGTGTGTGAGTGAGAGAGTGAGAGTGTGTGAGTAAGAGTGTTTGTGTGAGAGAGAGTGTGAGTGTGGGTGTGAGAGAGAGTGTGAGTGAGAGACAGAAAGAGAGTTTGACTTTGAAAAAGCTCACCTTTCGACTTTACGGCTTCCACAGCAATGGTCAAAGCCATCAGCAGCACGATTGTTACGGAGAATATACCCCTCATCCTATGGACGGTAAACATCAACCGGTTACAAAAATTCCGTTTTTACACTGTGACATACTACCAGTGAAAAATTTTGGAACGCCTCCAGTTTCTCAGGTTTTTAACTAAATCTGTGTTGGCTCCTTTAAGTGATTTTCCAGCTGAACACACTCGTGAATAAGATATTAATAAAATAAAATTATAAAGTATATCAATGAAATGTACACAGAAATAAAATATTGTCCTGGGAGTTTCTTCCCAACACTGTTGCATAAGTTTCTACAAACGTGTCGCACTAGTTGGTTGCTTTTGTCCCTTCTGTCCACTTCATTCCAAATCCGCTTGATGGGGTTTAGGTCTGGACACCGTGCTGGGGCCCGTCCATGATTTGAATTCTAACGCCTTGTTCTTTTCTTCCAAGGTATTTCTGATATACCGCTTACCTTTGTTCCTTTTCAGGTCGTTCACTGGACTTGGACTGCTTGTTTTTCAGTAAAATGGGGGTGTTCTAGAACTTTTGACCAGTTGTTCACATGCGTCAGTGTTGTGGCGGTTTGTTGAGTTGCACAAACACAGAATCGCACATCTCCATTCAGGCTCCTGTTCTAATCGCACCCAAACACAAATACTGTGACTCCTGTTTACTTCACTGGAAGATTTTACTCACAAGACGTGTTCAGAATAATGAAGGTATATTTCAGTGGATTATGATCGTTATAATATTATAAAATGATCTGTTATGAAGGATCCTGTTAAAGAAATCCAGTGTAAGTCTGTTCAGAATTTATCGGGAGAAATCTCCGGACGTGGATATAAAGTGGATATAAAAAGCCACCATTTTGTAACTCGGGGCAGTTTTGTTTTTGGGAAATTTTCCAGGTTGAGTTTATTGACTTGTGCCATGTGTTGTTTCCCTAAAACTGTTCTCGAGTTCCACTGTTTTCCTCTGGTGAGGACACCGAATTCTCAGATATCTAATAAACAAACTGCTTTTGAGTTATTCATCTTTTATTGGAGCTGGTATTTAATTATCTAAAGAGAGCCCTGGGGATCGAGACATGCATCCAATCATAAAGTGCTACTAATACTAGTACTACTTATTCATTCATTCATTTTCTAATCCACTTAATCGTAATGAGGGTCGCGAGGAGGCTGGCACCCATCTCAGGTACACTCTGGACATCTCGCCAGGCCATCGCAATAATAATAATAATAATAATTAATAATAATAATAAATCGATAGGGCAAATTCTTTTCATAAGGGTAGAGAGTAATAACAAAGAGTCACCAATATATAAATAAATACATTTTTGGACCTGCTATGGCCTGGTGAGCTGTCCAGGGTGTACTCTGCCCTCACCCAGAGTTGGCTGAGATGGGCACCAGCATTGCCACGACCCTACTTGTTACAAAGCGGTTCAGAAAATGGATGGATGAATAAACTTTTTGGACCACATGTATACTGACTGATTCATGTACCAGAATTATTTTAAATCATGTCAAATACACCTTAAATTATAATTAATTTATACAATAATGTTCAAGATGAATTATTACCAAAATCTCACACCATGTTCAAAAAAGAAGCTTGTGAACAGATAATTCGAGAAGGTCTATAGTTAGTCTTAACTACAGACCTTCCATATTAAAACAAATTATTACCTCATAATAATCGCTAGGGCGGCACAGTGGCGCCGTGGCTAGGCATGTCCGCTTCACAGCAAGAAGGTAATGTCCATTTCAAATGTGTAGAGTTTGCATGTTCTCCCTGTGCTTGCGTTGGTTTCATCTGGGTAGTCTGTGTTCCTCCCACAGTCCAAAGACGTGCACATCAGGTTAACTGGCTGTTCCAAACTGCCCCTAGGTGTCTTTTATATCTTTTTAAAAAGCTAGAAGCTTTGAATAAATTGTTTTTATCTGAATTGATATCATGCAAAGTTAGCATAAACTATATTTGTATTAATATCTCTGTATGAAGGTAATGAAGTGATGTTGAAGTGTAAAAATCATTAATTTAAAGATAATTCAGCACTCGAGTGCTCAGTGTTTGTTGTCCATGTAATAACCGTAACACCGAGTAGACCACGACATTCAACGATCCCCTGCGAACAAAGGGCTGAGGGAACTGTCTTTTTTTCTTCATAACACCCTGCAGGGAGGTTTGATTTAAAGCATACATCATTTTTAACTGGTTTTGCAAAAGTTCAGTTTTGGTTTCATAAGTCACACTCCTGGAGCACTATTTCTGAGAACAACCCAAATGCCCCCACCGAGCCCAGGACTGGAACCCAGGACCTTTTTGCTGTGAGGTGGACGTACTAACCATTACACCACCGGGTCACCCAGAGAAATATGAATACTTTTAATAAGGGATCCAAATATACAGTAAGAATATAAATTCTAAATGTTTATTATTTTTATCAAGCAGAATATTTTAAGGAAATATCTTTTAGACTGCGGTGAAAGTATTCTGAATCACCGAATGTTTTCAGGATAATAACAGAAATAGATCTCGTGGTTTATATTGATTTCTGTCCTGCACATATTCAGCAGTATGTTTAAGCTCAATTAATATTTATTTCTGAAAGTAAAATAAAGTTTTTTTTTAAATAATAACAATAATTTAAAAATGAAAGGCCATAAATATTTAAGAGCTGAATGCAAGTCCATGGTGAAATGGAACCGACACCGCTCCACCGGTAGTCAGTTCCAGTTTGTTTAATGCCACCCTGAAAGGGTGATCGAGCCATGGCTATAAACTTTGTCAACGACATCTGCTTTATATTAAGAGTAATTCAAAACCCCAGGATTAAGGCTTCCAGGGTGGGTTTTAATGTTCTCTGTAACATTTTTTCCATATTAAATGACTGTGGAAAAAAATCTGCTAGACCTGTGCAGTGCAACCAAATGACAAAACTAGTGGAAGATTTAGTGTGAACCTTAAACCCTCATTAACATTGACATCATTATCATTTGCCTATTCAGACAGTTGTAGTTCCTTCCTGTGTAAAGGAACGCAAGGATGGAGGCGGTGGTAGTGACAGAGGAAGAATTAGGCTTGAAATGCACAGTGTGTGTCAAGCAATTTACAAATGATGTACGTGATGTGTGAAGAGCAGACCTTCACTACCCACAACATGGTCCGGGGAAATAATCACAGGTTATATATGACGAGTTCACGAGTAGACGTTTGTGTGAAACCTTTTTTTATTTTAATTAAATATGCTATATATCATACAATATATAATGCTATAGAGTGAACATGCATAGTATATATACATAGCTAATTTTTCTATTCCATGATTGTAGATGGGGTCAGATCAGTTATCCAGTAGATATGTCTTTTTTTGCCTTTTTTTTTATATATGAAATTGCTTTTACCAGAACTCTTCATGTCATGACATGCCTTCCGTGTTTTTCAGACTTATAAAAAGAAATAGAAATAACAACCCAGCTCATAAAGAAAAGTACTCTGCAATAAAATTTTTGCAGTATAGTGTCTAAACATGCGGCAGGGTAGCATAGTTATTAGCACGTCCGCCTCACAGTAAGACAGTCCTGGGTTCCATTCCCAGGCTCGGGGCATTCCCGTGTGCAGTTTCCATGTTCTCCCTGTGCTTGCGTGGGTTTCCTCCAGGTACTCTGTTTTCCTCCCACAATCCAAAGGCACTTCAGGCCAATTGGCTGTTCCACAGATTCCCCTAAGTGAGAGTGTGAATATAATGTTGGTCCTGCAATGGTCTGGTGAGCTGTTCAGGGTGTACCCTGTCTTCACCCAGTTTCGGCTGAGATAGGCTCCCTTGGACCATAATAATATTTACCAGTTTGGCAGATGAGTGAGTAAGAGTTTCTAAATGGAAATTTGTTTTCATGCTCTATTGGGGCAGATGGGAGGTCAGTTTCTACCAGACATGATATTTAGTAATTATCTTAGAGAAAAATTATCTTATTAAAACAATGAAAATGTGAAAAATATGTGCACATTTTGCTTGACTTCTCTGTCCTTATCTTTCTTTCGAAGGTTCATCTTTGCTCGTCCCTTTTTTAACAGAATAATTATGACCACACAGCTAATAAAGCACGAACCTAAACATTGCTCACAAAGAACTAATCCATTTGGCATGACAAAAGAAAAACACTCTCAATATACACATCCATCATTGGGGAAATGTAAGAGCCTTTCACGGTAAACATGAAAAAGCAAGCAAAATAAAGGAATTCGAGCAAACCATGGCAATAAATAGACCTCATGGTGAATGTTTCTGTGCTACAAAGCATTCGACTTGAAGCCCCAATAGCTAATAACATCATAGCAAGACTCCGCTGTGCATGAGTCCATTTAAGTGCCTTTCTATATTTTTCTCCTCTCTACTCCCGGAAAGCACAAACACATCACTTGTCCTTTTCATTACCCTATCCCTCCATTAACGCAGTCCTTCTTTCACGACTTCATAAATGTAGGGGGCTTTTTTTGTGGGAACAGAGGGGTGCTCTTAAAGGCCTCCATGCCGGATTGAGAGAGAGCAGTCCGATTCAGTGCTTCGAAACAAAAGGTGGCTCTCGCCTGTTTTTCTTCCCCCTCTTCTTTTTTTTTCTTCATCCCCCCCCCCCCAAAAAAAAGAGCCAGAGCACAGATCCCATGCAGTGTCTCTCGGCAAGCTCAGTGAATGTAAGCTTATTTGCATCAGAGGACAAAAACAGCTCTGTGGAGGAGCGACGGGACGCTAGCCGCCTGTGGAGAACTGCGGGCCTGAGGCTTTGAGATTCACAGGTTGCCAGATTGTATTTGATCATTTGTACCCTCATCGGTGCTGAAACCCTGCCTGAATTGTAACTCAGTTATTTCTAAAGTAAATCATACTCGTCCTATGTCATCATTCCTAGTATTGATTTATATTTATTTATTTTTTATAAACTGGGAAACAATCCAATCTGGCGCACTGCCTGCATTGTATGGCCAAAAGTTTCTGGACTCCTGACCTCCACATTCATACACGCTCGTTGTTCACCTTATTCCAGATTATCTCCCACTTTCCTGTTCTAATGATCTCCACCCTTCCGGGGATTTGTGTTCATCCACACAGAAGAGCATTAGTGAGGGCAGGCTCTGATGTTTGGTTAGGAGGTCTGCAGTGCAGTCAGGACTCCAGTTCGTCCTAAAAAGATGTTCATTTCGATTGAGGTCAGGGCTCTGTGCATGAGTTCTTCCAGCCCAAACTCGGTAAACCATGTATTTGTGATGTGCGCTTTGAGCACAGGTCCGAGTCTGTGAGTTCCTCTGAAGGGAAATTGTATTTCTACAGTGTATAATGACATGTGAGATAAACGTGCGTGTCCAAGTTAAGGGAATGAGTACATATGGCTGTGATGGTCAGGTGTCACAAATATAAAATAGTGGGTTCTTAGTGGAGTTAGATCCCATTAAGCAAGCACTCATCATCTCAGTCATCTCCGGTTATTTTGTACCAGTAAGAGGTGATGGCTGAAAGGGAAAAAGGCCGGAGGGGAGCAGACTGGTTTGTAATGAGTTTGAAAAGTGGGTCAGTGAAGCTGGCACCAAAAAACTGCACTGGCACTCCTGAGGGCAATGTCTCCATCAGCCAGCGGGAAAAACAGCAGGTACTGGTGCCATGTTCTGCCTTATAACCAGCAAAAAGACTACATATAATATCAGATAATATCAAGCAGGAACGAATACAACGGATCTTGGCGTCAGGTTGAAAAGCCCAGTGATTATTAAGGTATTTATTAACCCACCTGCAATCTGGCACTTTCTGTCCATCATTTCACTATTGATTTATTATGATTTCATTTATTCTGTTTATTAATTGTTTTAATTAATTATTTATTTATTTATGATGATTTTATTTAACTAGTGATTTATTACGATTTATGTTTATTTATTTATAATTCATTTATTTGTTTATTATGATTTTTATTTTATTTATTCATGACGGTTTTATTTTAATTTATTTATTATGATGTTATTTATTATTTATTTGTTTGTTTGTTTATTTATTTCAGCTTTTTTCAGAACCCAATTATGAATAAACACACAGGATCCCAGTCCTATTCAGACGCCTTTTAGATGAATGTCCCATAACATAAGAAGGTGTAGCAGGTATTCAGGTTAGACATCAGTAGACGCTGAGAATAATTATGTAACCGATAATCCGAGCGCTCGAGGAGAGTGAGAGAGAGAGAGAGAGGGGGAGAGAGAGAGAGAGAGAGAGAGAGATGTATATTTCCCGGGATTACAGTATTACACCGATGTGATGAGAATGAGAGAACGATGCTACTTGCCTTGTTGCTGTGGGAGAGAGAGGTCCTTCACCACCGGAGAGCGAGCGACTGAGTGTGTGTGAGTGTGTTTCCGCGCGCGCGTGTGTGTGTGTGTGCGTGTGCAAACTGCTTTCCTAGCAAGTGCGGCTCCTCCTCCGCTACTCTTTGTTTTAGAAATCTAGTTTGAGCTGGTCGCGCTGCAGCGCCTTTACATCCAACCTCCAACGGACACGTGACTTCAGCATCATCCTCACATCCATCTGTCTGTCTGTCAATCAGAGATCTATCTATCTATCTATCTATCTATCTATCTATCTATCTATCTATCTATCTATCTATCTATCTATCTATCTATC
>JBCNYG010000007.1:4720644-4730793 GCA_039654305.1 Porochilus rendahli | reverse complement strand
ACACACACACACACACACACACACATACACACACACACACACACACACACACACACACACACACACACACACACACTGCTTCAGATGACAAAGACTTCCCATTTAAATGTTAACATGTCTGGCTAATGACTACAGCTTTACAGTCTCTAACCTGAAGAAATATGCAAGTATGACTATATTTCACTGCATTCTGGTCTAAAAATGTATGATTTCATGCATAATTGGGAGAACTCAGATGGTCTGCATTCTATCTTTTGGATTTGCTGTAAAGCCATTTCATATGCAATAAAACCAGAAACAACTTCTCAGCGGCCTTGCATTGTGGTACCTTCCTATTAAAAACATGTCGGTTTTAAGCTCAAACTGGGACAGAGTGTAACAGTAACAACAGAAAAAAAGAGCATAAGGACTGAAGGAACGCAAAATTTATACATACGAGAGGAAGCCACTCCATGACTCCAGTGTAGGGTCATAATGGCCTCCCAGTAGGGGGTTAAAGGCAGAGTGTGTCTTCCAGCAGGTGGAATTCCTGCGACTAGGCAATGGTTGACCTCTCCCGGGCCAAGGGCTGCCTGCCTTGGAGATGGTGGAGACACGTCTGTGGCGCCTTCTCTGGCAATAGCGGCCTTTTTGTCCAACATCAGCATAGCCTAGGTAGGAAGAATTTCTTCTGAGACATCTTGGAACACGGATTATCGTATGAGCCTGAACTCGTTCAACGACCACGTTCAGAGGCAGGCAGTTCCGCTGGCACAAAACAGATGGATTTTTAAACTCCTGCTCTGGCAAACCTGCTTCCATAAGGTGCTCGTCACCTGGCTCGGAGTACTGGTCATTTTCAGAATCAGGAGTGGAACTTGGAATATCACTTTCGCTGTCTCCTTCTGAAAACAGTGGGTCTGAGCAGACATAGGACATGCTCCCTTTCGACTCTACCTGTCCAGCAGCTTGATCCTGAACATCTTCCTCCTCCTCTGTCATCTGGATAAGACTGGCGAGCAGCATGGAAGGGCCAAGAAGGTGTGTGTCAATGTTACGCAACTTACTTGCTTTCTTGCGGTGTACGGCAAAACGTGGATTTGCACCTGGCGTGGTGGTGCTTGAACGGCGCCTTGCATTACCAGTCTTAGTTGATCGGCTACTTGCAGCATGGGGAAGTGACTGTAGTAACTGTAGTGACTGAAGCTGAGCACTGGATCTCCTGCGCTGCGCAAGGGTAGCCGAGGCATAACCCGCACTGGAACGTCTGCGTACACGGCTCACTGGTACGGCAATACTCGGTCTCCTGGATCGACATGGTTCAGACCCTTCCCCTCCTGGCCTAGCAAAAACAGCCTCCTTCCTCTTAAAGTGACGTCGAAAGAACACGTCCATGTAGGCTTTCTAAACCTTCGTTGAGGCTGTTGGTGTAAAATTGTCAGTATGAATTACTGATTGTAAGACAAACCTTTGAAGAGTTTCACTGCTTTGAGCAGAACCTTGTTCTAATGCTGGTCTAAATGAATCCTAATTGATATCTAGCCCTCAATGCAATATTAACTGTCTGGCATTTGCATGCATTGCAGCATGTCATTTTTAAAACCTCACCATGACTAACACAGGCCTCCAAAGAAATACCTAATTGCTCTTGTTCTGGCATATTCTGAGGTACATCATGTTTTACTGTATATTACACAGCAACATAAGCACAACAAAGCACATTAAATCTAGATTTTTATGTGATTTTTGCATTTGTTACTGAGCTCTGAGCACACCCTTGAGCAGATTCATAAAATCTGTGTAACGACGTCTGTTTAAGCCCATTATTAAGGGCAGCATAAAGAAAAGCACACCAAAACAATACTTTACAGTTGATTTTACAATATTTTTACCATTACAAAGGTGGCTCAGGTCCTAGCACGTTCTAGCAAAAGTAAATGCTGTATATGTATTCAGCGTTTATTATAAAATACATGGAAACATAAGTAAACCGTGCATGGAAAAGATTTGTTTTTACATGCATTTTTAGTTAAAGTTTTAGTATATATTTCATGGAAACAACTAAAACCAGTCAGGATAATGTTTTTTCATCCCTGATAACCAATCTGATCGCACCATCCCATTTAGCATATACTAGGTTTTGTTTTTTACAGACTTAATGCTACTATACTATCATGTGACATGCAAACGCTTGAAAATGAACAGTGGCTTAACTATAGAGACGAAACTTTGACTTGTAGATGTACAGAGCAAATTAAAAGGCTTGTGAAACATTAACCACTGGCTGTGCTCATTATAGCCTGTCTCTATCTTAATTAAAGGAGGCGAACAGCTGTTCACTTTCATTTAAAGTTATAAAATGTCTGTAGACATTACATTTAGTCCAAACACTGATCTCTGTGTGCAGTGCTCCAGTGGTGTATTTACTAGCCATTATATTAAGAAGTGACTGCAGGACTGGGTGTGGAAATAGAACATTAGTTTTTCAGTCTAGAAAATATTATAAAGATAGTAGGAAATCTCTTAGTTATGTAGTGATGAATCATTAGTGGGTTCTCAAAATAATGTTTAGGATCTTCCCTAAAAAAATTTTTTTTAATGATTTATTGAGATTTTTTGTCCTATGCCTGGGATGGGCCAGGTTAAATTCAGATAAGGTCAATGCTAGATGCTAAAGTTCAAGCCAGGGGGCAGATCAGGGAACAGGATTTGATCTAGGTCCTCCCTGCCAATCAATGACTAATCAATCTGGCTCTTAATAAAGTCATACCGTAAATACAACACAAAATTTAAAAATGAAAAAAAAAAAAGGTTCTGCATAGCACTAATTTGTCTTTGGCTGTATCAAAAACTCAATTACCACATCTATTTCCTGGCACATTAGCTACTGATGGAAATCACTTTCACTTCCATTAGATGATATTATCTTGTAAATTAACATTCTGTCAGGTTAAAGTGATTTTACAAGCTATTTCAAGAATGCATCTTTTACAAAAAGTTTTATGAACAAACGGTGAACCCCAAATTATTTTTTCAAATATATTCTATGACAAACTGAGCATTGAAGTCTACAGCCATGGGGAAACTTTAGACGCCATTTAAAGTTGTCTCTTAATTTGTCCTACAGCTGTATATCGAGAACGCTACACTGAGTCAGTCATTCACTGAGTGCAGCAATCTACACTCAAGTAAAAAACAAAATGAATGGACACGATACAATTATGAATAATCATATTGCTCACCAATCGGTAAAACCTGTCTATTAAGCACACAGAGGAAACTATTTCAAACAAACTGATAATAATTAAATAAACATTAACTGGATCTCAATCAGGCATCAACACACCAATCTAGTTACTTAAACAAACCCTGCCCAAAACCCAATTTTAGAAATATTTAACTTTGTTATGTTTACTAGACTAACAACAAATGTGAAATGCGAAAAGGAAAGTAGCAGCATACGACCTCTAAACGATTACGCAGCTCTCCTCTAGCAGTTCTGAAACACAAAGGACTGACAGAAAGAGAGAAAGTAAGAGAGAGGAGAAAGGCGAATGATCAGGTGAAGGAGAGGAGGTGCTACAGAACACAGTCACAAACACAGCACATCGATTGGCTGTGAAGGAGGCAGCAGGAGAGCATAAGAGGTTAAGCCTGTGGTTTAAAATAATTACTGAATACCAGATTCAAGTAAAACACACACACACACACACACACACACACACACACACACACACACACACACACACACACACAGTAACAGCTTTCAAAAACAACCAACACCCCCCACCCATTCCACTACCCTTTTCAGTAGGAACCTGTATTTATTCATTCTGAGGACAACTAAACTACAGAGGATGCATCACAACCCCTGACCAGAAGATCCCCTCTACTGGTTTCAACATTCTGCATGAATAAACAGGAATACATATTAGCTAAGGTTCTTTTTATAACATGATTTACAAGATACATGAACAAACCACATATTTAGGGAATGATACACCAAAAGTAGCATTATTTATTCATTACTATACCAATTCTAAAGTATAATAGACCAAAGGGTTCCAGATACTGCTGCCAAAAGGACCATTTCATAAAATGGAAATATAGAAAAATTCATATATGATATAGAATATTAATACAGAATAAGTTGACAGCTGTGATCTTAAAACAAGGTCAAGGTGACTCATATACAATATCAAACACACTTGAGACACTCCTGAGGAAAAACCATTTATGAAATCTGGTTATCCTACATCATTTGCTTCCAAAGTTATCCCTGTACTCACCTTGACAACCCAATATAGAAAAAGTGACCTTGTGACTTAAAAACAAGATCAAGGTGACCCATATATTACACCAAACTGAGACCCTCCAGAGGAGAAACAATTCATGAAATTCGGTCATCCTATTCATTTGCTTCCAAGGTTATCACACTACCAACAGTGACAGCCTAATATAAAACCGTGACCTTGTGACCTTGAAACAAGGTCAAGGTGACCCATATACAGCATCAAACCGATACCCTCCGTAGGAAAAACCATTCATGAAATTTGGTGATCCTATATCATTTTATACTTATTTCATTACCAATGAAACGCAAAATATGGAAAATGCGACCTTGTTACCTTAAGACAAGATGAAAGTGCCACCCTATTTGCACCTCAGGGCTCCCATCCAACACATTTGCTGATCATGCCATTTCCTTCCAAAAATTATAGCACTAACAAGTCATACAGATGGACAGATAACCCATTTCTATAGCTCACGCTAAAAATATGACTCTTAAGTTACTTCTAAGTAACAGACTTTTTAAAACCTGCAGTTAAAATGATATTATAAATAAGTAGATTTAAACCACAGTGACCAGTATCATCCCGCATGCAAATTAACATGCTGTTAAAGGGTCTCTTTCACAGCTATCTTGTGTGTGTGTGTGTGTGTGTGTGTGTGTGTGTGTGTGTGTGTGTGTGTGTGTGTGTGTGTGTGTGTGTGGATTGGTGAGTATCTGCTCTCACACTCCCTCAGAACAAATTACCAGTCCATCACCGATTTAGCATATGGATAAAACAACCTGTGTGAGTTTCTTCACACCTGTGTGTAATATTATGCGAGTGTTTATTGATTTGAGAAAAAAGCAGATGTGACTTAGTACAATGACAGTACTGACAGTACTGCAGCTCAACACCGCAGCTCAACACCACACATCACTGCGGATCAACTGCATGGATCTAATCCGCAGCTAAACATCATGGACTAACACCACAGCTTAACACCACGGATCAAATCCGCAGCCCAACACCACCAATCAACTCCAAACTGTGAATCAATACCACAGCTTAATACCATGGACCAACACCACAGCTCAACACCACAGATCAATACCACAGCTCAACACCACGGATCAAATTCACAGCCCAACACCATGAATCAACACCACAGATCAATACCACAAGTCAACACCACTGATCAATACCACAACTCAAAACCACTGATCAACACCTTAGTTCAACACCACAGATCAAATCCACAGCTCAACACCACAGATCAACTCCACAGAACAACACCATGAATCAACACCATGGACTAACACCACGGACCAACACCACAGCTCAACACTACGGATCAATACCACAGATCAATACCACAACTCAACACCACTGATCAATACCACAACTCAACATTACTGATCAATACCACAACTCAAAATTACTGATCAACATCCCAACCTAACACCACAGATCAAATCCACAGCTCAACACCACAGATCAACTCCACAGATGAACACCATAGATCAACACCACGGATCAACACCACGGATCAATACCACAGCTTAACACTGTAGATCAATACCACAGCTCAACACCATGGATCAACACCATGGACCAACACCACGGACCAACACCACAGCTCAACACTGTGTATCAACACCACAGCTCAACACTGTGTATTAACACCACAGCTCAACACTGTGGATCAACTACACGGATCAAACCCATAGCTCAACACCACAGATTAAATGTGCAGCTCAACACTGCAATTTAAAACTACATCTCAACACCACATATCAAATCCATAGCTCAACCCTGCAGATCAACAACACAGCTCAACCCTGCAGATCAACACCACAGCTCAACACCACAGATTAACCCTGCAGATCAACTACATTGATCTAATCCACAGCTCAACATCATAGATTAACACTGCAGATCAACACCACAGCAAAACACCCCACAACAGCCCAACCGATTAACTCCATAAATCAAAACTGTGGATCAATACCACAGCTCAAACCACGTATCAATACCACAGCTCAACACCATTGGTCAATACCACAGATCAACACCATGGATCAATACCACAGCTAACAACCACTGATCAACACCACAGCTCAACACTGTGGATCAACACCGCAGCTCAACCCCACAGATCAATACCACAGCTCAACAGTGTGGATCAACTACACGGATCAAATCTACAGCTCAACACTGCATCTTCAAATTCAAATTTTCAAATTTTTTAATTTTATTTGTCACATACAAATTATACACAGTACAATATGTAGTGAAATGCTTAATACTACAGCTGAACACCACAGATTAAGTCCATAGCTCAACACCATGAATCAACACCATGGATCAACACCACAGCTCAACACCATGGATCAATACCACAACTAAACACCACTAATCAACACCCCAGCTCAACACTGCAGCTCAAATTTGCAGCTCAACACCACAAATCAATGCCATGAATCAATACCACAGATCAACTTCACAAATCAACACCATGGATCAATACCACAGCTTAACACCACAGATCAATACCACAGCTCAACAGTGCAGATCAACTACACAGATCTAATCCACAGCTCAACACAATTGATTAACACTGCAGATCAACACCGCAACTCAACACCGCAGCCCAACACCACCGATCAACTCCATGGATCAACACTGTGGATCAACACTGCGAATCATTACCACAGCTTAATACCACGGATCAAAACTGCAGCCCAACACCACCAATCAACACCACGGATCTACACGATGGATCAACACTACAGATCAATACCACAGCTCAACACCACAGATAAACACCACAGCTCAACACCACGGACCAACACCACAGCTCAACACCGTAGATCAAATCCACAGATCAACACCATGGATCAACACAGTGGATCAATACCACAGATCAACACAATGGATCAACACCGCAGATCAATACCACATCCTTACACCACAGATCATCACCACAGCTCAACACTATTGATTAACACCACAGCTTAACACCATGGATCAATACCACAGCTTAACACCACAGATCAATACCACAGCTCAACAGTGCAGATCAACTACATGGATTAAATCATCAGCTCAACACCATGGATTAACACCACAGCTCAACAACGCAGAGCAACACTGCAGCTCAACTCCATGGATCAACAACATGGATCACCACTGCAGCTCAACACCGCAGATCTACTCCGCAGATCAACAATGCAGATCAACACCATGGATCAGCACAGAGGCTTAATACTGCGGATCAATACCTGCTGATGTTTTATTAGCGATTAATAATACCACAGGACAGAGATGTGCTTCTCGACCACTGAGGCAACGTGAAACACAACTTCACGCAATTTGATTCCATTCTCAAGAACATGATGCTGAAGGCAGCACTTTTCATCCTCCATGATTATCTGTGACTTAACTGGACACGCCTCCACCTTGTATGAGAAGCGTGGCGAGAACTGGCCGCTGACATAGAGATGAGGGCGTGGGATTGAGAAGGAATCAATCGAAACCATAAAGTATTGGTTTTAAAGTGAAAGGCCTGTAATAATAATTCCTATATTCTATAAGGGATCATAAATTTTTATAAATCATTATTCAGAGTGGATAATGCTTAAATCATTAATCAAATCATCAGACACTAACAGTTTGTCACCGTCACTTGACCAGGCGGTGTCATCATCACACACAATCATTTAAATCTTTTTTTATTTAACTAGAAAATCGAGTTTGCGTATCATGGTGTTTTCTGCTATCACCTTTACGGAGAGATGTTTACTTCTGTGTCTAAATGAGTACACTGAATAGACGAGACCAAACCCCATCAGCTACACAGTCTCCAGTACCAGACCCCCCTCAGTGTCCAGGTTAAAATATCTAAAAATAAACTCAGAAAAAAACCCAGACTCACCTGCATCAACTCACCTGCACCCTTCATGATTAAAAAATACATAAATAAAAAAACACAACAATCTCATTTCAGTGCATGTGTTTTTGTTGTTGTTGCTTAGGTGAGGTATACACTAATGCAGTTATACATTCATAAATAAGATTTTCATTCTTATTATAAACTTATAATTTTTTATACCGATGTAAATTAGCAAATGTAAAAAAATTAATGAAACAAGGATGTTTGTGGTTTCTCCAGAACATACAGGACACAGTCTGGACACCATTTAATAACGTTGACCTCCTTTCCAGACTTTTCTGAGTTAGCAGTGAATGTCAGACAAGGCTGAATCCCAAATGACCCCCTGCTTTCTGAATTCATCAGCGCTTCAGATTAACATCATGTTCAAATCTCCACCAGAACCTTCTGGAAACTCTTCAGTCCCCAATATTTTACTATCTTCATCTACCTTCAAGTTTATTACATTAATATTTCATTTGATTATCTAGATTATTTTCTTTATAATTAGAATGATTATATAGATGTATATTCTTTATAATTAGATTAAATATATATATTTACTTTCTTTATAATTAGAATAATTATATAGATTTAGAGCTGTGGCCAGAAGGTCATGTCATGTCAGTGCCTGTCGTGGGGGCATTAAGGTGATGGACACCATAGGCTGAAGAAGGAGGCCTATCAGGTCCTTTGGGACAGTGGGACTCCTGAAGCAGTGGACAGGTACCAACAGTCCAAACGTGCTGCAGCCCAGGCTGTCACCGATACAAAATCTCAGGTATGGGAGTAATTCGGTGAGGGCCTGGAAAAAGACTGTTGGCCTTCGAAAAGGTTCTGGACCACCATGTTGTTGGGAGGTGGAAGGAATACTTCGAGGACCTCTTTAATCCTACCAACACACCCTCTGTGGAAGAGAAGAGCCTGGGGACTGAGGTTGTGGAGGTAGTTAAAAAGCTCCTCGATGGCTGCGCTCAGCAGTGGAGGCGATCCGCCCTGAATACCTCAAGGCTCTGGATTTAGTAGGATTGTCTTGGTTGACATGTCTCTACAACATCACGTAGTCATCTTTTCAAACCTCTGGATTGGCACAATGGAGTGGTAGTTCCCCTTTTTAAAAAACGGACCAAAGGGTGCGTTCCAACAATCGTGAAATCACACTCCTCAGCCTACCCAGGAAAGTCTATTCAGGAGTAATGGAGAGGAGGATCCGGCCGATGGATGAACCTCAGATTCAGGAGGAACAACGTGGTTTTCGTCCTGGCTGCAGCATTCTCAACCAGCTCTACACTCCACAGAAAATTGGGAGTTTGCCTAATCTGTCCACATGTGCTTTGTGGACTTGGAGAAGGCTATCTTGTGGGGTGTGCTCTGGGAATATGGAATACCGGACCCGTTGCTATGGGCTGTTCGGTTTCTGTATTGCCAGAGCCAGAGCTTGGTCCGCATTGGTAACAACATGTCGAATTCGCTACCAGTGGGGGTTGGACTCTGCCAAGACTACCCTTTGACACTGGTTCTGTTCATAATTTTTATAAATAGAATTTCTGTCCTTTTGGCTTCATCAAGCCAGGACCTTCAGCTCTTGCTGGAGCGATTTGCAGCATAGTGTGAGGCGACAGGCATGAAAATCAGCACCTCCGAGGGCATGGTTCTCAGCCGGAAAAGGGTTGAATGCACCCTCCGGGTCTGGAATGAGGTCCTGCCCCAAGTGGAGGAGTTCAAGGATTTCTGGGTCTTGTTTATGAGTGAGGAAAGGATGGAGCAAGAGATTGACAGTATTGGCAGTATTGACTGCTGTAAAGCAGAGCTTGTACCAGTCCGTCGTGGTGAAGAGGGAGCTGAGCTGGAAGCTCTCAATTTACCAGTCAATCTACGTTCCTACTCTCACCTACGGTCACAAGGTTTGGGTAGTTACTGAAAGAACAAGATCGCAAATACAAGCGGCTAAAATTAGCTTCATTC
>JBCNYG010000007.1:4670222-4681188 GCA_039654305.1 Porochilus rendahli | reverse complement strand
GAGAGAGAGAAAGAGATAGACAGATAGATACATGCATAGATAGATAGATAGACACATACATACATAGATAGATACATAGATAGGTACTTGAATTCCATTGCTGAAAGAATGCCACAATTGTGTTCAGCTGGAAATATCTGCAAAGAGTGGCAACTTTAAAGAGTGACAAAAACTTGATTAAATTAGAAAGGATTATAGAGAACTTTTACAAATGTTTTATTGTTCTGTGCTGGGGCTGCTCAAACACTCTGATTTTACACATACATGAGAGAGAAAGAGAGAGAATATATATATATATATATATATATACATACACATACACACACACACACATTTTTTCTAACTAATTAATTATATATTATCACAAGAAATTCAAGTGTAACTAAAATTTTTCCATAGAGCTGAACGCTGAGCCTGAAGTAACTTTATTATTATAAGAAGTGCAATTCCATTTTTTTTCCTCCATTTTTCCTTTCATATGCTGAGGCTAATGATCCTCTAGTCCATGAAAGCACCAAGGATTTCCACCTTAAATAAGTAGCAAAGTTTTTCCCTAACCTGACCATGACCATCCGCAGACAGACCAGTCATACCATGAGGGCACACGGGCCATTTTCAAGCTCCAACTGCACAGAAAGAGACTGGATGTGACTGTAATAATGGTCCCAATGGCCAAGTTTCCCCTCACCCTGAGTCTGTCTGCAGGATGGTTAGCAGATGACGAGCAGACTGGTCTGGCCTGATTCTGCTCTGCTTAGCATCAGCTCGTTTTGCTCCAGGCATCCCATCCCAGTGAGCGTGGCACTTAACGGAGGAGGAAGAAATCTATGCTCCATTTTGTTTCAACTGGAACCTTCGGGATCCCTAGACAGAACACCTTATCTGAGACAGCTGCATACCGTGGAGCTGCTGTACACCTCCGTCCTCCGCCCCCATTTCCCTTCCGCTTTCACCATCTCATTTGGCTTTATGAACCACAACCCATAAAATAAATCCTGTCGTTATTTCTAAAACACCGAAAACCACAGTCTCAAAATAAAATGAAGGTCATGTGGAGGTCAAGCAATTATTCAGAGCACAAAATGGAAGCTGACTTCTAGGTAAGCTATTACTTCTAGGATGGATCGGTCATTCTACTCCTGATAAATAAATAACCTGAAGATTCTTGTACACAGGGCTTTAACCTTGGAAAATGCATGTGGAAAGTTAGCATTTTGGCAAACCAGGTTTCAAATGGGTTTCCCACCTGGCCTCAAAGCATCCGGTACATCACTCAGAGAAAGTCGTTATTTATTGAAAATTAAATATCTAATGATGCCCCGAAGCTTTCCTCACCACACACTCTAGTATTATGACAGAAGTGAAAGCCATTTAGTAAAGGCCAGGAGAGCAAACAGTTTGCCCGAGATTGCAACTTTCCTTCTTAACCATTACCCAAAAACATCCAGATGTTAGTAGCATACAGATTGTTTTCCCCGTCCGCTTTACACACTGCTGTAAAACCTTACATTAGAGGTTATTTTGTGTTTTAATATGCACATATTTTCATTTACACCTAGGAGAAATGGGAGGTGAACTATCCGTTTAGAGAAAGTAGAAATGTGGATAATGCGGGAACTGGCAGTAAAGTGTTAACCAAGGAAAAATAACATGATGGGAATCTGTCATGATGGACTCAGCGTATGTGCATAGACAGATTTTGTGACAGGTATGTGTTAAGGGAAAAGGGTTGAATTCTCCTTCCTCTAAATCCTCTGTATAACCCCTTCTCACCCACAGCAGGGGCTCGCTCCAAACCCCCTCCTTGATGACAACACTCACTGGCAGTTGGTTTCAATCAGGCCTTCTGGCCGGACACACGTCGGGCCAACAGGGAGCTGTGCTGAAGACCGGATGAAAAGGAAATCCTAAAATCGACGGAACGACAGGTGGCTGGTTTGGCATTGCGTGAACAATCCCCTCTCATCCACCTACCACCCCCCACCCCTGAAAGAATTTGACAAACTGAAGACCAGGGTGCTGCTGGCTCTGTCTGACCGACACGCATTTCAAAATCCACCGAGTCACGTCCCTCAGACCACCCTCGTAGTGCTACCCCGAACCCAGACAAGTGCTCTAGATCAACATTTCCCTGTCGACTTAAAACAACACATCTCCGCTTCTCCTTAAATAGACTATTAAAAACAGATTTCCTGCTGATAACAAAGTGACGGGCCAAAATTCCATATAATTTACAAGCGATTTGTCAATTTTATCACCATATTGATTCCAGCAGACTGAAGAAGACTGAATGCAGACCTTTGTATCCTCAGAAAGAAAAGCTTTTGGAAAGTTCTTCACCTACTCTGCTTGCACAAAAATCTCACAGTCCTCGTGAACCGTCAAACTCCCTAAAGTTATTTCAGTAGTGCAGGTGTACATTTCACAAATACACTTCCTCTCCATGGGACTGATTTTCCCCCTCCATGATCACATGAACCCAATATTTAAATTTGTTATTTATTAATCAATTTTTAAAAAAGCTAGAGGACATACAGTCATAGACAAAAGTTCATGACAACAACTACTGACAACAGCTGATAACATCACTTCTGACTAATCGAGTTTTATCGACTATGCCTTACATTAATCCTACAAGTATACAGATTGTTTTGTGAAAGCAACAGGAAATTGTAAATTTTATTTTAGGGTTACTTTAGGTCAATGTTAATTCAAATCGGTTATTGGGTTGGCGAGAAATAGGCTTTTGTAAATGATTGTCCACATATGCTACAATACTTTTGTCCATGACCGTAAACTACAGCACACAGAGACTGTAAACTACAGTGAACAACATAGAGGATAATACAGAACACAATATAGAAGAGGATAATACAGAGGATAGAGGATAATATAAAGGAAGCTATAGTAGACACAGAGGACAAAACAAAACATGACAGATGACAAAACAGACAACATAGAGGACACTAGAGGATGTTATAGAGGACAATATAAGGGACACCTCGGAGGACAGTATAGGACAATATAAAGGACACTCTAGAGGACGCTACCAAATCCCAACACTCCTTTACTCGCAGACAGACATTTCTCTTCTGTGGTATATCCATGACCCTTTATTATTACATTCTGGGGCCTGAGTTGCCCCAGAATTCACAAAAAACTTCCTGCATATTTGCTTCCAGGGTCCATCAGTTGGGTGTGTTTTTGTTTGTTTTTAATATGTTGGAAACTTCATGAGTACATACAGCACAGCCTTAAAATGAAATGAAAGGAAATACTTAAAATGAAATGAAAGGAAAACTCTGTTGTTACACTAAAAATATGCATATTCTCATCATCAGGTTGTTTTAACTATAATTCAGGGGTGGAATTTAACAAAATTTACAAGTAATTTATTCAACTTCTTAATTTATTTATTTAAAATGTACTTACTCATTTAGCCAACAGGACTAGTAAAATATGAAACTACTAGTCCTCCTTCATACTTACTGGTTGCTCTGAGCACTGAACTGATCATTTAAGAGAGCTTGGATATTCTAACAGTTACACAAAGTTTGTTCCAAACTTGACTGGGGCCACTGAGTGTACTGCTAAGTAGTCTGTCCATTACATGGGATATCTGCCAATAAAGGTGCACATCTATTAGAGGTGCTCCGATCAGGGTTTTGGGAAACGATCGCCGATTTTTGAAATCAGTTTCGCCGATGCCGATACCGATACCATGTCTTTGAATGCACCTGCAATTGCCTCTGCGGTGTGTGATCCCGAATATTCTTGAGAGTGAAGGACCACTCTTTTGAGCTCAAAGTCCTCGTTTATAAACTGCGCGGTCAGGCTCAGCATAGCCATGGGAGAGACACTTGAAGTCCAAATGTCACTCGTGAAGCTGAGTGATGTCAAATCAGTCATAAGCGTTTTAATATGCTCATACGCCGTATGATACAGTTCTGGCAGGCACACGTCTGTGAAATATTTACGTCCTTGATGAACATAACATGGATCTAAGTAATTCACCAGGCGCTTAAACCCGACATCATCCACGACAGACAGAGGCTGACGGTCCATGCATATGAACTCCATTATTCATTCATTCATTTCTGAACCGCTTATTCCTAATTAGGGTCTCGGCGAGGCTGACACCCATCTCAGCCAACTCTGGGCGAGGGCGGAGTACACCCTAGACAGCTCGCCAGGCCATCGCAGGGCAGAAACACGCTGACGGCTATGCAGCCTACTCTTGACGGAAATCAGCATGAACTCCATTATTTTTGCATTTATTTCCTTTTGTTTCATGCTGTCTTTCTCATAGGGCACTTCCCGCTAAAAAGTCTGTTTGACTGACAGCTGCGCGAGAGATGCTATCTTGAATGAAATCGGCTACTTTGATCGGCGGAAATGGCACGTCCGATCAATGCCGATACCACGTGTATCGGCCGATACCGATCGGGTCACCGATCAATCGGAGCACCTCTAATATATATATATGCATGCATACATACATGGGGCAGTGGTGGCCAAGTGTTGTTTAAGTGTATATATATATATATATATATATATATATATATATACACACACACTGCTCAAAATAAAGGGAACACTTAAACAACACAATGTAACTCCAAGTCAATCACACTTCTGTGAAATTAAACTGTCCACCTAAGAAGCAACTTTGATTGACAATCACTTTCACATGCTGTTGTGCTAATGGACTAAATGGAACAGACAACAGGTGGAAATTATAGAAATTAGTAAGACACCCCAATAAAGTTGTGGTTCTGCAGGTGGTGACCACAGACCACTTCTCAGTTCCTATGGTTTCTGGCTGATGTTTTGGTCACTTTTGAATGCTGGCAGTGCTTTCACTCTAGTGGTAACATGAGACGACCCACACAAGTGGCTCTGGTTGTGCAGGTTTGCTGTCTGTCAGCGTAGTGTCCAGAGCATGGAGGTGCAAGACAGTACATCAGGAGACGTGGAGGAGGCTGTAGGATGGCAACAACCCTGCAGCAGGACCGCTACCTCCGTCTTTGTGCAAGGAGGAACAGGAGGAGCGCTGCCAGAGCAGCATGTGTCAGCAGTTCCTGCAAGACGAAGGCATTGATGCTATGGACTGGCCGCCCATTCCCCAGACCTGAATCCAATTGAGCACAGCTGGGACATCATGTCTCGCTCCATCCACCAACGCCATGTTGCACCACAGACTGTCCAGGAGTTGGCGGATGCTTTAATCCAGGTCTGGGAGGAGATCCCTCAGGAGACCATCCGCCACCTCATCAGGACCATGCCCAGACGTTGTAGGGAGGTCCCAAAACTGCTTCTCTATCTATTAGGCCCCCAATACCATCCCAATGTGTAGATGCCAAAGCTCATAGGCCATTGGTGTGCTTGGACAAAATGCTAGGATACAGTGGCTTGCAAAAGTATTCATACCCCTTGAACTTTTCCACACTGTCATGTTACAACCACAAATGTAAATACATTTTATTGGGATTTTATGTGAGGGCCCAACAAGTAGTACATAATTGTAAAGTGGAAGAAAAACGTTTTTTTTACAAGTAAAAATCTAAAAAGTGTGTCATGTATTTGCATTCCACCCCACCTGCCCATCCCCAAGAATAATTTCCAATCACACTTGAATTAGCAAGTATTGAAGAGCAAGGCTCATCTAAGGTGCTCATTTTTGTGAGTCTATTTGACAGTCTAATTTTCTGTTCCTGTCTTTAGGAAATCTGTACATATGGATACCTGAATCTTTAACAAAATGTTTTGTGCACTCTGAGACAGGACAGCTAACTGGCTTTGTTGTTTATGACGTAGTGATAGCAAAGAATTTTATTCGGTAATTCACAAGTGAACTGAACACATTGATAACTTTATTTTGGTTTGCCAACCAGAAGAATCTGGTTCTCTGGACCAGCTAACTAGTGATGACATCGATCAATGGGTCTACAGGAGACAGTGCATGACTGGCAGCAGGTCAGTTAACCCCACTACGAAGCCATGTTGCTGTACCTGGTACAGATTGCAGCCTGGTTTGTGCTGTTGAAATAATTATTGGCTTCCAGGCAAACATGTTACTTTGATGGCAACATAGATATATTTACATATTTGCCATATATTCCCTCGTGTGAATACTTTACACTCACTTAACAAAACCAATGCTTTGGGCACTGACGCACTGCTATACCATAACAGATGTTGGCTTTTCCACACTTCACTGGTAAAATAATAACTGGTAGAGCAAACACACGCTTTCACTGACCTTTCACATGGCACCAACTAGCATACGTAATGTCAGATCCTTGTTGTTGTATCATAGGGCCTAACGTTAGTTTACGTAACGTTAACTGAATGACGTGTTTACACCTACAATACTAATAACATTACTATTTTCATTACATTCGTTACTATGTCATCAGTGAAGAAATTCAAATTTAAAAACATCTGTGTCTGTCTATGTAAATATAATGACTATCATAATATTACATTACTTTAGTACCATTTCCATTAGCTCTCAAATGTCTAGTAATAATAACATAAACAATATATAGCTTAAGCAGGAGGTAATGACTTACTTGGACCGAGCGTACACTTGCGGATGGCGGACAACCACACACACAATTTAGTGCGGAACAAAAATCGGTGCATCACAGTACCTTCCGTGTAGCTCACACGAAAGTTTAAAATCTCAATGGTCATTTCCATTTTTTGTGCAGAGAAGTCAATGTCCATTATTCCAGAAAGCAAGCTGAAATGTGGACTCATCTGACCACAGCACACGGTTACACCTTACATCTTTCAGTCCACCTGAGATGAGTTTTGGTCCAGAGAACTCTAGAGTTTCTGCAAGGAATTGATGTATAACTTCCTTGTGTAACACAGTTCCAGTTTGCATTTTTGGATGCAGCAGCAGCAGACTGTGTTAAGCGACAAAGAATTATCTGCAGATCCCATGTGAATATTTTTGGCACCGTAGTGTGAGGGTTTCTTAGTCAGTGCCTCATGAGGGTGTGAAGGTCACACTCATCCAACAGTGGGTTTTTTTTTTTTGACCTTACCTTTTACACACTGAACCTTTTCATAATATCATGTTCTGCAGCTTTTGAGAGTAAAATTCTATGCAGTCCTTTTAAACTTTAAAATTCTCATGAACTTTGGGACAAAGGGTTAAGCCACAAACATACTTGCTTGCAAAGACCAAGCCTTTGGTGGATATTTCTTTAAAACCCGATTATTACACCTTACCTGTAACAAACTACCTTAAGACTCTTTTCTAATATTTGAACATTCTGTCAATATTTAACGCTGTCACAACTTGTGGTGAGAATACTGTAGACAATAACTTCGGACTTTTGCCGAACCGCTTAATCCTTTTTTAGGGTCATGGGGAGGCTGCAGCCTATCTCAGCCGATACTAGGCGAATGCAGTATATACTCCACCACTCACACACACACCTAGGGGCAATCTGGAACCGGCAATCAGTCTCAATTGCATGTCTGTGGACTGTGGGAGGAAACTGGAGGACCTGGAGGAAACCCGTGCAATCGCAGGAAGATGATGCAAACTTCGCACAGAAATGTCCTCACCAAGCCACAAACCAGTACTTTCCCCCTGACAAGCTAACCACAATGGCACCATGCCTCCCAACTTGTCACTCAAACCTGTCTCAGATGTGAAAGAGTTGTCAGGGGCGTGTCTATAAAATGATTGACATGAGGTTAATCCAAAACCAAGCAAACTGGCCGGCTGGTTTCCAAGCTGATTGGGTTAATTTTTGTTAAATTTTTTCCCAGCTTGTTTTGTGAAAATGGCTGCGCTGTTGTGTGGTTTTTTTTTTTCTGTGCATCATTATTTGTGCTAGAATTAAATGTCAAATTATTCACTACTGCACCTTTAAAAACGACACTTGAAGCACTTTAATGAAAGGCTCTGATATGTCATGGCGGCGCAGTGCAAGCCAAAAAAAACCAAAACCTGTTTATTGGTTAACGGAGCAGCAGCCTCCTCTTTCTCTTTCATAACACGGCACCGTTCGCCTGCCTGCGCGCGCACTCAGCAGGAGTATTGTTTCTCCACCGATTAGCCAGCGGTACAGTATGATTAGCGATGCACGTGCAGGGAGAACTCGGATAAAGCGTGCTGTGCATTAACTTACAGTCAAAGTAAACACAGTTTGCTAAAACGGGGGTTTGTGTACAATTCATCCGTGGAACCAAAAATGCTTTCCAGACTACTTCTTCGGTTCGGTGTTGAGTTGAACGGAGTTGGTTGAGCCACTTCTTCTCTCCAGATGAGTTTCACCGAGTTTACATCCGGGTTTTTCCCTAGGCAATGGAAGTCGCACTACCACTGTTCCCTAGGCAAAGTGAAATAAATTCGCCGCACCGTCACAAAAAATAGTTCTGTTTTAAAACACGTTTCGTTTTCACTTTATCACACGAATTTGGCTAACAGTCGCGATGTAAACATTCTCTTATTAAGTATAAATCGATTGGGCTCAATAGGCTGTTGAATAAAGCCGTTGTCGGTGTAGTTTGAACAGCCCCTTCGTCTCCCTCTTCCTGCGCGCATTGATCGTTTTTGTGCTGCGGTCGTGGTGAATGAGATTGAAGAAGAGTTCTTGTTTTGTATCTCAGTTTCTCTCTTTAAAAAAAAAAAGAAAAAAGAAAGAAAAGACGCACAAATTAAATGTAAGCAAACTGGAATGAGATCAGATCGTCCTGCTGGACTGGTGCTGAAGTCTGTCGGTACAGTTATGTAAGGGATCGTTTTGGGAGATTGTTTTGCCGAGATATTTTGGGGGGTGTTTGTAAATATTTATTTAAATAATTGTCAGAAGGACTACTACTGCTCGAGTCAAGAGTGCTGGGTAAGTGCACGCTGGGATCTGTTGGTTTTCCCCCTTTTATATCATTATAACTTTTTATTCTCGCGGTTTTGTGGACTTTGGTCGCTTATTGAGCCGCTTTAGCTTTGGTGGATGTGTGAGTGTGTATGTTGGAGGTGAGGAAGCCTGGCTTTTCGTTGCTTTATCCTTATTCTAAGAGTTAAGTGTTTATTCCTGAATGCACTGTTCTGTGACTCCACAGAGGACCACAAGCGAAAACAAACCAAACGGCCCGAATTTAACTTGGTTTACAAA
This sequence comes from Porochilus rendahli, assembly GCA_039654305.1. Classification (NCBI taxonomy): domain Eukaryota; kingdom Metazoa; phylum Chordata; class Actinopteri; order Siluriformes; family Plotosidae; genus Porochilus; species Porochilus rendahli. Next base: position 4,672,045 of record JBCNYG010000007.1, on the reverse strand, counting down.
CACTTTTTACTGAAAGATCCGACCGGGGGGGGGGGAACCTTGTTTTGTCCAAACAAATTTGTTGCGGTGTTTAGAAAAGCGACTGAGCGTCTTAATAAAACACGCTGCTCGCAGTTAGCCTGCCAATACAGTTAGATGTCGTTTCAATTGGCTAGCGCTAGCATGTTAGCTTTAGCTGGGTTAGCTTCTCATCTGGCTGGAAAGCGTTCGTTAGCCTGAAGCCGAAGTGCTAACACGATGCCACATCAGTGCGCCCGAGCTCCCAGGTCTCTATCTCTTTCTTTCTTTCAGTCTCAGTCTTTCCCCTTCTTTTCAAGGTATTCTCAGACTATCCGTTAATAAAACTAGCTTATGCGGTTGACCTGGCAACCTGGGACGAGTTGCTGACTTTTTAGTAACCGTGGTTACGTGTTTTAGAATTGTTTAGTCGGTCTCGCGGAGTTGTTCTGGCTCCGATGCTAATGCCAGCTAGCTAGCTTGCACCAAGTAACAGGACTGACTGAGCAGATTGTTTTGAGATTCGGCAAGCTAAGACTGAGAGAGGGGGGTAGAGGGAGAAGTGCTGCTTAGCTTAGCCACCCCAAACTCCAAAGAGAAGCAGCCATGGGAACTTTATTTATTTATTCGTCGATATTTTCCCTTCCGCTCCTGTTTATTATGGAATGAAATGACACAGAAGGCTAGGCCCTGTGTCTAGGAATAAAAAGTACACACTTTGTGGTTTTTTTTTTTTTTGGTCTGCTTCACTGGAGTCCCCACATCATCCTGTTCAGTTTATTGCTGCTGTTTTTAGGCCCAGTAAAACAAAGTGCTGTTGAACTTGTAAGGTGCTGTTACTGTGCACCTTACAGCTCTAGAAAACACACCAGTCTCGCCGGATTCATCTGGTAACATGGTGCAAGAGTACTTTGGTGTGTGTGCGCACTTGACTTAGCAAATGTTGTGCCATGTAGCCAGCTGGTATCTCTGTCCTCACTTTGTGATGATTCTCAGGTGAGCAGAGGGAAGATAAATCTATCCATGGGTCATGATGGTGTTTGTTGTTTGTTCACTTATTTTAATCACTGTCATTTTTAAGACATTGAAATGTAACTCCAATCTCCGCTGTAATCATTCACACTGTTCATTTATCAGGTGCACTCTTCCTGTAGATTTTTAGTCTCATCACGTGACATTCCTAATTATTTGCTTATATTATAAGCAGGTATGACCGAATGCTTGTTTGTCTCTTTCTTGTTTACAACTTTTATATTTCCTGTAAAGCTGTTTATTTCTCACTGTCTCTCTCACTCACTCATTTGCCAAAACCGTATAATCCCGTTCATCGTCATCCTTTAGCTGCAGGGTAGATGAGATTCCCAGGATAACATTTTTAGTATGTTGCAGATCTGCATTGTTGTACCCAGCTCTCCAATCTCAATTCTTGAATCTCCGGACAGTGTTTCTGGATGCCAGCTTTCTGGATAGTATACAGATTTAGTAGGATTCTGAATCAATCCAAATTTAAGAATTAATGTTTAAAAAGAACTTTTTCAACCGTACTCACAGCGCATACCATTTGTCCAGACATGGCCTCCGTTGTGAATTGTTCCAGTGAGTGCTGGGTACAGAACCAGTTTTTAGCCATAGTTTGACATGGATGAGGAAAAAGAAATGCAGCCAGCGCTGCCTTCGCTGAAGGCAAATGTTTGGGTGCACTTTGGATTTTACAATTTTCCGGGTAGGAAGGAGCTTGACATGACATATGCAGTGTGCAAAATCTGCAAAATAAAAGTCAATTATTTCGGGAACACTTCAAATCCCAGAGCCCACATCTTATGCCA
>JBCNYG010000007.1:4643231-4653811 GCA_039654305.1 Porochilus rendahli | reverse complement strand
GTGTGTGTGTGTGTGTGTGTGTGTGTGTGTGTGTGTGTGTGTGTGTGTGTGTGTGTGTGTGTGTGTGTGTGGCCTGCGTGCCTGCGTGCACGCTTTGGTTTATTCTAGTCTTCTCAGAGGTGTTCTTTTGCTCCAGCAGACTCGGAGGCAGTGTGTGTGTGTGTGTGAGCTGAATTTCAATGTGCGCATGTCTGTGTTGAGCGACTCTGGCAGCCTTTACTGAATAGGTTCCTCTGGAGGTGTGTAAATGCTCTTCACACCTGACGGCTCTTTGACATCGACCGTCTCTAAGGCGAACAGACACAGTGTGGGCAGTGCATATATCAACACAGTGGCCTTGTTGGCAGTGGTAGTCATGTTTCCTCGATTTTTAACTATGCATAAAGCATGTTGTCTCCATTGTAGAAAAAAGTAGTGGAACAGCTGAGGAAGGAGCTGTTGGTGAAGCAGGAGCCGGAACTGAAACTGCAGACGGTTCAGGCAGCGACAGACGGTAAAACTGTGATACTGTCACCCACCTGTCCGCCTCAACAGCAGCCCACTGGACCCCCTCACAGCAAGGCAGCGCCACAGGTACCGCAGCGCCTGCATCGTACTGTAGTCTCGTCTTCCTAACAGAGGACACACGTATCCCTTATCCGGTACTGAAAGTACTACAACTACTATGGTACCCGCAGAATGTCACTGTTAAGTTCTTGAATCTGAAAGTGTTCATTAAGTGTATTAGGCAGCTACAGTACGGCTCTAGTAATACCTTGAATTTAATACAGCTCCGTATGATATTAATGCACTAGTTCTGAGACGTAATTTTTTTTGGAGCTTTTTCTGTGATCATGTCATGTGTATCGTTGTCTTTATAGAAAAAGCTGGCAATCATTCCATGATATTTAATGTACCTATAAACATTAAAACATCACAAAGTTTTAGTCATTCATAATATCAAAACAGCAAATCACTGTAGTATAAGATGAATGAAATACCTTTCAAGTAGCACCCCGTCTGGGTTTTTTTCCTGTTACGTCGGTCAGTTTTAAGTTGCATCTATAGAGTGCAATTGGTTTCCAACAACGTGTGCCACTATCATCCTGGAGATCACAAGTTTGAATCCAGGTTGATGTCGCAGCCACCAGTGATCGGGAGTCTGCCGGAGCTAGTTGTCTAAGCTCTCGTATGCTCACCTCCCTGTCACTAATAGCATTCACCACCCAATCATGAGCTTCTGTGAGCTTGTTCGAACAATAGCAGCAGATAGCGTATTTTCCTTTGAGTGTCCTTTTGAGAGACTGCTCCTGAATACGCATGCACAGCAGTTTGTAAAGATGCGGGTGGCAGGATCATGTGTCTCGGAGGCGGCATGTGCATGCTTATGCCCATGACTGCAAATTTTTAGGGAAGCAACTTTGGACCAAAGGCTGAAATAAGTTTATGGAAAATTCATTGTAGGTCAAATTGAAGGTCGGCAAAATGGACACCAAATGTTTATAATGGCTAAGGGCCAGCTGGAGCTTTATCTGTGTGAAGAGTTTTCAGTCTGTATTGAACAATTTGTTCCACTGCAGCACTTCAGTGTCATTTATTTATGTATCTAATAGCGCTCTCTTGTTGTTGTGATTCCTCTCCTGGTCCTGTTGTTTCTATACTCTCCACCATAGAAGACTCTGCAAGTCACGCCGGTCCTCACCACCAAGACTCTACCTCTCGTTCTGAAAGCTGCCGCCTCTACCATGCCTGCTTCCATGACAACCTCACGCCCCACAGTTGCCATGGTCACTGCCATCAGCAATCCCCCCAGGCCTTCCTTGAACTCTGACTCTCGCAGTGCACCAGTGAACCTTCAGTTGTCTGGCAAACTGACTAGTCAGGACACCGACACGCCATCACGAGTCGTACAGAAGAATGTTATTGTAGTGAGTGTAACTCGCCGTATTCTGTTTCTTCTCTGTTGTTGATTGAGGCCCTTATTTATCACATTTCAGAGTAAGAATGCTGATCTCATTTCAGACCTACCTATCATGTGCCTCATTTGCATCTTTTTTCTAGTAATATTATCTAAACAATAGATCATAAGAAGCAGCAAACTCTTACTATGAGAATTTGGACATACCCGTTCCATAATGTAGCTCATGTATGCAAGCATCCTTGCTGTAGTTACAGTGGTGCTTGAAAGTATGTGAACTCTTTAGATTTCTCTGTATTTCTGCATGAATATGAATTAAAAGGTCATCAGATTTTTACACAGGTACTAAAAGTTAGATTTCTGTGAGTGGCAAAAGTGTGTGATCCCTTGCCTTCAGCCCCCCATGTGGAGTAAGAACTGTGCCTAAACGTTGTGGTACCTGTTGATTCGTTTGGCATATCGACTTGGTATTGTAGTCCACCCCGCCATATCGAAGAGCTTAATTTTTAGAAATTTGCTTTTCTTGATATAAACTAAACACACCGCATTTCTTAATGGATTAAGGTTAGAGGTTGTGGGTTCAACCCCCACCGCGTGCAAGTGTGCCTCTGTCCCCCCAGCAGCATAAATGCGTTAGACTCGCGTCCCATCCACGAGGAGTTGAACTCCCAGTCGCTTCACGCGACAGAAACCGGGATGAGCTCCAGCCCTGATGATCCACTAAGCTCAAGGTGTAAATGCTCAACAGGCTTTACCTATTACTGCACATGGGGTTAAAAAGAAAAGGTTCACGAACTTCCACCACTCACAGATATACAATATTGGGCCGTTTTCCTGAATAAAAAATGTAAATGTGTCAAATGTAATGTTTTTGTCTTTACATAATTGATGTGGATTTGATGTGTGAAAGTCTGGGGATGTTTTTTAATCCTATATATGCAGAAATATAGAAAACTCTAAAGTGTTCACACATTTTCAAGCACCACTGTATATAAAGTTCAGGCTAGGTTTTTGTCGTCCCCCCCTATACAATTATACAAAGTGCTTTCATGTATAATGGATTTGTAGAGATGTTTATATTCACATGAAAAAGTGCCATGACTTGTGCTGATGTGCTCAGCTGTGGTGATTGCTTGTATGCATCTGTGATTTAAAACCAAAAACAGAAGGGGAAAGACAATTTTTAATTGTTTTCTTTTAAAGAATGAATACAGTATAAAGTTTAAAAAAATGTTAATTTAACCTGCCCATTGTAATATAGCGACATTTAAAAAAAAAATTCCTCTGATTGATATTTTCCCCGACAACAATAAAGTAAAACCTGCACTGGTTTGGATGCAAATAAAGCACTGGTTTTGTCACAGGTGCAGGCCAGCACCACCTCGGCTCAGCCTATCAAAGTTCCCCAGTTTGTCCCTCCTCCTAGACTGACGCCTCGACCCACCTTTCTGCCACAGGTGCGTGTCTGTAAGATCCGCCCACCCCCTTCCCTATCCCAGCGTATGCAGTTCAACACTGAAGCCTCTAGAGGAACACAGAATAGGTTTAGACTCAGATGAAGGTCATAGCTCATACACATAAAAGCTGAACACATGTAAAACACTTTATTCAAATCATTTCTGATGTTTCTCTATCATGTCATTGTAAAGTGGTGTTTCGTTATAGATGAGAAATTCGTGTAGTAGGTGTAGATTCAGGCACACACGGCTCGTTGTAATAACCCAAACTGTCCTGTTTTCTAACCCAGTGCTGGCTGTAGTCATGTGTCAGTTCCATTTATTTGACTGTTTTTTTGCAGCTAGTGTATTTGCCAGTGTGTGGCAGTGTGTCTGTCACTGTAAGGATGTTTCAGCTGAAGCATTTCTAATGCTTCTCTGCTTGTGTTGCTCTGCTGTTTGTGCTTTGTTCTTCACAGTGAATTGATTTCTTCTCTTTTTTTCTTTTCAGCAAGTTCCATTGTGCTTTGGCTGCCTCTTTGCTTAACGTTTTGTTTTTTTGATGTTAAATAAAACCCTGTCTTTTGACTTATTAATGCCTTGTAGTGCTACTTGGGGCTCTGTGACATAAAAATAACAGCTTAGACAGAACGAATGTCTCCATTTTATAAATTCTGATTGCAGTTGACATATAATTTAGTGACCAGGCAGTGGTTGTATCCCATCAACCTTATTAATTCACTGCCGCTGGCTTGTGGTGACCAGAAAAAAGGTAAAACGTTGGTCTGCTTCTGCCTGATAAGATAGTTAACACACTTGAATTGACCCAAAAGAATGATTAGTACTTGTCCTATCTGTTAGTGGAGAAGAAAGATGTCTGGTCTTTCACACTAATAATAAAGTACTTAGCAGAGCCCTTGGGTTGGCCTTACCTGTGACTAACAAATCAGCATGATGGTTGTTAAAGGCATGGGATCCTCTCTGACAGACATTATGCCACTGAAATGCAGGAAAGTGGCAGGTGTATACACGTACCACCACCAGCAGTCCTAACTCAATCCTCTGTATTTCTTAGGTACGCCCAAAACTCACTACTCCGAACAATGTGCCCATCGCCCCTGCTCCTCCTCCCCCCATGATGGCAGCTCCACAGCTGCTCCAGAGACCGGTCATGCTTGCTACCAAGTTAACATCAGCACTACCCGCCTCAGCTGGCCCCATCCACCAAGTGCGCATTGTCAACGGCCAGCCTTGCACCATCCCCAAAACTGTTTCTTCAACAGGAGTTAGTACGGGCCAAGTCACAGGCATCGTGATCAGTGGTCCGATGCAGACGCTGCAGATCAGCAGCTTAAATGCAGACATAAAGGTGAGGGGTAGTGTATCTGTGGCTATATGTTAAGCAAGTCTTTAAATTTAAAGGCAGAGTATCAAGATTTTTTGGAAGCTTGTTTTGTCAGAATTCTTGAAATTCATTTTACAATTAAGAATCCAATATGTGCTTAGCACGCCTGCCTCACATCCAGAAGGTCCTGGGTTCAAGTCTCCGTGACCATGTGTTTGTGTGGGTTTCCTCAGGGTACTCTGGTTTCCTCCTACAGTCCAGACATTCGCTTTAGTCTACTTGGCTACACCAATGTGTCCCTGGTGCGAATGTGCGTGAATGGGTGTGTAGTATGTGAGCTGTTTAGGGTGTACTCCGCCTTTACACACAGTTGGCTGAGATAGGCTCCAGCCATACTGCAACCCTGGTAGTAGGTCATCGATATCATTTCATTCAAATTTTAACACTTGGATGGCTTACCTGCCTGTTTGCGCACATCCTCTCTGCGTGTGTAGTCATTGCTCTTGATCAGAGTGTTAAGTTGTAATCACATGCAAGTTCCTTTCTTTTTCTGTCAGACTGTGAACTCTCAGGGGGCTTCAGAGCAGGTGCTCACAAGCACTCCTTCTTCAACGTCATCTCCTCTTTCTTCACCTAAACTTAAACGAGAGGAGAATCCACAGGTAACATAATCTTTATGTCTCTTATATTTTGTGCGTTATTTATTTGTTACCCACTGTTTATGTATAAATGTATTTATCTGCTCCCTAGAAACTTGCCTTCATGGTGTCTCTTGGGTTGGTCACCCACGACCATCTAGAAGGTAAGTTCTTTCAACAGCAGGACTTTTCCCTGATATTAATTTTGCACATTTAGTCTTTTACGGGACCTTCTGTGTAGCTCAGCTTCCTGTCAGTGCAGCATTAGTGGTAGAGGCTGCACCAGGGTAGTTCCGTCTTTTCCGGTTGCTACTTGTTTTTTCCCATCTAGATCAGAAGTGTCTGTGTTTATTTCTGTCTTGAGAGGATTCAGGTCCATTTATTCAGAAAAGACAACCCAGTGGTGGTCCGAGCCTTAATGCTGACTCACACGTAAGCGATAAAGCCACAAAATAGTGCAGCGTCATTTTCGGTTTGTTTCGGACAAAAATACTGCGAAATGCGGTCTCTTCGAAAATCTTCCAATAGCTAAAAATAATATTGATTAATTGTAATTTCGCACAAAAAATTTTCACCAAGAACTCGAATACTGATCGTTTAAAGTTTAAAGTTTACTTTGAACTTTACTTCAGTTAGAATTTATTCAATCCCCTTAGAAAAAATTTTTAGCCTTTAGTCTAAAGCCACGTTTACCCAGGAAGCGACAAACGACCACACAAAGTCAATGGTCGCCAATGAAATGAGCAGTGAGAGGCAACATTTACTCAAGCGAGGTAGGGTGGGCGGGGGTGGAGTTCCACTGAGCTGAATTTTCAAACAATTCAAGCGATGACCAATCAGAGCTTAAAGATACTCTTGATTGACAGATTCCGCCAAGCATGGAGTTCAATGAGTGAACATGAGTTTAATTAACCCGTCCACATCAATATGGAAGTGGAGCTTATTGCTGTGTCTAATATCCTGTGCTTTATCACACTCAAATGATTTAAGATAATGATATTAAAAGCTCTCAAAGACCTGCTGTGGGGAAGTAGCTCAGTGCTGCTCACAGTTTCACTTGGGAACATGTTGAAGCAGGAAACATGTTGAAGGAGTTACTTGAGCAATAAGACACATCAGCAGTGAAGTGATTCACTTCCCTCGCAATTTTGGGCATAGTTCAGCGGGGAAGCGATTCATGCATGGTTCGTCACTTCCTGTGTGAATGTGGCTGAATGTACATTTGAGCTCTGTAATTGTAATGCTGGATGTTCTTTTCAGATTTAAAAAAGGGGTTTTGGACTGGAAAACCTTTAGTGTGTGTGTGTGTGTGTGTGTGTGTGTGTGTGTGTGTGTGTGATTAACCACATCCAGCAAGTAAAAGAATGCTATGGAAGACTGGCTAAAAATGCTTTTTTTATTCTGGGTCATTTTACATCCCCTCCATGCTCTTTTTATTCCAAGCCCATTAGATGGGAGAAAAAAAGGTTCCAATCTATCAAATTATAGAACACAGTCTCATGGGCTGATTAAGTTGGCATTAGAGACATTTTCCTGAAACGCTGATACTGCCCAACAGACGTAATGGATCAACTGGGCACTTTCATCTCTACATTAAATTCAGGGAATTTAACTGTTGCTGAGTCAAACGCAAAGCACCTTTTCCCAACATGCATTTCTGTTACAGAGATTCAGAGTCGAAGGCAGGAGCGGAAAAGGAGAACAACAGCCAATCCTGTGTACAGCGGAGCAGTATTTGAGCCAGAGGTATAGATACTCATCTCTGTACATGTATATGTAACGTGAGGACCTTGTAGAAGGTTATTTTGCTGATCTGAGTAAAATATGATTCTAATATCCATCTAATATCCAATAACCTGACACAGGTTCAAGGTTACCCACCAAAAAAAATACTAGGTTAACAGTAAAGACAGTAAAGTGTGAAAAATGTAGCCTGTATTAGATTTACAGTAACTCCTCGTATTGCATTATCTGTAACACTCTCAATTTGGAGTAGCAGGTTTGGGACCGAAAAGTGACTGGTTTGATTCCTTGACTGGCAAGAAAAATGTGTGGTGGCAGGAGGCCCCTCCCCTTCCTCCACCATCATGGCTAAGGTGCCCTTGAGCAAGGTACCTAACCCCCAACTGCTTTCTGCAGTCTACACTGCAATGTAGTTGCCCACTCCTGTGTGTGCTCACTGTTTACGGGTGTGTGTGTGAGCTCACGTTGGAGGGGTTAAATGCAGAGCTAAATTTTCCCTGTGGGGCAAAAAAAAAATTGAAAAGAAAATAAAGAAAGACATTTAAATTAGATGAGATGCAAGGAATTAAACAGACTTAACAGGTATAAACAAGGCTACTTGTATGTGGGGTTTCCGATGTAATGGACAGACCACTCAGCAGTCTCCGCTCTGGGGTCAGACTGTGTCTCTGCTTTGTCCCTCTGTCCTGCCAGTGTGTCACATGACCTACACACTCGGTGATGCCACAGAGAGGGGTACTTACCACCCTAGGATGTCTCACACGCTGTGCACTGTTCCTAGTTTCGAAGCAGAGGTAACTGAAAAATCCAAATAGTACTGATCATGCTGGGGAGCAGTCTTTTATTGGTGTTAAGGTCAGGGCTCTGCGCAGGACACTCGAGGGCTTCCACTGCTTTGTGAAGCTCGCTTTGTGCACTGTGGCACTGTTCATGGCCAGGTGTCTCTTCTGTTATTACACCAATTTACCAGACGGGGGAGACTTCTGCATGTAAAAGAGGGATTGCTGTTCTGGGATTTTTTTTTAAGATTTAAGGTTAACGCTTACATGCATTATAAATTAAATGTGTACTACATCAGAATCTGATTAGTCCCCATAAAGGGATAAAAAAATATTATTTATGAGGATATTTGAATTAAAATGATGGACGTTCACGGTTTGTCATGGTTAAACGGAGCCGCCGGCATCATCATTCTTGTACTTAAAAAAACAAACTAAGCCTAATTTTTTAAATGGTTTATTTTTCTAGTTTTTATTTTTCTGTATAGTATGTACTTAAACTATAAGTAGAAAAACACTTTTATGGAGTTTTGATGACTTTCATTTCCATGTAGTGTGTATTAAACTCTATAATTAAAAGGCTATAAACAGACCATGTTGTCTATTTTACGCTACCCTTGTGGAGCATACCTGACCTGTCTCTGTCACAGTTCAGACACAGTCCTAATTAGGGTCACGGCAGGGCTGACACCCTCACAGTAGACTCTGGGAGCAGGCAGGATACACTTTCAGCAGCCTGCCAGACGATTGCAGAACCAACACACACACACGTCTATTCACACTAAACTCTAGGGGCAGTTTGAAACAGCCAGTTAGCCTACCATGCTTGTTTTTGGATGAAACGCACAAAAGCACGGCTTGTACATGCAAACTCCACACAAATGCCAGAGCCCGGGAATCAAACCTGGGACACCTTGCTGTGAGGTGGATGTGCTAACTATGGCACCACCGTGCTGCTCCAATTAAAAATCTCATTTTAGTGTATTTTTCTTTGTATATACTAAAACTCTGAAAGGGGTTTAAAGGGCCACTATTACAAAGCTCTTTTGCACCTGCGTGTACATGCGGCACAGACTACACCTCCGTGTGTCATTATAAAAAGAAAACTCGTTTTAGTGTGCTTTTTTTCTTATGCTCCCATGTAGTATATACTAAAACAATTATTTGCTTTATAACAGACTATTCAGTGACCTCCACTGAGCCTGATGTGAATAATTTAAGTTGTAAGTTATGTACTGAGTATATAAAAACCATACAGTACATTCTTAATGTTACAGTACGTTAACACCAAGGAGCCTGTCAATGCTAATATACACATATAAACAGCCTCTCTGATCAGTTTCAGAGCTTCTCTGGCTTCATTATCATGTACTCTAATCCCCCTTCTTGTCTTATTGTACCTCATAGAGGAAAAAGAGTGCCATCACCTATCTGAACACTCCACTCCATCAAGGAACGAGGAAGAGAGGTGAGTAACTGCTCGCTGCATCACTTTTCACTCTGAGTAAGTTTATTTGGTGCAGCTGTTTGTTGTCTTTGTGCTTACAGTGTTTGTGTGTTGTTGTATCACCAGTTGTGTGTCACTCCTGCTTTTACATGCTTCCTAACAAACTTTTACAGTGTTGACAGCTCAGAACTAATGAACTGTAAGACCAAGAATTTTCTTGCTGTTGCTCTTTTTAGCTCTGTTCTTTCCCAAGCTTGAACGCCCTATCTGCTATTTGTTTATTTATTTACTTACTTATTTAATAATCCGTCCAACAGACCTGAATAAAAACTGGATAACTTGCTTAACTGATGTTTTCCGTAAAGATTTACATTTATGGTATTTCACAGATGCTCATATCCAGGGCAAATTATATTTATCATTTTGGTTGTACAGTTGATCAATTAAGGGAGCCTTGCTCAAGGGCGCAACAGTGACAGCATGGTAGTGCTGAGGATTGAACCCCTTTGGGTCAACCTTTGGTAGTGCTGAGGATTGAACTTTTGGGTCAGTCATCCAGAGCCTTGTCCACTGAGTCAACACAGCCTTTATCTAAGATATGATTAAACCATAGACATAAACACAAGAACCTTGCATGACGTGGCTTTGGTGGCCGCCATATTACCAAGGACTAAAATCCGCTATTCCAATAAAATGGGTGTTGAATGTTGTGTCCCAACAATCGAAATAGTATCTCTATTAAAAGTGAAAAGTAGTAATATGTTACTTGTGAGTTTTGTGTCTACAGAATAATTGCATTCTTTTTCTTTTCCATGAAAAAGGAAAGTTCAAACATTTGTTTAATTTTACTTGTATCATGGTATTTTACCAGTACACGTAACGATAAGACTCAAAAGAAGCAGAATTCCTAGTCCTGCAGCTCGTTTACATGTATTAAGCCCATTTATCAAGTGGTACCAGTCTGGTAAGATGTCAGCAACTGCAGCACATTTCTAATACCCGTGATGTACCAAGTAGCGCCAGTCTTGTGTGTATGTCTCTGATTTAAACATATGGGTTATTTATTTGCTCCATATTTTTAACTGTAATTCAAACCTCTTGATTGTCATGGATTTTTTTTTTCGTAGTCCTGATTTTTGGAGAAACAATACATCTTATTTTACTGAATAGAACTGCCTGATTTGATTCCTATCGATTGTGAGGCCATGAAAGGAGTCCTTCTGTGTGTCTGGTCTCTTTCTGTGTGCCGCTATCTCTCTTTCTCTCTCTCTCTTTCTCTCTCTCTCTCTCTCTCT
>JBCNYG010000007.1:4573031-4584806 GCA_039654305.1 Porochilus rendahli | reverse complement strand
GATACAGTAAAGTGGAGCTAAATATGTGGTATAAGGATAAAATATATAATAATACAATATATAAAATTATACATAATAATTTTTTCAAAACACTCACTCCCTCATTTGCCTCATTAGGGTCACAGGGAGGCTGGAGCCTATCCCAACCAACATTGTGCAAAAAGCTGAGCACATCTTGAATAATTCACCAAATCAAGGACAAGAACACACACAACCATTCACAATCACACTCACACCTAGAGCCAAACTGGAAAAGACAGTTGGCTTAAATTGCATGTCTTTGAAAACAGGAGTACCCGGGGAGAACATGTAAACTTCTCACAGAAATGCCTGAACCTGGGACTCGAACCCAGGTTTTTCTTGCTAACCACTATGCCACTGTGCTGCCCCCTTCAAAGCGATGAACTGTAGAGTTAATGTCTTAGAAATAACAGGCAAATACATATTTATGTATGTTGGTTTGTCTGAAGCAAATGCCTGTATGTACTTGACTGTATAAAACAACCCATTAAACATAAGAAGTGCTACTTTATTTACTGCTGATGCTGTGGGAAACTATTTTGATTTGACAAACTGGAGGGTTGGAGGTTTTATGAGTCGAACTCTAAACAAAGGAAAACTCTCAATCCCTTCATCCACAGTCTGCTCCCAGGAACATTGCCAATGCCATGGCACTACTACTGATGCCGCCGCTGCTGGTTTAAGACTGATTAAAAGACACAAATTATACATATTTTGGTCTTCAAGCAGTGCCAGTGTATCAAATTCAATTCAATTTCTGTGTGGAGTTTGCATTTTCTCCCTGTGCTGATTCCAGGGTGTACCCCGCCCACGCCCAGAGTCGGCTGAGATGGGCGCCAGCCTCCTGCGACCCTAATTAGGAATAATAAAAACAATGGGTTTGAGCCTCATGCTTTTCGGCGAGGCATGTTTCTGTGTTGAGACTGCATGTTCTCCCTGTGCCTGCATGGGTTTCCTCCGGTCTTCCTCCTACAGGCCAAAGACATGGACATTAGGCTAATAGGTTATTTCAAACTGCCCCTAGGTGTAAGTGTAAGTGGGAATGGTTGTATGTGTTGACCCTGTGATGGACTAGTGAGCTGTACAGGGTGTTTACAGCAAACAAAAAGTTTGTACACACTTTCTAATTCGAATGAATGTGGAGATGTCCCCAAACATTTCACTGGTACTGTAGCTTTCATAAAATTCATTTAAAAGTGCTTAAGTTTAAACTTTGTGTCTAACTGTCTTTTCCTGTCCATATAACAATCTAAGCCACACAGTCCCGTGACTTTTTATCACATTCTGCAGATCTCAGTCCCACTATACACCTCTGTAGCGGAATAACTGTAACTGTGCATTGTAATCAGATGAACAAAACATTTTTCACCATCAGGAGGCTTCTTACAGTGGCTGCATATTCCTGTAGTGTGTTTATGGATCTGGGCTGTGTGAGCTAGTAAAGATTGAAAGTATCATGAATGCTGCAATGTACCAGGATGATGAAACAAAATCGCTGATTTTGACACTGTTAGATGCATAAACCTAAGAATTTATAATAATATTATAAATATATATATTATCTTCAATGTCAGGATCATACACATTTTAGTTATTTCCCACAGTTTGTTGAAGATCCTGCATGTGCTGCCACTTAAAATACCAATACATTTTGATCAGGATCCATGGAATACCAGGAACAGCAGCTTTTCATTCATTCATTCATTCATTCATTCATTCATTCATTCATTCATTCACTCTCTGTACCACTTATCCTGTTATCGAAACTGGAGCCAATCCCAGCTGGATTTGATAACCTAATCTGCATGTTTTTGTACTAAGGGAGGAAACTGAGTACCCAGAGGAAACACACGCAAACACGGGAGTACCATGCAAACTCCATACAAAAATGCCCTCACCAAGCACGGGACTCGAACCAAGGACCTTCTTGTTGTGATGCGGACGTGTTAATCACTATGCCACCAAATTTTTGCAGATAATTGCATAATAAATGATTCATATCTTTATTTACATAGCCTTTGAGGTGCGACAGTTAAATTTACAAATTAACTCAAAATATTTATTTAAAAAGCAAATATTAGCTTTTTACTAACAAGTTTCATTTTACAGTAAATTTAGCAATGAATCTATTTAGCTGTCACTGGTACCGTGTGCTCAGCCTGTGTGTCTGGACTTCAGAATAAATGCCTTATGAATACAAGTGAACTGCTCAGTAAAAGCCACTCGAGCTTGGCTGATATTTTCTGCCTCATTTATTTGATGGAAGGATGTTTGAATGGTGCTGTTATTAGTCTGACCTCGTGGTTTTTAACTTGCTCTGTATGCACGGGGTGCAGTAAAATTTTGGTCAATTCAAGATTGCAGATCTGATAGCTGTGTACTACAGTGCAAGTGGTGTACAATGTATTTACTACTATGAGTCATTATATAGGAGAGCATCATCATCCTCATCATCATTTCAACTATAAACAACATTCACACCATTAACCTCCACTCATGCTATTTCTATTTCCGCTTAATAGGGTCGTGCGAACTACTCGGCCAACACTAGGTAAAGGAGGGGTACACCCTGAACATTTCGCAGGGTTACCACACACATAACCATTCACAAATCACATCCACACCTAGGGGCAATCTGGAACAGTCAATTAGCCTAATGTGCATGACTTTGGACTGTGGAAGAAAAACCGGAGTACACAGAGGAAACCTACGCAAGCACGGTGGGACAATGCTAACTCGACAGGGAGACACCCGAGCCTGTTATTTGCACACGAGGCCTTTTTGCTGTAAGGCGGATGTGCTTACCACCAAAACACCATGCCACTCAAAGAGAATTCACTCTCTCACTCACTCAATTGCTGAATTGCTTAATCCTGCTACTATGGTTGCAGGGACAGAGAATTCAGCCACAACCATCCACATAGAAACACACTGAAGGCAATCCAACGGCCTACTCTTTTCGAAAGTCAGCAAGGGTTCTTTTACATGCCTTTCACCACAGGCAGTGAGAGACATGGCTGGTCTTTGTTAACCCAGCAGTGACAGCTCGGTGACAGAAGGGCTTGGACCCCCGAGCTTTGGATCAGTAAACCAGCTTCTTACCCACCACTGCCCCTTCTCCCTTTTCTTAAAATTTGTATTCACGATCAGTGTTGTGCATAAAAGCATACTTTTTTAATAAAAAAATTTAATAAACAAATTTAAACATAATGAATACAAAACATTCAGTTTCCCTTTTGTAGTCTCCTCCCTCTATATTATAATTTTGTAGTGGAGGTAATAGAAAACACACCCCAGTCCTCTTTTTTAAAAAGGTGAACTACCACTCCGGTTTGCCAATCCAGGTACGGCCCACGATGATCACGCGATGTTGCAGGGAGGTGTCAACCAAGACGGTACTACAACATCCAGAGCCATGAGGTATTCAGGGCGGAAACCCTTTCCACCCCGGAACCTTACCACCGAGAAGCTTTTTAACTACCTCACTGACCGCAAACCAGGCGATGGGCAGACCCCCTCCCAAACCCCCAAAAATGGAGACACGGAACATGGCCCATTCAGATTTTATGTCCCCGGCCTTCATTGGGATGGGGTTTGAAGGCACTTCTTACTGGAGACACTGCCAAATGTTCCCAGGAGACCTTGACTACATGCTTGGGTATCCCAGGTCTGGAGGGAAGCCTTTGAAGCCAGCTCACTACCAGGTGGTGATTGTTTGACAGCTCAGCCCCTCTCTTCACATGAGTGTCCAGAACATGCAGTTGCAAGTCTGATGACACAACTACAAAGTCAATCAAATTGTGTGATTTGGTGTTCCAAGCATGAATTCTCGAATCGGTGGTTCAGACATGTCCAACCGGAACGAGACCTATGGTTGACCCAGACCACGCTGGAGGGACTATGTCCCTCGTCTGGTTTGGAAACACCTTGGTGTCACCCCAGAAGAGCTGGAGGAAGTGCCCCCGTCACTTGACCCCAGATAAAGTGGAAGATAAAGATCAAGAGGTAATAGAGAAGTTATTAGAGAAGGAGAAATCATAATGGTTCTTATAATAGCAGAAAAAGAAAGATGTTAAAATTGTACTTACACACAGCCTTCATTAAGTTTGTGTGTATGATGTAATAATAAATAAAACCTTTAACAAATGTAATCTAAAAGTTACCAAAAAAAAAAAAAACCAAACAAAAAAGATGTCAGTTTTATTGCAACATCATTAATATACACATGTACAACAAGTAGGGTGGCACGGTGGATTTCCTCTGGGTACTCCGGTTTCCTCACACAGTCCAAAGACATCCACATTAGACTAACTGGCTGTTCCAAATTGCCTCTAGATGTGAGTGTGAATGGTTGTGTGTTGCCCTGCAATAGTCTGGCAATCTGTTCAGGGTGTACCCCGCCTTCGCCCAGGGCCTGCTAAGGGGATCTCAGCCTCCCTGTAACCCTAATAGAGTTAGGCAATTCTATTTGGCCAATGATGATGATGATGATGATGATGATGATGATGATGATGTACTACAAGTAGTTTAACACTATTTTATTCTCACTGCTTGAATAATAATTGTACACCACAAGCTGCACTAACTTAATCTACAGTGAGGTTAAACAAGGTCCTTCTTCTATTCTATTCTGGCTGCTCCATAATGCTTATTTCAGCATTTCTATTCGGAAGGGATTGTATCAAATATGTGAAAGCATGTGGTATCTGATCCTTTTTAATCTTTTATTCATTAAAGTGGTCTAATCTAATAAATATTGCACAACCATTAACTAATAGGAATGTAATAGAGATTGTGTATTAAACATAACACAACACGAGGTGCATTTATCTGGCCTTTAAGAGGCTTTAGTGCTTATACAGTAATGTACAGTAGCTTTAAAAAGGCTTTAAGACACTCCATTAATGTTATGGCTGAGCTCATTTCAGGTCAAAAAAAGAATATGTAAAAAACAAAGAAATGAAATCCCAGTAATCTTTTAAAAAACATTTACTCTGCGCAGATGTTGCATTATAAGCTGATGACATAACAAGATCTTACTTGTATAAGCCATCCAGACCGTTCCAAACAGTGTGATTTTCAGATTTAAAGTGAACTAAGAATTTTCTTTGCTGTAACCTTTCGTTGTGATCTACATCTCAGAGTACTGTATGTTCCTATCTAAAATAAACCTAAAAAGGTAGTATTTACAGTAAATATGCATAAAACATTATGAACACTTATAACAGTATTTATAACACTACCCAATGTACAGCACAAGAAATGCTTAGAGAAAAAAATACCATAAAATTAAAAAATTTATTTGTACCATATATACATAAAAAGAAAAAAACAATAAAATAATACAAAGTGGAATAACATCTGAATAATATTCAGTAGTAATGGAAAAACAGGTCTTGAATGTTGACCAGTTTAGGGAATTGCACACGTTCACAACAATAACACTGCCTATGTAAATTAAGTGATATTTAAAAACAGTGATTGATTCAGAAAACTGGACCAAAGAATCACAGATAGCGGATAAAGCTCCACAACCACAACACAAAGAAAATGGAAGTTTGAAAAAAAAAGGACACGTGGGATTAATATCACACCAACTGCAGCTGCTTGTAGAAAATGCAGATAGTGTAAACCAAAATGGAAAATTACGATTTATTTAAAAAAGAATTTACCTTACAGTCCATTCTTCAAAAATCGAGAAAAAAATAACAGAATTAAAAGCGGGGCTGCACGGCAGTGTAGTGGTTAGCACATCTGCCTCTCTGCAAGAAGGTCCTGGGTTCGAGTCCTGGCCTTGGCGAGGACGATTCTGTGTGGAGTTTACATGTTCTTTCCGTGTTTGCGTGGGTTCCCTCCAGGTACTCGGGTTTCCTCCCACAGCCCAAACACATGCACATTAGGCTAACTGGGTGTTCCTAATTGCCCCTAGATGTGAGTGTGAATATGAAAGGTTGTGAGTGTCTTGCCCTGTGATGGTCCGACAAGCTGTTAACTGTGTACCCCGCTTTCGCCCAGTGTGGGCTGAGATAGACTCCTGCCTCCCTGCGAGCCTAAGAGGCGTAAGCAGTTCTGCAAATGAGTGAGAGCGAGTAAGAGAGAATTAAAAGTTTTCTGATCAAATAGCTAAACTCTAAAATCTGTTTATTTATACAGTGTATTTAATCACTCATATCCTCCACGGTCTCCTCCTCGAGCTCTCTCCCTATTTCCTCCAGTTTCACCGTCTTCTTCTGTCCGTTCTTCTCTTTAATTCTGTCCTGCTCGTCTTTTTCTGCTGGAGCATACCAAGGCCGGGATGGGTTATCCTCGCAGGCCCGGCCCGCGCTCCTCCTGTAGCCTCCTCGTCCTGCTCGAACTAGTCCCCAACCCTGAGGCTTACCCTCGTGAGGGCCGTTGTCCTGCACCCCTCTTGTCTGGTCCAGCTCCTTGGCACTCAAAGCGGGCATCCGCACAGGCACCGTGTTGCCGAATTTGGAGTAGTCCACAGAGTAACGACCGTCCTCTTCGGTCATGATGGACACAAAGCGACGACCCCAGAGAATCTCTTCTGGTGTATAAGATGTGCGTGCCTGCATGGTGATACCTGTGGTCTCCACAACGCCTGACAAGGAAACAAATAGACAGTACAGGACGTCAGTGGGGTTTTTGGTTACAGAAAGACTCAAACACATTGTTTATATAAACACATAGTTTATGTGTTTCATCTTTCATTATCAGTTTGTTTGGGTTGAATACAAAGGTTTCCTGGTGAAACCACCCCAGCAAACAGTCTAACTATCTCTTATTCACCTGTTGTACATCTTGTTTTTGTTCAAGGTCTGTTTACAATAACTATAATAACAATAACAAGACAGTGTGACCAAAGAAATAATTTTGCACATACACACTAACTTGGCCGTGCAACACAGATTCATAGAAAGTCTAAGATCAAGTGTTAAGAAACAGAAGATGGCAAAATATAGAGATTTAGGCCCATATGATTTCCCTTACTTTCTCAAACCCCATACACATATCCTATGTATATCATGAATAACTAATTTTATAATAACTTGTTTATAATAATAAATAGAAATGAGGTAACCAAACATGCAATCTTAGTCTCGACGTATAAAGTACACCATTTAGAAACAGTAGGTTTAGAGAACATTTCAATAACACGAGAATATCATTACTTGTTTAATTGTGAATTGCTTACTCTGTAAAATATAACTTGCCAACAGAATCAATGACAAATAGCTCCAGAATATCTAAGAAATCATTTATCTTAGTTAGAGTATGAGCGAGTATCCATAGGATGCGAGCTCCGCTATCGCCACAGGATAGCGAGATGCCATTCCGCTGCATAGATTCACTTCCTATTCACTATTGGCACGTCATACGCGCCAGAAACGTCATGTGATTCCTCAATGTGATTGGGTTAAAAACCTTTCTATTCAGATGAGTAATGCACTGCAAGGCAGTAATAGTTTATTTTGCCACCTAAAAAATTAAGATACCAACTGTATATGGCACAAGGAATTCTGTTTACACTATTTTTTTTATTTATAAAGTGTATTTTATTTTATGGCTTGGGGGTGGGGGTAGGATGGGGTTGATGGAATCAAATGGACCTGTGGCATCCAATCTATGTGGAAAAGGACATGTATGTACTAAAAATTTGGGAGTGACAACAAAACCAATTGGGGGGGGGGGATCACTCATTCATTCGATTTCCATGAAACTTGGTGGAAGGTGTAGCATGAGCCAAGGAAGAGTGCATAACATTGAGTTATATGACATACATGCTCAGCAATGCCATACATCTAAAAACCAGTGAGGACATATTGCAAACTCAAATATGACCAATCTGACAAAAAACAGTGGTGTAAGGACACTGATATGTGGTTAGGTTTCACGTTTTCTGACATTTATTTACACATGCCTGATTTTTGACGCCAAAGAACTACAAAAAAGAAAGCAGACACAACCAAATTTTAATATAATTCTGATATCTTTGGACATTATATCCAGACACACACAGGGGTTGTGCTGTAAGGTTTGAGTTTCATAGAACAGTCAACTATTGACCTTGACGGAGGTCTGTGCTCTCTGAGCGCCTGATTTATCTAAAACATACCGTGTATACCAGAAACATACTGTGAACAGTAACTTTAGCAAACATTTGTGCTACGAGAGACTGTTTTCTTTGTTTTGCTACATAATCTGTGACCTTGAGTAGTACTTTGGGCCTAGAGTGTAGAAAACTCTGTAATCTCTATAATGTTATTACGTTATACTCCATCATGCGAACATATGTAGTGAATAAGAAGCCATTTGTTATCAATGATACAGTGAGATGAACGTTTCTTTTCTAAAGTTCTTTTGTAAAGCTTAAACAAATAGGCTCTCCACACATTACAGCAGTGGTCAATAAAATATCCACTCAGAAGAGGAACTCCCGTCTCTGTGGCAGAGAATGTGGAGAATTTGTAAAGAAAAGGGAGGTGGGGGTTAGGGTTATGGTTTAGAGTTAGGATGGGGTTTAGGGTTGGAGGGGTTGGGGTTGGGGTTGTGGTTGTGGTTGAGGTTGTGGTTGTGGTTGGGGTTGGGGTTGGGGTTGGGGTTGGGGTTAGGGTTGGGGTTTTGGTTGGGGATGTGGTTGGGGTTGGGGTTGGGGTTGTGGTTGTGGTTGTGGTTGGGGTTGTGGTTGGGGTTGGGGTTGTGGTTGTGGTTGGGGATGTGGTTGGGGTTGGGGTTGGGGTTTGGGTTGGGGTTGGTGTTAGGGTTGGGGGTTTGGGGATAGGATGGGGTTGATGGCAGCAAATGGACCTGTGGCATCCAATCTATGTGGAAAAGGATGTGTATGTACTAAACTTTTGGGAGTGGCAACAAAACCAAAGTGGGGGAGGGTAACATTCATTCACTCATTTCCCAAGCTGTTTATTCCTCAGCCAACTCTGGCTAAGAGCGGGGTACATCTGTGAGCAACAGCAGTTTTGATTACTACTTACGCTGCATTCAAACAGGAAGCAACAAGTAACACGTGATTCGCTTTGCTGTTGAACTGCATGTGAAATAGCCTATTCTACACGGTCTAAAAAAGCAAACAGAAAAAGGTTTTGGGGGAACTCTGTATTTGCCGGCATCTTTCAATCAACGCTCAAATTGCTCATACAAACGTTCTGCTCAGTTCAGCCCAGGAAGTGATGAGGGACAAGCCGCCCAATATGCTTCCATTTGTTCATTTTCTAAGCTATTTGATCCTAATTAGGGTCGCGGGGAGACTGGCACCCATCTCCAGGCAGGGTACACCCTGAAGAGCTCACCAGGACATTGCAGAGCCAACACACCGACAACCATTTACACATAAACCTAGGAGCCATTTAGAACATCTAATTAGCCTACTGTGCATGTTTTTGTACTGTAAGAGAAAACCGGAGTACCCGGAGGAAACCCACGCAAGCAAGGGGAAAACATGCAAACTCCACACAGAAACGCCCCGAGCCCGGGAATCGAACCCAAACTGCATTTCGAGGTACTTTACAATATAATAAAAATATAAGTGAATTATATATTCACTCAAAATTGTGAGTGTGCAAGTATGTGAATAAAAGCACCGAGCAGGAATTTCCAATATATGTTTTCAAGCTTGTTTGGTGTCTTGAAGACAATCCTAAATCCTCTAGAGACTCCACTGTCCTCTTAGGAGGACATCATATTTTTCCCACACAATATTGCGTTTTCGTCAGAAAGCAACCTGTACGTTATTACTAACCTCTTGCGCTCACGGTTTACCTTTGAACACCTTTTACTAACAGCCACCCGAATATGGCTTTATTAAACAAAGCATGTGGAATAAATAATCCATCAAAAAAGCAACCTGCAGCTTATTGTAGCTGCAGTGGAACGTCCTCCTACCTTCCAGAATAACTATGATCTCCAGATCCTCGGTGGCCAGAGACTGGGCGGAAAGCTCATACAGGGGGCTTCCACGATCAATGGTGTGACTGATGATGAGGGGGGAGACGAGGAAGATGCCATTGCTCCTGAGCGGGTTTTCTACTTGGATGTCAAGTTGGCAGACGGGAATCACCTCCCCTTCTGCCGTCACCGTCCTCCGAATCACCTGAGAGAAGCGGCACAGGATAACCAATCAGCATTCATAGGCCAGAATAAAAACACTACAATACACTGATGATGGCGATGATGACGATACAATGACAAGAATTTGGCTTATTTGGTCAATTATAATTTCCCCGGTTTCTGTTTGATGTAATTTAAGAAGTCCCTGGATGTTTTACTCACCTGCATCTGAATGGTAGCTGATATGATCATACTCTTCCTCAGATCTCCAACACGAAGCATCAATGTGGGTTTGCCATTGCGTGGAGCGATGACAGCGTTACGGGAGAAGATGAGTGTCTCGGCTCGGCGGTTAGCTTGAGCCGTTTTCATGAACACACATCCCAGCATGACTGCATTGATGATGAGGCCCAAAATGTTCTGGATGATCAGAACTACGATGGCCAGAGGACACTCTTCTGTGACCATCCTCCCACCAAAACCAATGGTCACCTGGGTAACATCAGACAGCATGGTACCGCATTAATGGACGTGAGAACCAGTTACATCAGAAATGTCATTTAAACCCGGCCAACAATAAAACGGTCCATGGTATAGATTTAAATCTGTGATACAGATATAACGTATCTGTAGCATTTTATTGAATCTAGACTTGTATCTAGATACTACACTCTATGGGTTTCAGAGTTAATGGAGCCCTTCATGATAACAAGGAAAAATATAACAACACATCCATGATACGAAGTGATATTCTGATAACACATAGGAGTGTTGTAGAGTTTTGACCTGCGGAGTGCTTTTTTTTTTTAAACTGAACAAAGTTTTCACAATTATTGGCACCCTAACAATTACCTCAGCCGCTGCTTGGTGGGGGAGGTAATGTATTCAGAAGCATCTGTTTGTTTGTTTGCCTGTTAGCAGGATTATGCAAAACCTACTGAGCCGACCTATGGTCACGAACTTTGGGTAGTGACCGAAAGAACAAAATCGCAAATACAAGTGCCTGAAATGATCTTCCTTCACAGGGTGGCAGGGCTCTCCCTTAGAGGGCAGGGTGAGAAGCTCGGCATCCGGGAGGAGCTCAGAGTAGATCCGCTGCTCCTCCGCGTTGAGAGGAGCCAGATGATTTGGCTCAGGCATCTGATTAGAATGCCTCCCGAACACCTCGCTGGTGTGGTATTTCGGGCATGTCTAACCTGAAAAAGGCCCTGGGATCGACCCAGAACATGCTGGAGGGACCATGTCTCTTGGCTGGTTTGGGAACACCTTGGTGTCCACCTGGTAGAGCTGGAGGAAGTGGCTGGGGAGAAGGATGTCTGAGGGACATTATGAAGCCTGATCATGAACTGGATCCATGAATCTATTAAACACTTTTTAACAAGCTAAAGGATTTTTTTTTTTAGCAAAATTACACAAAAACCACTGATCTAAACTCCATCAAACTAGATTGAGTGGTGGAGCCTGGGCCTGGGAAGAAGCTCTGACATTTTGGAGATGATTTGTGCATGGGATCATGTGGGGGGGAAATCCAGAAATCCTGAAAAAGATCCCTATCTGTACCATGGGGGGGAAAGTACATTTGACACCACTACAGGAATGAGAACTGGCTTAGAAGAAAGAGGATGAAAATGGGCAGAGGTCAAAGGCCTGAGGGGGGGGGGGTGTAGGGGGAGTGGGGGAATTTGGAGGGGC
>JBCNYG010000007.1:4532932-4543945 GCA_039654305.1 Porochilus rendahli | reverse complement strand
GTGGTGGAATTGGTGAGGGAGTGAGTGAGTTGGGGAGGGAGTGGGTGAGTGAGTGAGAGAGAGAGGGGGTGAGAAGTGTGTAGGTGATGGGTGAGTGGTGGAATTGGTGAGTGAGTGAAGGAGTGGGTGAGTGAGTTGGGGAGGGAGTGGATGAGTGAGTGAGAGAGGGGGTGAGAAGTGTGTAGGTGATGGGTGAGTGGTGTAATTGGTGAGGGAGGGAGGGAGTGGGTGAGTGAGATGGTGAAGGAGTGGGTGAGTGAGTTGGGGAGTGCGGGAGGGAGGGTTCAGGGCGTTAGTACAGTATGTGTTTCAGGTGAACTTTGGGACGTTATCTTTCTTCTCGGCTAGAGGGGGCGAGTGTCCACACCGGCACACCTTCACACCAGACTCGTGTATCTCACATGTTCCCGGCTCTCCGCTGATCCGAGCACTGAAGCTCTTTAAACATGGCAGATGTCGGAGTGTATCAGTTTGTTTTCTTTGTTAGTCGGTCTGTTTGTCCTTGAAGAAAGTTTGTTCGGAAGCAAAGCATCATGGAGGCGCCTGGTCTTTACACAGAGGTAAGAAATGCTTCACTTTCTGTCGGATGTGAAACTTGATCCGAGTTCTTTTGAGCATCAGATCTCAGCTCCGCACCTGAACCTGAACCTGAACCCGAACCCGAACCTGAACCTGGTGCTGCCCAGTAACACCGAGATCAGAGCAGCGGATCACTTTATATTCATTTATTATTACATTTCAAACCTGGGCTGAACGCGGAAGGATTTTCAGCCTCTCTTCACTGCTGTAATTTCCTGATTCCTGATTAAACAGAATAAAATAAAATAAAATAAAAAAAAAAACCCTTACCAAGATGAAATCTCCAACATAGTCGACATGATGTACCATTTCCTGCTAAGGGAAAACATTTTGTAGGCCGTTTTTTTTATTCTGATCACTGTAAGCACTATTTATTAGAAATAATAAAAAAAAAACCATCTAATAATTCACCATTAAAATAATCTTTTAGTAAAAAAATAAAAAACGATTGAAAATGTTTATAAATGGTTCTGGTTGTTTAGAATCTGTTAAATCAGGGCTGTTGAAATGAACAGGTTTAATGATGGTTTACTGCAGCCTTTAAAAATAGGAAATAAAGAAATAAATGTGATATTTGGCATATTCTCCTTTGCAGAATTACTGAGCAGTAAATTTTTTTGTTTGTTTAAAGCAAAAAATTAGATGAAAATGAGCATTTTCTAGCTGATATTGCTAAAATTGTTCTGAACTGAATAAAGGCCCCATAAAACAAACAAAAAATTCCCTCTCATTTCTCACTCATTCATTTTGCGTCGCGGGGAGGCTGGAGCCTGTCTCAGCTGGGTGAAGGCGGTGTGCACCCTGAACAGCTTGCACGACCTCTGCAGGGCCGACACACATACAAATATTCACACTAGCACCTCGGGCAATTTGGAACTGAGCTTAGCTCACCCAAGCAAGCATGAGGAAGAGCGTACGAACTCTACACAGAAATCGACGAACCCGACCCTCCAACCCAGGATGTTCTTGCCGTGAGGAGGAAGTGCTAACCACTATGCCACCGTGTTGCCCCCATTTGACACGTACCTTTTCACTTCCTGAGAAATAGTTTCAGATGTTTGATGACTCACCCTTACTTGATGACCTACCCTTACTTGTGTTTATGAATTTTGTGTCCAGTTATTTACTTTCTCCAATTTTTATACCCCTCTCCCATGACTATAAATCTGCCAGTTTGGCGGTGCACGTAACAGGTTTTTCTTTCTATTGAAATAATGCAACATCACTACATATAACTTCGGCCTGTCCGCTCTTCAACATGTTCACTTAATCTCAAGCTCCTAAAAGACATTATTCCACATGTGCAGTTTTAGTCTCCGGCTCCTATGAGCCGCTATTCAACATTTTCACTTAGTCCTGAGCTCCTGAGTCGTCATTCCACAGGTTCACTTTTAGTCTCCAGCTCCTATGCGTCTCTGCTCAACATGTGTACTTAGTCTTCTATGAGCCGCAATTCGGCCTGTCTGCTGTTAGCTATGCGTATATATATCAAATTGCATGCTGACATCCGATTCACTGGGACTTTAAAGTATCACTGAACCCTGAAAGGCAGTTGTTGACATAGAGTCAGCTGTTTAATACTTTTATCTGTCATTAAATTTTTATTAAGGATAACTGTTAACGTATGAGTGGCTCTCACCTCCCACAGCCCTCGCCCTTGAGTAGGAGTCTGTGATACAGCTCTCATTTTCAGATATATTCTCTTCAAGATTCATACAAATTTACATCTGTCACCTTCTCAGAAAGACCAACCCCAGGTCCCTTGCCCAGTGCTTTCAATCTTTATTTTATATCATTTTTTTACTATTATTCAGCTCAGAGCTTTAATACCTAAACAAATGAAACATTCAGTAAAGTGCATGATACAGGCCAGACAAGTCAGATTTGATTTGAGACCGTTAACAGCCTCCTGATCCTTTTTAGGGTACACAAGTTTGGATCCCAGACTCTCAGGAGGTTTGGAGATCTGCAGAGTTGACCAAAAACTACAAACCAGGAGACCCTGCTCTACAGCTGAAGCTCGATGATGGCACGGTGAGCCGGAAAGAGAAAAAATCTTAATCGCAACACTACAGTAATTTTCTCAGGGGATCAGCTGGAAATCTCAACACTTCACCTAAAAAAACTGTATGATCTCTCTAGCAGGAGGTTAGAAAGAAAAATTCATGTAATGTGATTAGAAATAGTATTTAATAAGTGTTTTAACATTTCACTCAAAATCTTGTAAATGATGTAATTTATAATGAAAAATGTTTAATTTTAAAAGTACCATCTTGACTGCACTGTGTATGAAAGAACACTTACTTTTAATTACTACCTTTCATGTGAGCTACACGGAAGGTATTGGGACTCGCTGATTTTCTTTCTGCACAAAATTGTGTGTGTCTTTAAATGGTGAGATATAAAAGGTCAGTGAACGTATGTGTTCACTACACCAGACATCCTTTCATTCATTTGCTGAACTGTTTACTCCTGTTTGGGATGCTGGGAGACCGACTCTGGACAAAGGTGGGGTACACCCTGCACAGCTTGCCAGTCCATCTTGGGGCCAACATACACACACTACCAACACGAGAAACCTGTCCTTTTTTTTCCCCATGTCCCTTTAGGGTCACCGTGATTTCATGTTTCAGATGCCTGATTTATTATTTTTTTTAATTTGCTTGAAGATCAGGATGCAGTGAATCATAGCATGATTACAGACATGTAAGGTGACTTTACCATCAGCAACAGAAAAGAGAGGCTGAGATAGGCTCCAGTCTTCCCCTGAAGAGTATAATTTGTTTTTTCACTTTCTCCATAATCTCCCCTAATTTAGTTGTATCTGATTCCAACATGTCTTGCAGACAAACCGTCTTGCTGATTGCAGACAAACAAACATGACCACCACCAAACAAGGAGGGCTGTAAAGATACACATGCCCCCTCTGTGACATGTGGTGCTGCTACCCGCCTCTTTACGAACTGCTGCGCATGCGTATTTGAAGGCGACTTAACACCCTCAGGCAAAAAGCTATCCGCCCCCTCATACGAATGAGCCCACAGATGCCCATGATTGGCTGGTGGTTGCTGTGAGTGACCGGTAAGTAGGCATTTGCCATCCCTCCCTCCCAATTAGCTCCAATGGACTCCTGGTCACGGATGGCTGCGGCATCAACCTGGATTTGAACTGGTGATCTCCAGGTTGATGGCCACGAACACTCTGGAGTCACCCTAGTACGATTAAGTGGTACAACAAATGAATGAATGTAGTTGTAGATTGCAGACAAACAAACTTTGTGTGTATTTCCCCAATAATCCCAATGAATCTGCACAACCTCTTCCTCGTCAGTTCCCCCGAAAAACTGGATATTCTTACTTCCAAGCTTCCACATCAGCACACTAACATGACTATTACTGACCTACTATATGCTTTGCTCTCACTTTGATATTGTCAAGGAGTTGGAATACAAATTAGACCCCAAAAGCAGTACTCCACCTCCCCTTCGTAACCCAGACATCCTGGTGGGTGAGAACGACCTGACAGCCCTGAGCTACCTTCACGAACCGGCTGTACTGCACAACCTGCGCATCAGATTCATCGACTCAAAGCTTATCTACACCTACTGCGGTGAGTCATTCAGTAACTGATCTCAGCGAGTCTCGAGCCACACGTACTTAAACTGTGCGAACTGTAATACAGTACTGTACATATTGCCTGTGGAGTTCATGCTACAATACTTTCTAATATCCTAATATCCTAATATTACTTTCTAATGTTTAGTGTGTGAAATTACAAAAGTTTCTTTTTAGGAATCATCCTGGTGGCTATTAATCCTTATGAGACGCTGCCAATCTATGGAGCCGACATCATTAATGCATACAGTGGACAGAACATGGGAGACATGGACCCACACATTTTTGCAGTTGCTGAGGAAGCCTACAAACAGATGACTCGGTATGGGAACTTATTGTCCAATTCTTATTGGTGTGTCTTCTTACAGAGAACTACATATTCTCAACCATTTTTTAGACCAGGGGTAACCCTGTTGCTGAAGATCTACCTTCCTGAAGACTTTGGCTCCAACCTTAATGATGCCCACCTGACTACCTGAATATTGCTTTGAAGAAGTTCTTGAAGAGGTCCTAGAGTTGCGTTGGATTGTGGTTGGAGATAAAACCTGCAGGAAGGTAGATCTCCAGGAACAGGGTTGGAGACCACTGTTTTAGACTATAGGAATTCCAAATCTAGCCGATTCCTTTCGCCATAGAATGCTTTGAATAGCTGTTCACATCCACCAAAGATGACGTGCAGTAAGCATGTGTCATGCAAGCAATTGAAGGCAGATAACCTATATCATGGAAATGCTGATTGAGGTCTCCCACGTGGTGCAACACAAAAGCGTTTTTCCTGTCATCTGCTAATCACAGCAACACACCC
The DNA here is from genome assembly GCA_039654305.1 of Porochilus rendahli. Classification (NCBI taxonomy): domain Eukaryota; kingdom Metazoa; phylum Chordata; class Actinopteri; order Siluriformes; family Plotosidae; genus Porochilus; species Porochilus rendahli. The sequence goes on along the minus strand of JBCNYG010000007.1, from coordinate 4,538,947 downwards.
CTGCTGACCCACCCAGCCATCTATGGCCAGGCAATCATGAGAGCTAACTGATTGAGCTCTTGAGGAGGGATGGATGACATAAACTCTCTTTCCTGTCACTTATGAGTGATGCTAGCCAGTCCTGAGTGTTCATGAGCTCATGCATACGAAGGGGCAGATAGTGCTTTCCTCTGAGTGTGTTACACCTCCCCCTGACTATGCGTATGCAGCAGTTTGAAAAGATGAGGTTGGCTGACTTCACATGCCCTGAAAGAAGTACATGGTGACTTTACTCTTCCTGATTGGTTGCGGTCGTGTGATAGGGATGTCTGACCTGATAGGTGGGAATTGGCCATGAGGAAACCAGGGTAAAAAAGACATATGGTTTCCCAACCCTGGTCAAGGAGTACCCCCTGCCTGGATAATTAGTGTTTTCCTTGTTCCCAATACACCTGATTTATCTAATTATCTAATTAATAGCTGTTCATCATTTGAGATGGGTGTATCAGAGCAGGGAAATGGGACAGGGTGTCTTCCAGGACCAGGGTTGGTAAGTCTCTGCTCTTGGATGTCTAGGATGACTGTTTCTCTTTGTTCTCCTGTAAGAGATGGGAGGAATCAGTCAATCATAGTGAGCGGCGAGTCTGGAGCAGGGAAGACTGTATCCGCTAAATACACCATGCGCTACTTTGCTACAGTCAGCGGTTCCTCAACAGAAGCCAGTGTGGAGGAAAAAGTGCTGGCATCCAACCCTATAATGGAGGTATTCTTCAAGTTGTTCATTCCTTTCAGTCTGTTTTTGCCAAGCTTTTGTCTTTAAATTTAACTTTACAAGTATGTAAATTTATCATGAATGTATTATATTATTGACATTTTATATTTTGCAAAGCAATATTAAGTCATCTACGTGTACCTAATATCTTTAAAACCAGGCAATCGGAAATGCAAAGACGACCAGGAATGACAACAGCAGTCGCTTTGGGAAGTACATTGAGATTGGATTTGATAGGAATCACCACATGACTGGGGCTAACATGAGGACATACCTGCTCGAAAAGTCTCGTGTTGTGTTTCAGGTCCATGCTTTACTTTAATAATTCTTTCCTCCCATTAATGTAATGTCCACCTTACTTTTCCAAAAAGTAAAAAAAAAAATTTTTTTTTAATTAAATGATGATTTTGAACAATTCGTAATAATCCTGTGTGTCTTTTTTACAATCTACCTTTTTTGAATTTTTTTTTCAGGATTAGTAATTCACAAAAGATACATGAAAGATGTTTACAAGTGATGTTTGAGAGATACATTTAAATTAACTGACAACTTGTCTCGGAGCTGTTATGGTGATGAATATTTTTGCTTTGCTTGGTGCTTTGACATGTAGAATTAATTGAGCTGTTTTGTTTATTCATCCCTGCAACAGCTCCAAGCCTTTAAATATATTAAACATCACCTGGAACATCTTTCAAGCTTCCTTCATGAATGTGGAAAAAGGAGAATTCTGTGAGGTTAAAATATCTAGAAGATTAAAAATAAATACAAGTGCTCACTTTCCTTAAAAGGGAACTGTAAAGTGTGTGTGTGTGTGTGTGTGTGTGTGCTGTAATGAAACACATCTGTGCTGGTGTTAATGTTGACAAAATTTTGATTTGTATAAAATTTGCATTTTTTGGGTGGAAAAAAGCTCAAAACTCTACCTATTGATTTATAAACAATCTCAAGCTTCCCCCTTTTTGAATTAAAGTGCATAGTAAGCGTATAAACTACAGTAAAATTGTGATTGTTGAATTCCATGCATGTGATGGTTAAAGTAACATTTGTGTCTTGTACAAATAATCATGTCTATATATTTCAGGCAAATGAAGAGCGAAACTATCACATCTTCTATCAACTGTGTGCTTCTGCTCATTTACCTGAATTCAAATCTCTGCAGTTAGGTATGAATCTTCTGTTTGATTTATAGGAATTTCAATTCAGATTCAATTAATAGTGAGAAATATGGGCATTGCTTTTCACTCGGGCATCAAAAATTTTAATAATTAGTGCAGTCACAGTTGTCACAGAGATTAATAGCGGAGCTCCTGAGACGAGCACTGTAGCCATGGAATGCGGTTTGGATGGTTGTCCCATGTCCATCCAGTGTCTGCAATAAGGCTGTGGTGTTGTTGAGTTGGTGCTGATTGGCTGTTATGTATCATTATCTTGCATGATGATGGGCAGCAAAAAAAAAAAGACAAAATAAAAAATTTCCAAATTAAAGACAAAATAAACACATTTATTAATAATAATAAAACTGAAAGAAAAAAATTAATAAAAAAAAATTAATAGAAGAATTAATAATAGAATAAAAAAAATAGAAGTTCAGACTCACACATAATAAAAAAAATCTATCTCCGGTATGGGCGGTAAAACATAAAAAACCATGAAATCAGGAATCAGTTAGTGAAAGGAAAGGCACAGAGATGCAGTAGTGACATCTATTGGGAGCTCTGCTTTTAGGCAGTGCTTAAATCAATACCGTTTTTCAAATTTTGTTAACATAAAAAATATGTAGTTTTTATTACCAGTATCATTTTGGCATGATCATGCTCTGTTGTAGAAGGCTGATTTTTACTCCTAGTTTCATTGTACCATCCCTCTGAGTAATTGCTCTCTGTTTGAAGGCAGCGCGTCTGAGTTTCAGTGCACTAATCAAGGCAGAAGCCACATCATAGATGGAGTGTCTGATCTTCAGGAAATGCAGGTCACTCGAAGGGCTCTCTCACTTTTGGGTAAAATGACTACATTGATCTTGTGTTTTCTCTAGACAGCAGTCTCAAAAAAATGGGCTCCGGTTTGGAAATAGTGTTGAGATCTTGATAAACAGTTAGATATTGTTATTAACAGTTTTAATTTCTGCCACAGGTATTAGTGTAAGTCAGCAATTGGATTTGTTCCAAATCCTGGCTGCCATTCTTCACCTGTGCAATGTAGAGATGATGGGGAAAGGCTTAGGAAGCTGCAGCGTCTCAGTGAGTATAAGTGAGATAATGACCATTCTTGTTAAGTGTTCTCACTTCAATCTGTGAGCTTAGTTCAACTAATATGAAATCAAGAATCAACCCATAAGGGCTCCCTAGTTGACACATTGACAAGGTTCATGACTACTTTCCTGGATATCATAAGTTTAACTCTAGGTTGATGTACGCAGCCATCTGTGGCTGGGAGTCCATGGAAGCTGACTCTCACGGTAGGGATGGCTATTGACCTCCCCTTCACTTAAAGCGATCACCATTATTCGGCAGCAGTCCCAGACTTTTACACACTTATCCGACACTCAATACACACCATTGTGTTTCCACAAACTTAAGGAGCGAATCAGCACTTTCTTTTATCACATTTGTTTTAAATGTGGGTTCCAGCGCGTGCTCACTGTCCTCACTTTCACTTTGCTCTCCCGTCACTGATGTCACTATCTGTTTATCGGACATTATTTCGTGCCTCTCTGGAAATAGAGGTACGGGAAATCGAGGGTGAAGTGTACAGTGGCACTTGCCAAGGAGTGGGATGTAGAGACATAAAGTGAACAGTCACAGTTTTCAAAGTTGTTGACCAAAGTTGTTGGTGTTTTAAGCAGGAAACTCGTCAAGTTTAAGCATCAATTCAGTATTTATTGTCAGTGTTGTATAAAAACTAAATATTAAGTTACAAATGTTGCAGAAGAAAAAAAAAATCTGAGTGACTTTGACGAGAGCCACATTGTCGTTCCTGTACACTGATTTCAGGCTGCAAACAATCACCTGATTCTATTCTGTGATCTACTGATGGTGTCTCCTGAGGCCATGGCCCACTGGTTGTGTCATAAAAGACTGAAGACTGCTACAGAAACCTTCAGTAAGCCTCTGGCCAAGTCAGAGGCAGTGGATAGCCGTGATGCCTTGGCTAAGCACATCTACGCCAAACTTTTTACATGGATAGTTTGTCAGATCAATAAGGCTTTGCTTTCATCCAACAAGCAGCACTCGTTCATTGGGGTGCTGGACATCTATGGGTAATTATTGGTTGCATTAATAACCGTTTAAAATTGTGTGGATAGGCTTTTCACAGAAATGTATTGTGTTTTATATATATATACATATGATATGTATATGTAGCCATGTTGCAGTTAAATCATGTGCTTTGTGAATTTAGGTTTGAAACATTTGAGATAAACAGCTTCGAGCAGTTTTGCATAAACTATGCTAATGAAAAACTCCAACAGCAGTTTAATATGGTAAGTGTGTTGCATTCACACCCTGTTCTACATCAGCAAAGGCATATGTTCAAAATATCACTTCTGTCCAAAACACCAAAAACCAATTTGCATTACTGTCTAACCAAAGCATGTGTTCAAACTGGAGCAAGAGGAGTACATAAAGGAAAAGATTCCATGGACTCTGATTGATTTCTATGACAATATGCCATGTATTAATCTGATTGAGGCCAAGATGGGAGTGTTGGATCTGCTTGATGAGGAGTGTACGGTATGTGCTTCCTTATTTTTCATCTCAACTATCCATCCGTTTTGTCACCCAAGTCACCATCCATCTAGCCAGACCCAATTCACTGTCCATCCCTCACTCTGTCCACCCAAACGGTTGACCTACCATCCATCCATTCATCCATCCATCCTGCCACCCAGTTCACCATCCATCCATCCATCCATCCAGCCTCCCAGTTCACCTTTTATCCATCAGTCCATCCAGCCTCCAAGTTCACCATCCACCCAGTTCACCATCCGTCCATCCAGCCACCCAGTTCACCATCCATCCATCCATCCAGCCACCCAGTTCACCATCCATCCATCCAGCCTCCCAGTTCACCTTTTATCCATCAGTCCATCCAGCCTCCCAGTTCACCTTCCATCCATCCATCCATCCATCTGTCCATCCACCCAGTTCACCTTCCATCCATCCAGCCACCCAGTGTACCTTCCATCCATCCAGCCAGCCACCCAGCCATCCAGTTCTCCTTCCTTCCTTCCATCCATCCATCCATCAAATCAAGCAACCTGATTCATCTTCCATTCATGCAGCCAGCTACCCAATTCCCCATCCATTCAGCCATTCAGCCACCCAATTCTCCATCCACTCACCCACCCAATTTACGTTTGTCCGTCCATACAACCACCCAATTCTCCAGCTATCCATCCACTCAGCCTCCCAGTTCACTATCCATCGATGCGTCTGTCAATTCGGCCAGTTTACCATCTTTTCATCCACCAGGCTGCCCAGTTTCGCATCCATTCATTCAATCATACTTTAATTTTGATAATCATCCTTCTAATCTATCCATTTTCTCAACAACCCATTTATGCACCCCTGCATCCATTCATCCATTTACTCACCTATCCATCCACCCAGTCATCCTACATTTTTCCACTTCTTTTCCTCCATTCCATCCCAATTACTCAACCATTTTCTCACCTATTCATGTGGCACACCATTCCACCACCTATTTATTTGTTCATTCATGATTTGTTCATTGGTTTTATTGTATGGGTTGCATAATAAAAGGTTAGGTTCAGGAAAATACCTACACAGATGGATTGTTCTTGTTTTGTCACTTTACTGTATTCATTTTCACTTCCTGTCCTGTCACAAAACCCACAGATGCCAAAGGGATCAGATGATTCGTGGGCACAAAAGCTATATAACACCCACCTGAAGAAGAGTGTTCACTTTGAAAAGCCACGCATATCCAACAAGTCTTTCATTATCCATCATTTTGCAGACAGGGTATGTTTTAATAAAGTCTTATGAGGGCTCTTTTATGAGTTTATGATACTTTTTTAGGCCTATCTTTAATGTTCTTTATGTTTGATTCTGTGCATCAGGTGGAGTATAAGTGTAAGGGGTTTCTAGAGAAAAACAAAGACACGGTGAATGAGGAACAGATAAATGTGCTGAAATCGAGTAAGGTTCGTCCGTCCCAGTAACATTCATTCATTCATTCATTCATTCATTTTCCGAACCGTTTATTCCTAATTAGGGTCGCGGGGAGGCTGGTGCCCATCTCAG
>JBCNYG010000007.1:4518617-4532832 GCA_039654305.1 Porochilus rendahli | reverse complement strand
AGCTGGGAATCGAACCCAGGACCTTCTTGCTGTGAGGCGGACGTGCTAACCACTACGCCACCGTGCCGCCCGTCCCTGTAACAGTGGAGAAAATTACAACATTTGAGAATTCACATTAACCTGTAGGAATTTGTAAAATGTTTCCAAATCAGAAAGCATTTGGCTTCCCGTGCACTTTTTTTAGTTTGCGTTGCTGCTGGAGATGTTTCAGGATGAGGAAAAAGCACAAGCCAAAGTAGCCTCAAGTTGCACAAAGGGGATACAAGTGGGAAAGTCTTTCAGAGAGCACAAGAAATCTGTTGGACTGCAGGTATATCATGTTCATTTACACATGCGATGCATTTAATTGTATAAAACATATTTTGTTGAATACACTAGAGACCAGAGAGTGGTCTGAGCACTCACCAATACTATACGCCTTGCCATAAGTATTCTACTTTCCGTTTTTTCCTCCTTTTTAGTTCCGAAACTCTTTGCAGTTGCTCATGGACACTTTAAATGCTACAACTCCGCATTATGTGCGCTGCATAAAGCCCAATGACCAGAAAACTCCTTTTGTGTTTGTACCTTGAACTTTCATCTTCAACATATCATAATTTTTAAGTTGACTTTTGCTTCATATTAATATCTTTCTGCCATATGCATCTCATCTCTCTCTCCCACTTCCCCTCTCTCTGTTTAGGATGAACCCTATTAGAGCAGTGCAGCAGTTAAGGGCATGTGGTGTACTAGAAACTATCCGCATCTCTGCAGCAGGATTTCCATCCAGGTTCAGCTATTATATACTATCTTATATAAGATTAAGCACAAATTTTTGTGTTTGTACATTTTTGGGAATTGGAGACTTTTTACTATTTACACTACTTACACTACTAACACCCCATTTTTTTTTCAGTTTTACTGAAATATAAGCAGTTCAAGTCCAGTAAATGACCTAAAAAGGAGCAAACCCTGAACAGCTTGCCAGAGCATTGCACAACAACATGCACACATATGGGCAATTTGGAACAGCCAGTTTGCCTAATGTGCATGTCTTTGGACCATGTCATTGATCACCTTTGTCACTGATTCATACACTCTTTATCAGGTGGACGTATGAGGAGTTTTTCAGTCGGTACCGGGTTCTGATGAAGCAGAAAGATGTGCAATCTGACGTGAGGTTAACCTGCCAGAACGTTCTAGCACAACTAATACAGGTCTCTTAATTCTTCCTGCTCCGACATTAATAATGGAGTCGAATGCTATTATATGTAAACAATATAAGCTTGGATCTTTATTATATTATAATGGCACACATCATTGCAAGGCTTCTAATTCTCGAGTTCTCCTTTCAGGACCAAGATAAGTACCAGTTCGGGAAAACTAAGATCTTCTTCCGGGCTGGGCAGGTGGCATATTTGGAGAAGCTGCGAGCCGATAAACTGCGGGTGGCTTGTGTACAGATCCAGAAGACCATCCGGTGCTGGCTCGCTTGCAAGAAATACCTGCGTCTACGCAGAGCGGCAGTCACCATGCAGAAATACATACGTGGACACCAGGCTCGGGCGTAAGTGCACAGTTTGCACCTGTATTTTATGATACTAACACTGAGGATGCCATGAACCTCCCCTCACTGTTTAGTTTTTTCCAGAATGATACCATTGTTCTGTTCATCCTCCTCAGCTTGTGTAAGTCCCTGAGGATGACCTGGGCAGCTGTTATCATTCAGAAATACCAGCGAAGGTATGCAGCCAGGCGAATTTATAAACAGAAACAAGCAGCAGCAGTACTGCTTCAGCGCCTGCTTCGCGGACATCGAGCCAGACTGCGATACAGACAGGTATGCAGTTCACGTGTTATAAATATTAATTCTAAATAAGTGTAGGTTGCTGCTTCTTTAGTTTTTCCTACATTTTGACTATGGATTGTAAGGATTGGTTCTAGCCAGTAGTTTCTGAGGCGAAGAAACAACGAGGGAGTAACAGCATGGGTTGTATGAGGCAGAGCAGTATGCGTGCTGCGGATACACAAGATCAAAAACACCTCTGTGTGTATTTATACTTTATATACACATACAGTATATGGACAAAGGTTTATGGACACTTTGACCGTTGTGTACATTCTTCACGAAGTTGAAGGAACACAATTGTTTAGAATGTCTTGATCTGCTGTTGGGCCATAATTTCCCTTTAATAGAACTGAGAGGCTGAAACCTGTTGGAGCATGATAGCTGCCCTGGGCACAAAGTGAGCACTGACCTCAACCCTACTGAACAGGTTTGAGAAAAACAAGAATGCCAACTGCCCCTTTTGTCCCCATCTGACATCAGCACCTGACCTTAACAATGTGCTTTTGGATACATAATCACAAATCCCCACAGCTACAGTCCAAAATCTAGTGGGCAGCCATCCCAGGTGACAGAAATGTATTATAACAACAAAGTGGAATGAAACCAGGAGTCCAACACAAATATGAATTTTATGGTTAAGTGTCCATAAACTTTTGTTTTTGTAGGCTTAGAGAATGAACGAATGAATATTCTTTGTGACTTTGTGAATTCATAGGACATTTCATCACATACCTAATGTCTTTTTATTTCATTTGCATATCTTTCAGCAAAGGTGATGCCAAACATAATTTCAAATTCTCGTTCACATGAAAATTATATATTAACCTGTTTTGTGGAAAATGAATGAAAAATTATGGTTTAAGGTTTTTTTTTTTGTTGTTTGTTTTTTTCTCTTCAAAACTTCAGAACTTCAAATCTGTATGATCCAGTGACTATAGTAACTATTCCTATCTCAAATAAGAGAAAACAGGGGGTGGGGTGGGGGGGAGGAGAATAGAATTGGCAAAATCACAAAATGGAATTGCCGTTTGTGGGATTTTTTAAAACTGTAAATCATCACCCCTATTTACGAAGTTCAGAAATATATAATATGGAAATAGACACCATGATAACGTTTAAAACCTTACTATCTAAGTATGACTTGCTTAAACAGTGATTTTGAGAAAGGGCACTTTAGCCTTGTTGATTTTTCTGATAAAATGCACTGCGGACTTTCAAACAAGGGTCTGATCTATACACGTAGTCTTTGTGTTGTGTTCAGATATGGTATGAGAAGAAGGTGTTGGTGGTGCAGCGCTGGGTGCGTGGATGGCTTGCAAGGCTGCACTACAGACGCACTGTGCAGGCTGCGGTGTATCTGCAGTGCTGTGTGCGCCGAACGCTGGCTCGCCGTGAGCTCAAAAGACTCAAGATTGAGGCACGTTCGGTTGAGCACTACAAGATGCTGAGCGTAGGGATGGAGAAAAAGATAATGCAGCTACAGAGGAAGGTGGATGAGCAGGTAGGATTTATTAATTTATTTTTGTTTGTTTTTTTGGGTGGGTGGAATAAACATTGAATATTAATGAAAGCAAAGCCTGACATAATGATTTCTTATTCGTGTGTGTGTGTGTGTGTGTGTGTGTGTGTGTGTGTGTGTGTGTGTGAATTTCCAGCATAAAGAGAACAGGGAACTGTCCGAGCAGATGTGTGCAATGCGGAGCTGGAGTATGGCAGAAATGGATAAATTGCGCACCCAACTTGAAACTCTGCACAGAGTGGAGGAAGAAGCTCGCTGTTTTAGGGTCCAGGTGTGTGCTCTTGAAGAGGAGCTGGGTATGACTCAGCAAGAACTCGAAAGCAATAGAAAGGTGAGGAAAGAATTTACATGTTTATATTGCTTCACAATATTGCGCAGGCAGATGTGATGCTAGTTGATACTTTAAAGATTTATATGAAGTAGCTAAATCCTGTGATGGACTGGTGACCTGTTTTAAGGTCCTGTGGTCAGCTGGGATTGGCTCCAGCTCCCCTTCGACTCTGATGGATAAGTGGTATAGATAATGCATGGATGGACAATGTAACATGATGTCATGGGATGCAAATGACTTTTTACAACCCAAACACACACACACACACACACCTTCTTATAAAGTATTGTACTGCCAAGATATTGGCATCTCCAACAGTGTCTTTTTAGGCTCCTTGTCTCCTCTTTTTCTCATGCCTACAAAGTGATCTAGGGGCTCATTGATTCATGTTTTAACATAAGTTTGGTCACCTTCACAGGCTTATTTTATATTATCATTTCCTGAAAGAGCCGACCTATAATAAATAATGTTTTCCTTGGTAATGCGTTCAGGTTCTTGCTGAACTTAAAGAGACAAACTGTCTGCTAAAGTGTGAGAAAGACGAGCTGAACAGACTGATCCAGGAACAGAGCCAACAGATTACCGGTAGGTCTATATTCCATAACAAAGATGACTATAATAAAATAATTAAAAATGAGCCTGAAATGTTACATCGTGTCCAGCCGTGAGTCTAGCATCACCCACTGTATGATTTAAAAACAATGCTTTGAAATATTGCAATAGGCTACCACTGAAGGTCTGGGGTCAAGTATTGCTTCCCTATCACATACAACTACCAAAAAGGGAGGGGTGTAAGCATTCACAGACTGCCATGCATTTGGGGGTGGCCTAACGCACTCACCTCTTTTGTACTAATGACACCCATGATAGGAACAGGAAGTGGACCGTATGCCAATTAAATTGGATTCGAGCCTGCGGTCTCCAGGTTGATAATCATGCACCTTGTTGATGCACCCTCATTTTTTCATCTTTTTTTTTTTATTATAGAACTTTCATGATCTACTGTACAGAAGTATTACACAGTTGACTCCACTTTTAGGATAATCAGCTGGCAGTGTGTTGAGTCACTTTTAACCCATAACATGCTGTGTGCGGTATTGGGCGTGTTCGTTTTCCAAACAATATTTTAGTAAAATACCTCGCTGATTATTATATGATTCAAACAAGACACAAAGGTTGAACTAGAACTGTTTAAAAGTAATGCATGGTATCGACGGCTAGCTAGCTTAGCTAATTATTTCAAATCTTCATGTCTGCATTTACCATAGATCATAGCCAGCCTTGTAACAGTTAGGAACCATTTCTTTTTAAAATGAAGTGAAAACTGTTGTTTATTAACTGGTTTGACATGTCTTTTTTTAAATATTTACTAAACACGTTTATGTATTTATAGATCAGCTGCAGGAGGCCCATAAGGAATATACAGAGCATCTGCAGAGGGAGCTTAATGAAGAGCGCACACGCTACCAGAACCTTCTTACGGAACACATCAACCTGGAGGCTCGGTACAGTGATCTGAAATCTGAGCAGGAGAATGTGACAGTAAGGGCCATGATTTATTTTTTAAATTTTTATTTATTTATTTTTTTTTTACTAACGCTTATGTATCAAAATGTAATAGGTCTGCAATTTAAACAGTACAAAAACAGTTCAAAGAGACGTAATACCAGAAAGGGTGGCACTGTGATATAGTGGTTAACATGTCCACCTCAGAGCACGAAGGTCCTGGGTTCGAATTCTGGGCTCGGGTGTTTCTTTGTGGAGTTTGCATGTTCCCCCAATGTTTGTGTGGATTTCCTCTGGGTATTCTGGTTTCTTCCCACAATCCAAAGACATGCTCTTAAGGCTAACTAAGCAGTTGGGTAATTCAGTGAATGAGTAATGGAAGAAAATAAAGGGATTTATTTTTTTTCCCTACCCACAGTACACCACCAAACTTGGTCATTCAAGAAGAGACTCTGTTATCAGCAGCAATGAATCAGAAAACACACATTACTCAGAGTTTACAGGGTCAGAGGTCAGCATACAGGTTCATGAGGTAAGTGGTTATTTTCATTTCTAAGGTTTTAAAGTCATGCTGAAATCAAAATTTGGTGGTCCCTTAAAGGTACAGTGTGTAACGTTTCGTAGGATATATTAGCTGGACTTAAGTACACATTCAACAAATTTGTTTTTAATTATCTGTAATCATTAAAAAAACAAAAAAGGTTGATACGTTTTTTTTCATGGGGAGGGGGTCACCTCTCATGTAGGCACCCATGTTTTTACAGTAGCAAAGAAACATACAGGCTTTGAAGGAGAGTTTGGGAATGAAATTTCAGTTGGTTGCAATGTGGAACCTCACCACAAGATGCCACTAGATACTAGTAAATTTTGCACACTGCACATTATAAGGACTTTTATAGATAACAATATAACTGCAGGGGAAATTCAAGGGAATTGAAGGGCATTCAATTCAGTCTTATTTGTATAGTGCTTTTAACAACTGACATTTTTGCCAAACAGCTTTACTTACTAAAAACAAATTTGGTAAAGAAACATTTCTCTATAAACCCTACACATCCCCAATGAGCAAGGCTGCGGTCATGGCGGCAAGACTACACGTGGAAGAAGCCTTGAAAGGAACCATACTCAAAAGGGAAACTCATCGTCATTCGGGTGTTATTCAGAAAACAGAATGATCAGGATCACTGGTATCTCAGAAGTAGCATCTGTACCTCAGCAAAAATAGAGAGATTGTGTTAGGTATGCTCATAACAGTGTAATGGTTTAAGAAGAGAGTTTATTAGTGCTGAGCGAGCAGGGAGTCTGGAATGACTGACTATGACAGCATAACAAAAAGAGAGAATCAGAAGGAAGACAGACATGAGACTACCCTGTAACGTAAGGCAGTCAGCCACTCCACTGTCATTCTCATTCCAAATTTATATTTTATCATATTTAGGAAAATTATTTACAAAACAGACTGGCTAATTCATAGCTTTCTAATTATACAATGAATTGCACTGTGGAGCCGACTGTTTTTTGTTGTTGTTGTTTGTAGTGTGTACCAGAGACACACTCTGAACAGTGCGGAGTACAAACAATCCAGTCATTTCAATTTTATATACTTCAGTTGCACAGCACTACACTGGAGCATGGTCAATTTTTTATATATTCATCTGTCTCCACAATCCATCTGGAGAAGTTCCACTGGTAGAATACAATTTTCCCCACAACAGTCTTTCTGTAAATCATGGAACGTTCCAGAAAAGGCGAGACAATGGACTCTTATGTTTCATGAAAGTTTAATAAGGCTGAATCTTCTGAAAATAAGATTTTTTGACATATTGTAATGTCAGTAATTATTATCATTGTGATTTGGATTGGTAAATTAGCAGCCTAGTGCTTGGGGAGTGAATCTTTCCTTAAATGTATAATTTGATCTGTTTATGAAGATATAATAGTGTTTTTCTTACTGTTTTCCTTTTCTGTAACTAAACAATGCACACTGCAAACATTCAGAATGATTGTAATATGTGACCGAGTTACACACTGCACTTCACAGTAATCTTGAATTCATCTCAGGTCAGCTATTAGCATTCAGAAAGAGCGAGATGAAATTTTTCAAGTTTTCCAAATTGTGCTCCATATGGACACACATCCCTTAACCATGGATCATTTGTACCCTTTACCCTCTGATGGTAGGCCTGCTGTAGGGCTACAGTAGTAGCAATACACTTGGTTTATTGGTGTTTTAGTAAAATTTTTAACTTCTCCATTACTTTGTAGGAAAGAAGGCTATTTATAACAAAATGTTTTGTTTTTGAAGGGCTGCTTTGCCAGTCACGCCTCTCCATTACTGAGTGTAAATAAAAGGCTTTGGGTAAACTTTTCCTTGTTTTAGTTAGCTTGCACTGTTATCGTCTGGGTTATTTGGATTTGCAGAGGTGTATCTCAGAAACTGTTGGTTCATGTCAGTTGAGTGCTTCAACCTTCTATCAGTCTGACTTTCTGTTTCAAAATGAAATAATAGACTAATATATAATATGTGTTAATATACTGAATTGGATCAAGTTGTCTCACTGGGACATTATCCTGTTTCATGATCATAATTTATTAAACTATTAGTTTATTATTATTAAACTTATAAACTGATGGAAATGTGTGTGTCTGTAGATTTTCAGTCCCCCTCTAAAAATAATTTATGGAAACTCTTGGTACTATAAATACTTCCGTTATGGAAATATAGTCCCCGTGTTCATCTTGAGCAGATATTGTATCTGTAGCTGCACTGTATGTAAGTGATTTGCACTCATGAGCGATAACCGAATCCACATCAACATTCAACAGAATCCCGAATGAATCAGTCCAGTCCATTCCCGACAGCTGACCGAGAGAAGCACTTTTCCGAAAGTCTCTCTTTCTCACCTGCACAAGTCCTGTGCTTTTTGCAGGAGGAGGTAAAGGGAAATGTGGACGTGGCTCTCCTGCTGAAGCTGCAGAAACGTGTTGCTGATCTGGAGCAGGAGAAGATGAAGCTGCAGAGAGAGTGGGATTCCAGAGAGGAGGAGCTGCAGCAAGAACACACCAAGGTACACGTGTACGGGATGTGGGCTGAGGATCTGAACTCCTAACACAGATGTAATGGTATTTAACAGTTTTTCTTAGAATGAATTAAAATGGTCTGTAATCTGAAATAGTTCCACTATGGTACTAAAATGGTACTAAAGTTCCAACAGACAGTAGATGAATTCAGGAGGCTAATGTGATTCCTCTGACACACAGAAAGGCAGCCAATCACAACTACTCAAACGGCTTCCTGTGTTGTACTATTCCACAGGACAGAATAACAAGCATTAACTGTATCCTTTCCTCATACACTTCCTCTATGCGTACATGCTTGAGAGTAGACAAGCCTCTATTTTGCATGGGATTTTCATAGTTTTAGTTTGAAACAAATTGTTGCAGTTAATTACAGCCTGACGTGTGTATAGGTTTATAGGAAATATTTAATATTTATTCAGTGCAGACGAGTCGGGTGTGACCTTGGGCTATCAGCCATATATGACAAGATTGAGTGGAATGATGTATTATGTCCATTCATTGGATTATAGTAAAAATATAGTACTTTATTTATTTAGATTTGAAATGATATATCATTTAAGCTTTTCTGCATGAATTGTTGGCTAAATAGCTAAAGGGGGCAAAGTTTAGCAACAGCCAATAATTCATTTGGTGAAAAATTCAATAATAATTTTTGAGAATAAGAAAATACATTCTCACCATCGAATACTTTAATTTCTAATTTAATTATGATGATTTTTGGTTCAGCAAATTGCTCTGCCATTTTGTTTTCAGTACTCACGGTTCATGAGCTAATACCCTAGTAGTAAAGGAGCCAATCAGAATGTTAGATTGCTCATATACAGTAGGTGTGGATTTAATATAATAATATGTATTATGTGTCTTAATTCAGGTCCTGGAGGAGTGTCGGAGAACATTAGGAGCTGAAAGAGACTATGAGGCCCAGAAGGTAACACCATACAGAGCAGGGGTGGTATTTTTTCCCTCTTTTTTTCTTCGTCTTAGTAAACTCTGCAGTTCTCTGTAATGAAGCCCCTAAACAATAAAAATCTGTCTGCCATCTTATTGACTGGAGATATCTCCTGGTGATCATGATTAGTAAAGGAATTTCTAGCTGCCAGCTGGAACTATTGCTTTGAAGTTTCTGTTTAAAATTATTATATCAGGATGCTCATTTTTTTCTCTGAAATTAAATATATGCACCCATTTTCTTCTTTCTCCCCCACCAGCGACAGGAGCTGGAGTCGGTGACTAAGAAGCTAAAGAAAGATCTGAATGAGCTGCGTACATCTCTCACTGCAGGGAAGGGCTCGGGATTGGCGGCAGCCTATAACATACTCCTAGAGCAATTGAGCTCAACAACTGAGGAGCTGGAAATGCGCAAAGAGGAAGTTTTATTGCTGCGCACTCAGCTGGTCAATCTAGAGGGCTTCAGGTTTAAGGTATGATTCATGCAGTACTGTCACTTACCAGGTATATGTCCTTCAAGGGCTCTCCACAGGGGATTCAGACAGGGTTTTAGGAGGACGCACAAAATTAAACGGCATGCAACACAGTTCCCTAGTACAATTTCTACAGAGCTTCCACAGATGGACTATGGAGTTTTCACGGGGGTTTAAATAGGTTTTGCAAATAAACATTAGAAATTTGCATCTTGTGTTTCGAATGAAGCCATAAGATTGTTACTTCATTACTTTCTCATCACTAACTCACTATTGTCTTTAGGACGCATCAGTGGAAAGTAATTCAAGTGACACCAGCAGGTATTGCTTCACGCACTCCTCCTCAACCATCCGTCAGTGTCTGCAAGCTTTTGAAATGCAGGGAATACATAGCGCTCTCTCTCACCCCCTCCTCCTCTTCCTCCGTGCATGCTTAGATCCCCCACTCTAGATCTCCGTGAGCTTAATGAAGATGGAGAGCTGTGGATGGTATACGAGGGATTGAAAGAAACTAACAGGTGAGGTGTAAGCATACAAACTATAAAGCAATATCTTAAAAAAAAAAAAAAGCATCCATATTCTAATTTATTTCCTGTGTCTAACCCCTACATGGGCTTTTTCCTGTAGAGTGCTGGAGTCTCAGCTGCAATGTGAAAGACAGAGTCATATGGAGGAGCTGAAGGCCCTGACAGCAGAGTTGCAGGCTTTGAAAGCGGAGCGAGACCAACAGCAGCATCTTCTCTCTGATACACTATTACTGCCTCATGATGGTCGTGTAAACGCAGCACTCCAGAACGAGATCAGTCGCCTCACCCGCTACAATCTGGTGAGTCGGGAAGCAGATGAAGGGTTTGAGAGACTGTGTTATCATTTTAGTAGAGAAATTCTTAAAATATTTTGAATTGTGTTTTTAAGGACTTAATGGAGCAAATGGACAATCAGGACAAGACCATTCGCAAGCTGAAGAAACAGCTAAAGATGTTTAGGAGGAAACCGGAGGAGTCAGACAGTGAGTGTAGTCAATATTTACAGTTCATTTTTAATAAACTCTCTTTTTAATAGAAATGTTTTTGCTGAAACACTTTTGAAATGTGGTAAAAGTCAGGAGGGTTTTTAGTTCGCACAGACACCTCTTTGGATCAGCCGAAGTGTACAGAAAATGGAGGGGGTGAGGTTCTGCCAAAGGTGAACATCCTCCGCAAAGAACGACACAGTCAGGGCATGCTGGAGTACAGAATGGAGGATGAGGCCAAGCTGCTTAAGACCCTTATCACAGGTGATGTGGTCATGTGATTATCTATAACAGTTACTTTTGGATAGTTATGTGTAACAGTATACTACACATAAACATAAGAAAAAGAAACTTAAAGTGTATAAGCATACAAGTGGTCATGTATGCTTCCTTTGGATGACATCTGAAATTCAGAAGTGTAAAAATAGAATATTTAGAATAAGCCTAGCAATTTTAAAAGTCCAAGCTTCAGATTTCGGCAAGGAAACAAAAATTGTCTGGAAACTAAAGTGAGACGGATGGACAGACGGAAAGATTGACGGAACCCATTCCTACAGCTCCAGAGCCACTTTGTGGGCAGGAGCTAAAATTATTATTATTTTTTTATTAAATGTTTTTTTTTTAACCATGAAAAATATTAGGGCCTTCTTGTACGGAGCCCCTAAAGGGACATGGAAAAAAAGAACTAGACTATATAAGGAAACTCGAAATTGATTCAGCAACAGTTTTCCATTGGACCTGCTGGAGAAATCTGTCATTTGTGAAACCACCAAGGTTTACAGTTATCCTACAGTTATTATTCCAGTGACTTGGACGTTATATCCGCGACTCTGTATAGTTATATGGGATCACCTTCTGACTCACATTGAACTTTATCAAACACGGAAACTTTCTGGATTTTCAATTGTTTCGGCATAAAAAGACGGGATTGTCATTCTCACTCGGAAATATTCAGACGTTTGGACTGGGAACACATTACAGTATTCCGGAGCAAACAGGGACATTTGGGTGTAAATCCTGAGCGCTCTCTGTAAGTGTAACTAATCGATTTTTACTTTTCTTTATTGTCGTTCAATAATAAATTATTTGAATTTATATTCCTGGAGTTGTGATCTATTGCTACTGAATTGTATATAGCGAATAAGATAGGTTGGCTGCACCCTACTGACAGTGCTGTTGGGTGGCAGAATTTGGCACTGCCGCCTTGGTTGTTGTTACTTACTCTCACATATGGCTTACAAAATGAGGAAGAAAATAACCACGTTGGTGGGCAGGTGGAGCTGCCTGCCATGGGGTGTAGCTTGTATGATTTCTCTGACAAGGAATATTTGCATAATTGACAAAACTGTTTAACATATCCCGTCTTAATGATGGCATTCATCAAATCAGCTGGTGGCCCTCTACAACCAGAAATAGGAAAATACACGAAAAAGGTATGTCAGTGATGATGCTGGCTGCTCCACGTGGCCATGACGCCGTGAATCCAACTCATTTTGGTTCATGTATTATCCACCAATCAGATTGCACCATTCCTGTGTAATATATACTAAATGTAAAGTATATTTTCTGGGGTAATTAGATTTTCCTTGTTGTTGCGCTGCCTGAATAATGAAATAAATTGTGTTTAATATGCAGATCTAAAACCCAGTGGGGTTGCAGTGAGCCTGCTCCCAGACCTACCAGCTTATATTCTCTTCATGTGCCTCCGCCATGCTGACTACACTAACAATGACCACAGAGTCCGCACGCTGCTCAGCTCCTCCATCAGCAACATCAAGAATGTGCTCAAGGTGAGTTTACCACAGTGCAAAATACTCTGTTGTTTACAGTGGCTCATGTAAGAGTAAAAACCATAAGAGACGGCATGCGGTTATGTAGAGGATAATATGCAGCAAGCCAGACAGCACTGAGAAGTAAAGCCTGACATGGTAGTGCAGGATGCAGACCTAAAGAAGAGTGATTTTGTATCACCCTGAAGTGGATTATTTCACAATAACAACATGCTTACTGTACGTTAAGCTGCTTATTACATTCCTAATTACTAAGAAGTCAGTTTGACACAAAATAATTAAAATATTTTTTGTTTACTTCTGCTAAAATTGTCAGTTAGAATAGCTACTGCTATTTTTTTGTATAAAAGACTTATATTCATTGCTATATAAATTCTGCAGCCTACTTAAGATTGGCCTAATT
Organism: Porochilus rendahli; assembly: GCA_039654305.1. NCBI lineage: Eukaryota > Metazoa > Chordata > Actinopteri > Siluriformes > Plotosidae > Porochilus > Porochilus rendahli. The sequence continues at coordinate 4,519,941 of JBCNYG010000007.1, read as the reverse complement.
AGCATTATAATTCATGTTAAAATGAAAAATAATTTATTGTGGGGTAAACTAGCCATCATCCTTTTCTACTACTTCTTTTTCTTCTTCTAGCTAGGGTGTCTCTAGAAGTAACAGCCTCTAGAACATTATGCTAAAAAGTTGTGAAATTTGATGCAATGATTTGGGACAGTCCCCTCATTCTTTTTACCAAGTTTCTTGTCTTGTCTGTGTTTTAGTGCGACCAGTGGGACAGATTTGGAAGCACATTTATGCTTTTTTCTGCCAAAAAAGTTTTCAAAAATGTACAAATTTTTGTAAAATTCTGACATTCAGCAGCTCAATCCCCACTTGCCCTTGTCTTCTTATTTGTTCGGGTTAAGAATAACAAATGTGACCCATCAGAACAAAGTAGATAATAAGTTGGAGGAGATTAATTTTGAGTTATTGGTACCAATTTAAAGTGATATAAAGCATTCTAACATAATTGTCTAGTTTTGGAGTAACTAACCAAAACCTTGCTAGGAATTTTCAGCCTTTTAAACATCCAACTTTGGAGAAAATCATGTTCAGCAAAGTATTTAGTAATTTTCGACTTCACCCCCACTCTGCTGTGATGGGTCACAAATCACCTGTGACTCCTGACTGGCACTGCTACTGGGTGGAGAGTGGCTTGGGATTTTCAGGAAGGTTCAAGAGTAGGTTGAAGTTGATCCTGTATTTTAATTGGTGTTTCTTTGTAGAAAAGAAGCTGTGATTTTGATACAGTGTCGTTTTGGCTGGCCAACACCTGTCGCCTCCTGCACTGCCTGAAACAGTATAGTGGAGAAGAGGTAGGGGTGTGTGTGTGTGTGTGTGTGTGTGTGTGTGTGTGTGTCACAGTCACATACTTATTGGTTTTAACAGTCAATCTCTCACGATTAACTTTTGCTGTCTGTGTTCTCAGATCTACACTAAACACAACACTCCCCAGCAGAACAAACAGTGTCTGCTTAACTTTGACCTGACCGACTACAGGCAGGTTCTGACTGACTTGGTCATCCAGATTTATCAGCAGCTCAACAAATCCATGGAGGACGTCCTTCAGCCTATGATTGGTATGGGCCCTGGTTGTCCTCATGTTAGTGTGTTGCATTATCATGATTAACCTGAAGTAGATTATTTTCCAGTGAAGTGATTTACAAGTGTGAAATGTTTTATTTATACCACATATTTTAAGCAATTATAAGTATTAGAGGTGCCGGAAAAAAAATCGATTCACGTCTGAATCACTATTCTTATTTATTTGCATTCTGAATCGATCCAAATTTTCAAGAATCGAATTTTAAAACCTTTTTTTTTTTTTTTT
>JBCNYG010000007.1:4500490-4518517 GCA_039654305.1 Porochilus rendahli | reverse complement strand
TCAGCTATGGTTCTTTTACATGCATCTCACCATAGACAGTGAGAGACATGGCCGGCCTTTGATAACCCAGTTAGCAGCACTTGGTGGTAAAGGAAATTAAGAACCAAATCCATTATGTCATTTTTTTTTTCTGGTAGGACTTTTGCTCGATCTAAATAATCATTAGGAGTGGTGTTGCTGCTATATTCGGAGTGTAAAATAGGTTCATGTTTGGTTTCACAGTACAGTCATCAATCAGAGAGCCACCCTTTCTATAATTAGGTAGGTATGTAAACAAATAAAAGATGCCTAAATGACTTAAAAGTACTATGCAATAACTAAGGCAGTTTTTAGCCATTTGTTTGTTTAATCGCTTTACATAAATGGTCGTGACTGATCCAAGGTCTGTTGCATAGATAAACTGCACATCTTGTTGTGTCCCCGTGAAGCTGCCGGCACAGACGCTTGCTTGTTAACACTTTAGCAGTGCCGGTTCTTTATGGATTTATTTTATATTTTCATATTGTTTGCACCCTACAAGCCTGGGTCATAGGGGTCACATAAAATTTGCAGGTGGTCATGTAAACAGTCAAATATGTCAGATATTTTACAGGATTGTTTATAATTGTATCCCCTGCGAAGCGTAGGGATATACTATGTTTTTACAGGAGGTCCGCTGGCATTGCAGACACTTCTTGGTAACACTCACTGCTGGTTCTTTATGAATTTATGTTGTAGGGTCTCTATGGCACACCCTACCATCCTATCAAAGTTGGATCACCTTGACCTATTTTCAAGGATACAGAAGAATGCACGTTAACACTCTCTGCAGTTGACCATGGGAAGGATACACCTAGTGTTCTGGGACAAAAATGCATTTTTAGTTTCTACTATATAGAATGGAATAATAATATCTAATAAAGACAGAATAGAAACATTTTTTTTAAATTTTATGGTTGTAATTGAAGTTTGTACACTTTGATACATACTGCATGTTGTCTAACATTAATAAAATGGGCGGGACATTTAAAATCTCATTAATAATAGCTGAACTAAGCAGGCATACATCATCCGTCTGAATGTAAAAGTACTATTTAAAACCATTTAATAGTTCATAATTAATACTTAATTATAGAGAACTGAAGCTGAGCAGATGTTTCAAACAGAAACAAAGCGTGCTTTGTATTTCAAAACACCTGTTTACAAAGAGGAATTCATAATTTATGGAAGCAATGTGTGTTTAATTTTCATATAATACTTTATTTTAATTCACAGGTTGTCCTGATAGAAATTCTAATGTAAATCTTTTTCAAAATTTGTTTGCACCCTAAAAACATCAAATCTAATATCAATATATGATTCATCCATACAACAGTAATAAAAGTACAGAGATTAAAACAATATAAAGCAGCACCTTTTTAACTTGCGCAGACACACTGGTTCACAATTATTCACCAAAGGTGAGGTGAATGTCCCTAAATATTTCCTGAGATGGAGGGTCAAGGTGGATAATTGTTTGGTATATACTTCACAGTAACATTAAAAAGCACACTAAATCAAGATTTTCATAGTTCACTTTTGCATATTTTTATCATTACAGTGGCAGGTCAGGTGAGCACTGTGAGTAGAGCATTACTACTGTGTGGCTAATGTTTTTTTAAACCCCTTCTGAGATTTTCATGTTTTTTTTTGTTTTTGTTTTTTCCCCCCAAGTGATTATGATAAACTGTGAGTATTTGTAATTTTTATTCAATTACTATCCACTCGGGATAATGTTTAATATATATTGGACACTGAAGTGGTTCAATCTGATTGGCTTACTATCTTGGCAGTATAAAACAATATTCAAATTGTTTAATGTAAATCAAAATAATGGCCAGTCATGGTACACTAGGATTCTTTCTTGTTTTTCTGCAAAGTATATCATTTTTTTTTTTTTTTATGGAAGGTCCTGGGTTCAAGTCCCAGGCTCAGGTGTTTCTATGTGGTTCCACATGTTGTCCTGGTTTCTTCCAGGTACTCTGCTTTCTATCTACAGTGCAAAGACATGCACATTAGGGTAATGGGCTGTTCCAAATTGTGTGGATGTGAGTGTGAGTAGTTTTGTGTGTGTGTTGTCCCTGTGATTGTCTGTTAAGCTGTTAAGGGTGTACCCCGCCTTTGCACGGTGTCAGATTCATGAGATATTACAGCCTGGGGTCAGTGGGCAAAGCTCAATGTACTTAGTCCTGAGTGTGTCCACCACCTGCCTCACATAAGTCTCCCGACACACAAAGTCACAAGATGATCAGTGGGTGGCCTGTGGAATTTTGTCCCATTCCTCCTGCAGCAAAACTCTTTAGCAGGGCCATGTTTCCTGGAACCGGAACATGCTGTCTCACCCGCTGATCCAGAACATGCCAAAAGTGTTCAGTTGGTGACATATCGGGTGAATATTCTGGCCAATTGAGAACAAGGACATCCTCGTCATCAAGAAACTCTGAGCAGATCTGGCCGGCATTCAGCATGCCAATGGCACAATTTCTTATGACTTGTGTCATCTTTTGATTGCATAATCTCACAGGGATGAAAAGTGGGTACCCAGAATTATGCAGAACAAATCATTCAGTACACCAATAAATGCTATGAGCATATTTAATTATAGATAAATTTACCTCAGCATTTTTGGTTTGTGCGTTTATATTTTTGTTCAGTATATATACTAAAACAATTATTGTCGTAGAGTAGAAAGTTGATATGACTGTTTAATTCAGCGTCACCAACCACACCTGTGCATAATTGGTGATTATTCCCAGTAAATATGATGTCATTCTCATACAGTATGTACTAATTTTGTTTATGCTGTGAGATAAATGCTAGATACTCATTAAGTCTGCTGCATTGTAAAAAAATCCCTGAGAACTTTCCTTTTGTGTATTTGATAGTTCTTCATATAAATAACTAAAATTTAGCCAGGATTCTGTTTTGGGAACCGTGCTTAAATTTCTGGTAAGGCTGTTGAGAAAGTCAGACCAGAAAATGTGCAATCACCATTACAGTACTAACAGTTATGTTCTTTCAAGATTCTGTACTTATTTTATATGAAAACGTCATTAGATCATGTTGTTCTGGCTGATTCTGTGCCTCAGGAGATTCAGTACCCAGTGGAGGTTGACGGTCAGTTACCTCCCCTTCGTAACCCAGACATCCTGGTGGGAGAGAATGACCTAACTGCTCTGAGCTATCTCCATGAACCGGCTGTGCTGCACAACCTGCGTGTCAGATTTGTGGACTCTAAAATCATCTACACGTACTGCGGTAGGTGAGATAGCAAATCGGCAGCGATCGTCTTGTTCCCAAGAATTTACTCATTTTATAAGCTTACACAGCAGATAAGATACAGAAGCTACTGTGAGAACTGGCACTGAACTAAATAAAATGTTTGCTCCGGTTCATAGGCTTCAGTACAAAAAGTCAGTTTTTGTCATATCAAGAGATTTTAGGAAAGTACTAAAGAAACAGAAATATTTGAAGCCCTTTATGAAAACATGAGTTTTAATGGTTTGATGTACTGTAACTTTTTTTAGGATTGCATTTACTTGGGGTATGTAGACATTAAGTTAAATAAAATCTCTAAATTGCTTAATACACTCTAACCCTGTCAATTTCTTTATTCTTTTAGAGGTTTAAGGTTTAATCTTATTCATTATACAGTTTTTTCAATTAATTCATTTGCCGATCCACTTTTTCCAACTAGGGTCGCCGTGTGGCTGGGCGAAGGTGGGTTACACCCTGAACATCTCACCAATCCATCGCATGGGAACACACAACCATTTACACTCACACCTAGTGGCAATTTGGGATAGTCAGTTAGTCTAATGTGCATATTTTTGGACTGTGGGAGGAAACTGGAGTACCCAGAAGAAACCCACACAAGCACAGGGAGAACATGCAAACTCCACACAGACACCAATCCCTGGACTTAAACCCAGAAACTTCTTACTGTGAGTTAGACAGATTAACCACATCATCACCCTGCCGCCCTTGTCATTTTTACATGTTTATTTTGTTTGTTATATTCATTCATGTTTATCGGTTGTCTTTCTTGCTTTCTACTTTGTACTGTAGGCATTATTCTAGTGGCGATAAACCCTTATAAACAGCTCCCCATTTATGGAGATGCAGTCATTCGTGCTTATTCTGGCCAGAACATGGGAGATCTGGACCCCCATATATTTGCTGTGGCAGAAGAAGCTTATAAACAGATGGCAAGGTAAGTGTACATCAGTGTTCTGACATTATTATGCACCAGCACCTGTGAACACGGTTTCACCATTCAAAAGGGGATGAAGTTACAGTATATTGTGCAGTATCAGTATATCATTCAGGGTTACGCTGGTGTAGATTCTCAATCTTCCAGGTCATAAAGAAAGCTTGAAAAAAGATAAACAACACTTCATGAAATCTCTGCAAACCTGCCAATATCCAAAGTGAGCTTTTGTTAAATCAGAAAAGAAATCTCTAAGTAACAAAACAGCGTCCAACAGAGAGGAGAAGAGGAGCAGGGGCAAAAATGTTGTCTATATGTGTCTAATATGTGGCAGGAGTGTGTGAGAAACTTCAAAAGATTTTCTCTAAACATTCTCCAAACATTCCAGTTTGTTTCAAACCCTTAGACAAAAACTGGCTTACCCTAAGAACAAAACTTCCAAACAGAAGCTGAGCAGCGTTGTGCACGCAGTCCAGTGCAGCGAGGAGTGCTCAGATGTGTACACAGGAGAAACTCAACAACAACTGCACAAACGAATGGTGCAACACCTCTTTGGGACAAGACTCAGTGGTCCACCTACATCTCAAGGACGAGGGACACTCATTTGATGACAGCAATGTACAGATTCTGGACAGTGAAGAGAGATGGTTTGAAAGTGGAGTAATGAACCCATCTATGTGAAGAAGGAAAAAGCATCATTAAACCAAGTGGGCGGATCGAGGTTTCACCTTTCAAGCACTTACAAAGCAGCTCTGTATTTCCTTCCTAAAAGGTTTCAGTCCACTTCACACCTTGATTCAGGTGACCAAACGACCCCATGTGCAGACCAGGTAAACAACCCTAGTGGACAAAGGACCCTAACAAGCAATGTCATGTATATGTGGGACAGTGATTTGCATGTGGCTTGTGAGATTTTTCCTCAGCTTATATAAGGCTGGAACCTTCCACCAGAATATCTAACTGACAAAGCTTTTTGGATAAAAAGTGAAACGTCTTCAAAAACCACAAAGAGGAGTCCAGTTGCCTTGACTCAAGCTTTTTAAGAACAACATTCCGGGTTCACTTACCCTGGGGAAAGTATACATTATTATTCATTAATCTAAAATGGAGCAAACATTTTTTTAAATGCAGGCAAAACATTTGGCACCCCACAACCTACAATACCCAGACAGCCTTTGCATTAAATGGCTTGCATATCAATATAATATAAATATTTAGGCACTGCCTCAAAGCATAGCCCCGAAAATGAATGCATGTGTAAGTTTACTGGAAAATGCTTACGTAAAATAGGAGAATAAGCCGCAAAGTGCACTGGCACTCAGTGCTGACGGCAGCACATGCACTTGCATAAGTATGGATCTCTGGAGCTCCACTATTATACATTATAAAAGGATTCTTATTCCTCAGGCTATATTCTCCGTGAGCTACAACAGTTTTCTCACTCACTCACTCATTTTCCATACTGCTTGGTTCTGTTACGGTCGCAGGGAGGGTGAAGCCTATCTTGGCAAACACTGGGTGAAGGTGTGGTACACCCAGAACAGCTTGCCAAACTATTGCAGGGCCAACACGCACAACCATTCACACTCACATGTACACCTGGGGGCACTTTGGAATAGACAGTTAGCCGCATGTCTTTGGACTCTTGGAGGAAACTGAAGTTCTCTGAGGAAACCGAGGTTCCCAGAGGAAACCTATGCAAGCACAGTGAGAATATGCATACCCCATGCAGAAACACCCTTTATTGATCCCAGTACTTGCTTGCTGTGAGGTGGACATGCTAACCGCTACACCACTAATATCACAGCCATAGTAATACAGTGTCCTTTTCTGTTTTTATACAGAAACAACAAAAATCAGTCCATCATAGTCAGTGGGGAGTCTGGAGCAGGGAAGACTGTGTCTGCTCGCTATGCTATGAGATACTTTGCGATGGTCAGCAAATCTAGCAGCAATACTCGGGTGGAGGACAAAGTTTTGGCATCGAACCCCATCACTGAAGTACTGTGGTCCATCTTCAATAGCGGTTATTATATACTTTTACATACGTTTACATTAATAAACTACTGCATATATTTTTTCTGTATGTATATTTGCAGGCAATAGGTAATGCAAAGACCACCAGGAATGACAACAGCAGCCGATTTGGGAAATACACTGAAATCAGCTTTGACCGGAGATACCAGATCATCGGTGCTAACATGAGGACATACCTTCTAGAAAAGTCTAGGGTTGTTTTTCAGGTAAAGAAGTTTGTGAATTTAGGGAAACTCAGTCTGCTGATTAATAGGCCATTGCTTTTACCACTGAGCCACTAGTGCCCTTTATTATCAGAACAAAAGTGTTAGGATATTTCTGTCTACTGTATTCAGAAGATGGAATTTATACAGCAGGAACTCTTGGATCAAGTGCAAAAAAGCCTGAAGTCTAAATATAATCACTTTAAAAAAATTAATAATTAATAGCTTAAGCTAATTAAGTAATCTATTAATTAGATATTAACAATAATAAATAAATTATCTTCCTTTAAAATTGGCAAACATGGATTTTTGAGAAAGTTATTTGAATCAAATAAATACACTATTCTCTTCAGTGCACCTTCAGAACATGCACCCCACAAATTCATGGATGTGCATCGCCAAGAGCAGTAAAGACACCCCAACTCCCCCAGCCAATCAAGAAATGGGTTATATTTATACTGAGCATGAGCAGAATCACCACCTGTTGCTGATTGGTTGGAATAGCGTTGTGTTGCTTGCGCTAAGATGCTTTGTTATTCATCTACAGAGACAAGGCTGCATACAAACACCACTTTTTTCAGCGTGCACACATAATGGACAGCTAATGGACTGATGAGTGCACCTTTAAATATGCATCTGTGTTGCTCTGCCACATTCATTATTACATGGCGCTGAGAGAGTTCAAACCTCTGCCAAGCGCAGCAATCCCTCATATGATGCCAAATCACAGGGACAACACACATGCAACCATTCACACTCACACCAAGGAGCAATTTGGAGAAGCCAGTTAGCCTAATATATATGTTGGACTGTGGGAGGAAACCAGAGGAAACCCATGCAGGCACGGGGAAAACATGCAAGCTTCACACAGATATGCCCAAGCAATGGATTCGAACCTAGGACCATTGTTCAACTATAGACATTTGATTGATTGGTTGAATAATTGAACGTTTTTAGTTACTCTTTTAATATCACCACCAGCCATAGGTTGTGTTCTGATGCATCATGTTGATTTGAATTATACTGAATGCTCATATGGAGGATTTCTTAATAATTATGAATTTTTTGTTCTGCCTCCAGTCAGAGAATGAAAGAAACTATCACATCTTCTATCAGATATGTGCTTGTGCAGACCAGCCACAGTTTAAGAGCTTGAGACTGTGTGAGTGTGTATGCTTTGTAACTTTATCTTCATTTAACTGGTACTACTCAAAAAAATGTGCATTTTTGAAAAAATGTATAATATGATTGTGTATTTTTTGTATTTTGGTAATATGAAAGTGAGTGCAGACAAGTTTAACTACACCTGTATGGGAGGGGAGACGGAGATCCCGGGAGTGGATGATCGTGCTGATATGGCTGAAACCTGCCGTACTTTCACTCTCCTGGGTGCTGACTCTGCTCTATACTTTTATTTTACTGCAGCATGACACCATGATATGTGTTTTTAATGATGAATGATGTGTTGGACCTGAGTTGCATAGCACTTAGCTGGTTTGTGTTCTTCTGTAGGATTAAAGAATGACTTTCAGAGTGATGTGTTCAAGATGGTGGCAGCGATTTTGCACTTGGGTAACGTGGCAATCAAAGCAGTCAGCTCAGACCGGTCATCCATCAGTGTAAAGAACGTTTATTTTAGTTATTCGTCCTTTAAGCATGTCTACAGTGAAAGGAAACATCATTGTTCATGTCTGGTATTAATATTCTCTTTTTCTAGTCACCAGACTCTCACCTGGCTGTGTTCTGTGATCTGCTTGAAGTCAGCGAAGAAAATATACATCGCTGGTTATGTCATCGGCGTATTGTGCTGGCGTCTGAGACCGTGGTTAAACCACAGCCAAGGGAACGTGCTGTGAATGCCCGCGATGCACTGGCCAAGCATCTCTACGCTTATCTCTTCGACTGTATCATCCACAGGATCAACCAGGCTCTGCGTGTGCCTGGAAAACAGCACTCTTTTATTGGAGTGTTGGATATTTATGGGCAAGATAAAATTATCCGAAATAGTTTTGATGGATTTTATAAATTTTAAACACTTCTAAAAATCTTTATTATGCACTATCTTTAAACCTAACTGCCTCTCAAAGTATGTATAATTCAGGATGAAGGCTTCTTTTGATTTTGCTTTCTCTTTTGGAATTTACAGATTTGAAACCTTTGACATCAATAGTTTTGAGCAGTTTTGCATCAACTATGCCAATGAGAAACTACAACAACAGTTCAATTTGGTATGATCTCCCCCTTTTTCTGTGTTTCGGTGTTTCAGCTCCATATCAGACTGTTGACTGACGAACTCTCTTCCATTCTCTACGCTTGCTTCCTGTTAGCACGTGTTCAAACTAGAGCAAGAAGAGTACATGAAGGAGGACATCCCTTGGACACTGATTGATTTCTATGACAACCAACCAGTCATTGACCTTATCGAAGCTAAAATGGGGATCCTTGACCTGCTGGATGAGGAGTGTCTGGTGAAGAAATCCATAAAAAAATGTTATGTTGTGACAGCAATTTTATAGGAATTAATATTTTAAATCAGTTTTGTTTCAAGTTCAGTGTTCTGTTTGCTCGGCAGTTTCCTCAGGGTACTGATAAGAACTGGCTGCAGAAGCTCTATAATTACCTCAGCTCAAAGCCTATGTTTGAGAAACCCCGTCTGTCCAATGAGGCATTTGTGATCTATCACTTTGCTGATCAGGTGAAAAGACATGCTGTGTCTCTTGTCAGGTTTGCTGGTGCTGCACATTTTTGTCAGGTGAATGATGCTATTAATGTTTTCACTTTTTAATTCCCAGGTAGAATATCAGTGTAAAGGGTTCTTGGAGAAGAATAGGGATACCCTCTATCAAGAGCTGGTGGATATAATGAGAGCCAGCAAGGTACAAGCTTTACTTGCCCCAGATTATGTACTTTATATTTACTATGACTAATTTATTTTTATTGATTAATTTTTTTTTTACATTTGTTGCAATGTGAAAATAAACTGTATAAAGCTGAAAAATATTCATTTGAATATTAATACTTTACAATTTTATAGATCTCCCTTTACTTAGCTTTCCATTCAGCTGAAATATTTATTATTTCACAATTGTTTTCCTCAGGATGTCACTTAAATATTCAGAAACATCCACCTTTCCTAATTCTTTTATTATATAATTCATGGTAGTATTAGAAGAAGAAAAAAACCCAAATGAAACAAGATTTTTAGAGGCTATGCTTTTGCAGAGCAAAGTAGATGAACTCCAAGTGTGTGAATTAGTGCATGAGAGCTGTGTAACAGAGTCTCCTTTAGTATATACTACACTGCCATTAATGAGGTATGTCAGGAGAGCTCTGTGAACTCCAGGCAGAGCTTGGTGCTTCTTTTTCTAGCCTATTCACTTAGTTTTGTACTTACTACATGGAAACAAAAGTAAACGGTGCTCAGTAAAGTTGTATTTTTCAGCTCATTCAAAGATTAAGTATATAGTACAGAGAAACTCAAGAAAAGAGAAACCAAAACAAAACATTTGTTCTATGGAAAAATAGAAAATCTGATGCAAAGACAAATTAATGTCTTAAATGTCTTAAAATTATGAAGCTGAAAATGTTTGAAACTTTTTCCTGTCAGTTTCCTCTCTTGGCAGATTTTTTTAATGAAGAGGATCAGAATTCTGTGCAAACAATCAAAGGTGTAAAAGTGAAAGCAGCACGGCCTGGAGTCAAACCAGCCAATAAGCAGCTTCGAACTACTGTAGGAGAAAAGGTGCATAATCAAACCAGTCAACAATGCTGTCTGTAGTTTATTGCGACCAAATACTGGGATATATAACACGGTTAAACTCATAAGAGGATGCACTGGTGTGTTAAATCAAGCTTTGCTCCAAACAGTAAGCTACTGTGAAAACTGAAGGCAGTTCTGAATAAAATGAAGTCTTTCCATTTTCTCTCTGTTTCTCATTTAAGTTTCGAAGTTCATTGAGTCTTTTAATGGAAACTCTTAATGCTACTACACCACATTATGTCCGCTGCATTAAGCCAAATGAGGAGAAGCTGCCATTTGAGTGAGTCATTCCACCTGATCTGAAACACAAATATTTTTATCCCTTTCTTGTTTCAGGTCTTTAATGTCTCTGTCCACAGATATGACTCAAAGCGTGTGGTGCAGCAGCTGCGGGCCTGTGGAGTTCTAGAGACTGTACGAATCAGTGCTCAGAGCTACCCATCTAGGTAGTCACATCAGTCCCTGTTTTAACATGACACTTTATTCAGATTTAGTCATAGTAGCCTCAAAATTCCTTAAATTTGGAAACATGTACTTAACGACCACTGTAAACATGCTGTTAAAGCATAAGGCATGCATAATGTGTAAATATAAGGATATTACTGTCCAGTCCCTGAGTAATCTGATACTCGTATCCCAAGTGTGCACTTTGTCTTTGCCCTTGTGTTGCAGGTGGACCTACATTGAGTTCTACAGCCGTTACAGTATTCTGATGAGCCAGGCAGAGCTGAGACTGAGCGAGAAGAAGCAGACATGTAGAACGGTGCTGCAGAGGCTCATCCCTGTAAGATGTTCCTGTTCAACATAAAATTCAGTCAGCCAGTGTATTCATCAAATCTTTTTACTTTATTTTAAAACATTGATATATTCATGTTCAGAATTGGTGAGTTAAGTCGAAACTTTTTGTCAACATTTACACAGGGAAAGATATGCATATTCAGGGCTCACAGTATGTGAGATCTATGAATTGTGAATACATCAGACTGATAGACACAGGCAACAGACTTGGTACTGCAACTCATCTGAGCCAATATTACACTAGATTGCACTTTGTCTTGTGTGTGTACATCAACGGTTTGGCTGAACTGTCTGGTCCATAGTTACATGTGAATACCTATGTTCAAGGTTTTGTTAGTAACTCCTCACTATGCATGTGAAACCTATCTCTGAATACAGCCCTACATACATATAAATAAATACTTCATTGCTTGCTTTTATTTTCCTATAACACTGCTGATAGAATTTTTTATGGTGTCAGGTCATAACGGATGAATATCAAATGAAAATGTCTGACAGTGATGTTTTAAACACAACAGGACTCCAATCAGTATAAGTTTGGACGGACCAAAATCTTCTTCCGGGCAGGACAGGTGGCATATCTGGAGAAGCTGCGTTTGGATTATCTGCGTACTGCATGTGTAACCATCCAGAAACATGTAAGGGGTTGGACCCAGAGACGCAGGTATCTGCGCATGAGACAAGCCGCCATCATCATCCAGCAGTACATCCATGGCAAGCGGAAGATCAGGTGATTGAAATCTCTATTCTGGATTCAATAACATGACCACAAAAGATCCACTTTATACCAAGTTCCTTTGGCTTATATTAGGTACAATAGTGATAGTGTTTACTCAGTTAGCAGGTTGTGATATGTATTTCTTTTAGGCACATGGTTACAGCAGCAGCTCTGAAGCAGGGATGGGCAGCTGTGGTCATCCAAAGGTATTGCCGTGGCTATCTTGTACGCCGGCTTTACCAGCTTGTACTGGTGGCTACCGTGACTATTCAGTCACACACCAGGGGATGGATTGCTCGCACACGCTACAAAAAGGTTTCTAATAAACATCTCATTCTACTGAAATTTTGAATAAGTTTGAAACCTGTAACGGTAAAACTTCTGAATGTTTGTGTTTATTATTGATGTAGATGGTGGAGGAACACAAGGCTCTGGTTCTTCAGAAGTACGCTCGGGCTTGGCTGGTGCGTCGCCGCTTCCAGACCATGCGACGACTCGTCCTAAACGTTCAGCTCTCTTACAGAGTCCAGCAACTACGAAAGAAACTGGAGGAACAAGTGAGGTTAAAGTCCTGAGTATTAGAAACAGCATTTGCAATTTTTAATGGCTTTGTGTGCTGCGTAACTAAAATTGGGAAACAAAAGGCATTAACTTGTTAGTGTGCAATTCCTATTTATTTTCAGAGTAGTTCTTATTATAATGTTTTTTCTCAATAAAGAAGAATAATTATTATTGTTTTTACTGAATTTTACACTGTAGTCATTTTTTTTATTTTTCTCTTTTATACATATAAATAATAATTAAAAATATATACAATTCAATGTATTCAATTATAAATATGTATATTATATTATAAATAATATTATGACGGGGTCAGTGGTGGCTCGGTGGTAGGGTGCTGGATTACCGATCCAAAGATCGGGGGTTGAAGCCCCTGTCACCGGGTTGTCACTGCTGTCCCCCCAGTGCAGCTAACTGGCTTATCAAAGGCCGGCTATGTCGCTCACTGTGGTGAGCGGCATTTAAAAGAACCATTGCTGACTTTCGTAAAGAGTAGGCTGCATTGCCGTCAGCATGTTTTTGCCCTGCAATGGCCTGGCGAGCTGTCCAGGGTGTTCTCTGCCCTGGCCCAGAGTTGGCTGAGATGGGCGCAGGCCTCCCTGTGACCCTAATTAGGATTAAGCGCTTCAGAAAATGAATGAATGAGTTAATATGATCATTTGATTATTAAACTAAGCATGTCTACTGCTGGTTTTTGCTGTCTTCAGAGTAAAGAAAACCGTGGTCTGATGGAGAAACTGACTATGCTGGCCAACGCTCATGCTCAGGGATTGGACAGGGTGCAATTCCTGGAGGCAGAGCTCAGTAAGGCATCAAATGAGAAGCTAGCTGTAGAAGAGAGAGAGAGGAAGAGTAAAGAGGAAGCCAGTCAGGTAGGAGGTGGTGACATGACAGTAATTTTACATCACATAATGTTGTCTGGAGAGCTCTTAAAAAACCTGTACTTAATTATATGCATGACACATAATTGAGAACCTGAATTCTTTAAATAGACCACAGATACCAGTACATAATTCTGTACATAAGACAGATTTTTCAGATAGTAACTATATTTTACTCCATAAGATGATTGCTCAGCTTCAAGGTGAAAGAGATCAAGTCAAGCTGACGAATCAGGCTCTGGAGACGAAACTCAAAGATACCATACAACAAATGACAGGTAGTCCAACTATTATGAACAGATTCTGATTAAGCAGGCACAGCATTATAATAATAATATATATATAATAATGGTTATTATTATTTTATTATATCCAAATCCAGTGGATCTGATCAATCGTGCATTCTGATTGGCTGCTCTGCTATTTGGATATCATCTCATAGCTTCCTGAAAAAAAAAAGTGATTACCATGATCATAGAATTATAAAATTTTAAAGAATTTTAAAATTCTTGTTCTTACGTGGGCTTGTTCCGGTTTCCTCCCACGATCCAAAGACATGCAAAGACAGTGACAATAACAGCGAATCACTCGATTTCATGGAATAACTGAAACAGATCATTGCTATGGAATACGTCATTAGCAAAGAAATAATTTTTTTTTTCAGTTAATAAAATCACTGTTTGGTATCAAATTATTGAATTCCTTTATAGATTTAAAAATATAATCATTTTCTGATCTCTTTCATTAGGATACAATGAGCAGGTCATAATCACAAAATAAACCCTGGCAGAGGGATTTAAGACATGTATGCTACTCAGTGGGGTCCAAATCACTGTGTTTGGGTTTATTTCGAGATAATGACCATCTTGCTCTACATTATCCCTTAAATAATAGCTACATTTCACCTTAAACTCCATGACTATAATATGTTTTTTTCCCTCCCCAGACAATTTTGAAGAATTGAAGAAAAAGCTCCTGGAGGACCTAGCAAGAGAAGAGAGGCTGCGAAAGTAAAAACAAACACATTAACAAGCTGCAATAAGCCACATTTGCTTGAATACTTTCTGGCTGATATGTATAGACTTTGGATTGACAGAGTTGCAGAACATGGCAGCGAGCTGCAGAAGGAGGACATGGATAAAGAGATTGCAGGACTGAAAGAAGAGAATCGCAGGCTGAGGGAAGACAGGATCCAGCTACAGTCCCAAGCTGAGGAGGACACACAGATCACAAAAGAGCTTCAGGAGCAGCTTGGTCAGCTCACCAAACATGTCAAGGTAGACACTGTCACTGACAAGCAAAGGAAGTCTCTAGGTTCTGACATTATTTGGAAAATTCTCTTTTTTTTTTAATCAGTTAATGAATAATTATTTTTATCTGTGTAGGTGATACCAGAGTTACAAAAAGAGATTAACAACCTCCAGAATGAAAAAACTGAAGCAGAGAGAAACATGAGGGAGCAGGCTGAGCAGACCAGAGGTACTATCTGATGCATACAGGATCTGAACATACTGTGAAGAGTTGTTTTCTATACATTTTACCTAATACTTTCCACCAAAATTAATCCTGCTGCTTTGTTAACTCTTATACAGTAAAATAAAATATGTGCTATAGAATTGAAAAGAAAACTATATCAGAGTCCAGTGACTGCAAATTATTCTTCTTTTTTTTCCTCAGCAAAAATGAATATGATAACGAAACAGCTTCTGGGTGAAACAAAAGAAGAAGAAATATTTCTCAGGTCATGATTATGTCATTTTTAATTCTTTTTAAATATTTTACATGGGCATGCACACACCATTTTAGGTTTTTCCTACTGGTAAGGTCTCGTTCATTAGCATATGATCTAATGCAAGTAAATTTAGAGAAGAGTGTTTAAGAGAAAAAAAAACAAATTTGGAGATGTGACGTTCTCATGGGCAGTGGGAGTGGAGTTGAGGAGTTTCCTCTGCATGAGCTCATATTGATAGTTGGATTTATTACAGGTTGAAAAATGAATCCACAGAAGCTGCTGTTGATGAAGAAGATCTGCAATTTGCATTTAACAAGCTGCAGAATGCCACCAGGTATGAGAATCAGTACTACTACTACTTCTTACTTATTCTTTAACTACGAAAGGGGGGCGTTAAGTCACATTATGTAACATGTCAAGGGCATGTCAAGCACCCATCTCTCTCCAGACTCTCAAATTTTTACACGGGGCAATGTAAAACAGACAGTTCGCTTTATGTGCATGTCTTTTAACTGTGGAAGGAAACCAGAGCACCTAGCAAAAACCCATGTAAGCACGAAAAGAACGTACAAACGTCACACAAAAACGCCCTCACCAGGCACGAGGCTTGAACCCAGGACCTTCCTGCTGTGAGGCAGAAGTGCTAACCACTATGCTGCCATTCCACCCTTGAGTAACATAAGTTTGCAACAACAAAAAACCTTAATATCTCCTTATGGTTTGCTAGCTATCTGTTCTGTGTTCGTAAACAGCCATGGCTGTGTAAAGGGGAAACAAACAAAGTGGCAAGCATAACATTATTTCAGCTAACCAGCAAGATCACCAAAGCACTGCAGAAATGCACTCAATTAACTGGATGTTATATAATTTATGTTATAAATGACTGGAGATGGGAATGTTGTTTGGTCTGGTCAGTGCCTTGAGAATCCACAGCCATGAATCTGTGAAGTGGATTTCCTGAAGGGAAGTGTGTATGTCTTTGCCTGTTAACCTTTAGATAGCAACATCTTTCTCCAGAATTGATGACTGCCAGGTTCTCCAATTTCAGCCAAACTCTCAACCACATGCCAGTAGGTGAAATAGGTGTGCTAAATTGCCCCTAAATGGGAATGAGAGAGAGAGAGAGAGAGAGAGAGACAGACAGAGAGATGGTGAGGGTGTTTGTGTGTGAGCGCACAAATGGTATATTCTTGCCTCATGCCCAGTGTTCCAGATTCATTGTGACTTTGATCAGTATAAAACCTTTACTGAACAAAAGAACGTATGAATAAAAATTCATAGTTTCTTTAATTATTTTCTCATTTATATGCTCATACACTGTGTTAGGCTGGTGGAGATTCACTTACGAGAACAAAGGGAAGGTTATGAAAGTAAGATGGAAGCACTGGTTTTCAAAAACAATCACCTGACTAATGAAAACCAGCAACTACAAGCCCTGTTTCAGGAGAAGAGTGATATCAATCAGAACATTGGACTGGAGGTGGCCCGACTCACTGCTGAAAACATGGTATTGTATATTTGCATTCTTTATTCTCAGCTCTGGATTAGCTAGTGAGGCGAACGATCGTACGGGGAGGTGAAGGATTGTAATTTGAGATGCACTATTAATAGGGGAGATGAAGGACTACATTATGAGGTGTACGATCGGAAGGTGAGGTGAAGGATTGGAAGGTGAGGTGAATGACTGGAAAGCGAGGCGAAGGGTTTGAAAGTGAGGTGAATATGAGGAGACTGAAAGAATGAGTCTGACGTTCTGGCAAACATCTTGTGAATCATAGAATAAATTAAAAATGTTGTGCTTTTTGTATAATTATGGCTGTGACAATTTAATCTTATTACAGTGGATACAAAACATCTGTATGCCGCTGAAAAAATGGCAGATGTGAAGAAAAAGCTGGTCTTTTTTTGGGGTTAATTAAAATATTTTGAATAATTCAGTCTATGATTTCTGTAACCAAGATGGTAGTGCTTTAACATCACGGGGTTCAGCATCTCACAAGTTTTGGCAATATGATTGGCATTTGGACTGTAAACAAACTGTGGTGCACACACTCCAGTACCCAAAAGTGATTGAAAGGTTTGTATGTGTGAAAGGAGGTAGCAGTTAAGTTATTGTAAACATTATGTAACCATTGTAACAGTTACAGTACCTGTTCAACTTTAAAAAATAAGTGTAATAGAAATATACTAACTGCATTTCTTTGTATCTGTACTCTGCACAAAGACAATAAAGTTGTATCTAATCTACTGTAAAAGTAATCTGTATGATTACTTTTGAACATGAGAATGTGATTGGTTTCTTCTGAACACTTCATCCAGTCATAAAAAGCACATTTATGATACTGAATTAATATATCTATTTTTAAAAATCCATATTTTCCAGTAAAATTATTGATTTTTACTTTGTAATTTTCTATTAAGGTTGAAAAAGTCACAACAGGGTCGACTGGGTGGACTTTTTATATCCAATATAATGTTGAGGGCGTGACTCTGTTGTGTATATTGTATGAAGGTGATCCCTGAACTGAAGCAGCAGGTAACAGAGTTACAGCGTCACAGACAGGATCTGGAAACACAGCTAGAGGAGCAACGCACTGAGATGACTGGTGAGTTCTACACAGAGAAAACACACCTTCACTACAGTCATGATTACCTGTTATGCTTTTCTTTTTTCCCCCCCCACAGAAAATAATGTAAGGCTATCCAATGAGCTTCAGCATGAGCTTGAAGTGGAAAGCTCACAAAGAAGGTAAATGCCAGCCTCTTTTTTTTTTTTATCCTTAATACATTTAGTGATTAAATATATAAGAGCATGTTATGTGTCTGGATTTCTACAAACAGACTTTTGGAAGAGAAGATCAGAGAACATGAAAGAGAAAGGGAGGAGATGAAGAAGAGTCTAGAGGAGCTAGAGGAAGAGAAAGAGCAGCTTAAGAGACTCCAGCAATCAGACACCGAAGCCAAGAACAAACTCCGACAGGAGACCTCACATCTTAGGGCTGAAATAATGGTGTGTGTGTGTGCGTGTGTGCGTGTGCGTGTGCGTGTGCGTGTGCGTGTGCGTGTGCGTGTGCGTGTGTGCGTGTGCGCGTGTGCGTGTGTGCGTGTG
>JBCNYG010000007.1:4423053-4438211 GCA_039654305.1 Porochilus rendahli | reverse complement strand
TGTTGTAAAGTGGATGTGCTAACCACTGCGTTGCTATGCTGCCCCATACATATATATATATACATATGCGTGTGTGTGTGTGTGTGTGTGTGTGTGTGTGTGTGTGTTGGTATGCTTTGAGCTACTCACTTGCTGAGAATGAGTGTCTCTTTTCCCTGGATCCAAACCCGCGTCATGCAGCCATATTTCTGATTATAATAATTGCTGGCTGTGCCAATACCCATCCATAAAAACCTAGAATAGCTTAGAATGGGGCCAAGACCCAGTAACCAGTAGGGACCTGAGAGAAAACAGAAAATCATCAAATTTCATTACCTTACTGCTTTTATGACCAGAATTGACTTTGGAAAATATCTAAAGCTTTGTTGTTAGTATCTTCACCAAATGCTATAACTCACCTGGTAACCTTGATCTGTTTCCTCTGCTGTAGGCTCTCAGTAAAATGAGCAGGAGAAGCAACAGTGATGCTGATATAACTCCTAATTCACTACAGTCCATTGCAGCTATGATGTCAGACACATTCTGTAATTCCATCCTGACACTGTGAGGAAACGCTTATACCGGCTGAGCTGAACGACTCTTCACACTCTAAAAAATAAACACCAGCTCAACACAAGTCGTTTCTGATCACCTGTTTAGTGTCAATGTAAAATGTGGATTTCACAGTTTTTCTGTTCGGACTTATATTAATGTACTTCTGCCTTGAGGTGGTCCTTGAGAAGAAGGGGGATTTTGGAGGGAGTTGGCAGGCAGCCATCCAATTTATAAAGTCCTTCAAATCAAAGGATTAGACTGAAACAGTCAAAACAATCCTGAAATCTGTCTAAAAAGTGCAATATGAGGCCTTTCTCCTGGACACGGAAGGTTTTACGCAAAAGTGTTTGATAAAACAACAGATGTTGGAACCAAAACGATAAAGCCTTATTGTCCTTCACCTCCACCTTCAATACAAGTTTCACTTTGTAAACAGAAGTCATTTTTTTAAAGAAAAGCATTTCACTGACCTTAAAATGTTCTCAATGCACTACCATTATTCAGAATATCATGATTATAATATTTAAAATGATACTTTTCATCCATTGTGTATACACACACACACACACACACACATATAATTTTATTTATATAAAAATCAGAATCAGTGTTATTGGTGAAATTGTGTAGACAAACAAAGAATTTGAGTCTGGTTTATTACTATATATTTATATATAAATAAATTTAGGATAAATATAAATTGAAAAAAATAAACTTTAAGAAATGTATTTACAGCATAGTGCAAAATTGTATTAATGAGGTATTGTAGTGAACAACATATGTGTGCAATGTATACACACACACACACACACACACACACACACACACACACACACACACACTTATACAGTACCATTTAAAAATTTGTACAGTTTCTTGTGTCTCCAAACTTTTGACTGGAATTTATGTTCATAAGAATAAGGGTCATCACTGTACCAGCACTCATAATAATAAATAAAATATTCCAAATTATTTCAGTTATTTTCCATATTATGACCACATATACCTAAAAAGTGTTATTTATAAATGAATATTATTTTTAATCTATACATGTATTATTTAATTGATATTAATTGAGAAAGAGAAGGGGGTTTAATGTTTATCATGTCTCCCTCACAGTAATACGGTCCTGGGTTTGAGTCCTTCTCTCATTTAGCCCTTGGATGCTCTCCCCATGCTTGTGTGGGTTTCCTTCGGGTACTCTGGTTTCCTCCAACAGTGAAAAGACTTGCTCTTTAAGTTAACCCCAAACTGCGCCTAGGTGTGAATAAGAGTGCGAATGGTTGTGTGTGTGTGTGTGTGTGTGTGTGTGTGTGTGTGTGTGTTCCCATGCGATGGTCTGTTGAGTTGATCAGGGGTGTACTCTGCCTTGTTGACTGACTGAGTTGGCTGAGATGGGCGCCAGCCTCCCCACACCCTAATAGTAGGATTAAGTGATTAGAGGATTTAGTGTGCAAGATGCTGATTAAAAATGACAGCCCAGTACCTTGTAACCTTGTACCTTGTACAAACTGTACCGGAGATATTACAGTATATTCCTAAAGCAAAGAGTCATCACACCAATTACTTTAATATGTAATATATACACAAGCATAAGGTAAGTGTAGGTATATCTACTCACATCCTTCTGTTAGATGAAAGTCGCAGGCTGAGTTTATTCCTCTCTACACCGCCTGTGGTGAGTCTGGCTGAAGTTTACAGGCTCTTCTCAATTTAAACCTGATCGCTTTTACTTCTTTTTTTTTCAGGACAGAAAAAAGGTTTGCAAGCCTTTTAAACCTGCCAGTTGCTTAGAAACAGGCCTTACTTGTGCATGTGAAAAGCTGTTGTTAGTCTTGAGGGTTTTTTTTTTTTGCCAAATTTCCAGTTTTGTACCAAACCTACACGAAAGAAGAAAGAATGGATCAGTCATTATATTGCATTATATTGCTAGTTCTCTTTTCACCTTTGTCTCATTTTTATTTTATTTTATTTATTCATTTATTTACTAAAATTTGTCTTTGTTTTATTATCACACTAACCCATCATCTGAAAGGGTTTTTAAGGAGGCAGGTCAGCCTGACCGAGCACTACATGAATAGAATAGAGCTTTTATCTCTCAAAGGACAAGAGGACAGGAACCAATTACTGCACTGATGCTTGTTTCAGGGCCTTTTGTTACTCGTCCTCTCACAGCGCCTGTTCCATTGAGTTCATTATATACAGAGTGATTGTTATTTGATTTTTTTGCTACACTGTATGTCTTGACAGCACAAGAACTTTCACAGGAGTAAAAGTTTGACGAAGCACAGTTATGAAATTCATAGACACATTTGATGAACATGTATGAACTATTTATTTTTAGGAATTAATATTTTATGTATTTATTTATTCATCGGAATTGAAAAAAGATTTTTTTTTCAATCAGACATTAAAAAACAATGCATACAGAATTTGTTTGAGTGGTCTGAGTTACAGGTAAACAGATTTTTTTAAAAATCTTTTTTATAGAACTCACCAGAACACCAATGTGTTCACTGTGGCATTCAAGTTTTCTGCTGTTCAGACTAATGAATACTTTGTTTAATTTACTGCTCTTTGTTAATGAAACTGATTTTCAATTTTCATTCATCATTTACTTCATTATTATGACACACAGCACCCCAGGAGGTCTGAGGCAGTGTTTTCTCTTCGGCTTAAAAAGGAATTTGTAAATGTGCCAGGCCCGTTCGTATTTGCTATGTATAAAAAAAAAGGCTTTTCTTCTCAGAAAAACCCACCAACAGCCAAAATTGTAATCCTAATTTAATATATATATATATATACACACACACACACGTGGTAAAGGCTCATGAAAGCCACCCCTCCAAGTTTCAGAATCTGAAAAACGATGCTTTGCTAACTGGAATTCAATTTTTTTATTATTTAGAAAGCAGGAGTGTTGAGAATCCATGTAAAAAACACTGTCATCCAATAAAAAAATAAAGTAGTTTTTTTCTGTGGTGGGTCCTTAAATAAAGGCATGTCAGAAGTGATCTTTGGCCCTTTCATTTACATTACATTATGAGGTGGTGTAAAGACACATCTGTGACACGAGCTGGGCTTATAATAATGACAAGATACATGGTAGAATGAAATATAATGTCTTTATTTTATGTGTACGATGTGAAGAACAGGGTAAAACAAGAAAATTCAATGCGAGAATCAGAATCTGAACAGTACAACGCCAATAGTGAACTTTGTGAGATGGCCTGGTGGTTTGGGGGTGGTCGGCACCCTCCCCTTGACCCTAGATTAGAATTAAGCGGCTTAGAAAATTAATGAATGGTTTAAATGCTTAAAAACATGTATATGGTGGGGGCAGCCATGGCCTAATGGTTTGAGAAGCAGGTTTGGGACCTAAAGGACTCTAAAGGACCCCCAAACCAGGAGGAAAAGCGGGGGTGGGCGTGAGAGTGGGAGGAGTGAGCTGCACCTTCCCTTCCTCCACATTCATGACTGAAGTGCCCTTGAGCAAGGCACCTATCCCCCAACTGCTTTCCGGGCACCGCAGTGTGTGGCAGCCCACTGCTCCGAGTGTGTGTGCTCACTGTTTACATGTTTGTGTGTGCTCACTTTGGATGGGTTAAATGCAGAGGCAATAGTTTCCTTTGCGGGATTAATACCGTATATCATACAGTATATGTGGAAAAGGCCTGTGGACACTAAAAAAACCTGAACAGAAGAGGTTTGGTCATATTGATGGGCTGTTAGAGGGTAAAATATTGGTGACCCATAAATGTACACATGCCTAAGTAGCTCTGGTCATTCTCTTTCAAAAGAGACTGTATTACTGGATTCACAGCCATTGGACACATTTAAAACCTGGAGCTTTTTTCATGAGCCTTACCAATATATAAAAATACATACATATGTGTGTGTTTCATTCATGGATGCAGTTCTACCCTAAGCAAACTCATCACAGTGGCCTTAATATCATTAGAGAATAGAAAAGTAATAAAGCAGGTGTTTCATAGGAGAAAGGATTAAAGGTCATTTTCTCTGAGATAAGGAATTATTATTAGATATCGATTTTATGATTAGTGGTGAAAGGCCACTCCTTTTCCGTACCCAGTATCTCTTACACGTCAGTGTAGCTTATCATATAAACACAGGAACACACGGGGAAGTTGCTAACGCAAACATGTGCATTACATAAGTGCAGATTCAGTCACTCACATTTATTATCCTCCTGCTGTCTCTGTGTTACAGTACAATTACCAAAAAGAATGTTTTTAAATCTACCAGAAAGATACAATATCTCCGTTTCAACCTCTTCTCCTATGTTATTAGGCAGGTAATATTTTGCAAACCTATTAGGGTCATGTGTACTATACATATTGCACTCTAAAGTATGTGGTTGTATATTTAAAAAGGTAAATACATTACAAGGATTTTTAAAAGTGTTCTTATAAAGTGTGTGAAAATAGTTGCTATTTTAAAATGGTAATGTTTATATCCTGTTATAATTCAGCAAAATTAGAATCCTCCCCATCTTCCTCCTCATCATCATTATCATTATCTTCATCATTGTCATGATCACTCTCTTCATGCTCAAAGTCCTGGTCATTGTCAGAAAGGACCACTTCCTCCCTGTCATTAGGGTCGATATCCTCCTTAAACCATACGGCTTTGTAGCTGTTTTCCGTCCGCCGCTCCTTGGTGAGAATCGGTTTCACATCTTTGTCATCATCTATGCAGTCTGAGGCACTTTGGCTGACGGTGTCGATAGAAAGACTGGTGTTATCACTGTTGTTCTGGACGGTTGGGACACTGTGCTGTGTCTCCACTACCTCTGGAACGCTGCGGCTCAGCTTTGGCTCTTGTGGCAATTCCAGTTCTGCAGCTTTCTTCGAAGCCACATCATCGGCATCTTTATCTGCATGAAAGCCTTCATTGGTGTACTGCACTCCATCTTTTGGCCCACCTGAACCCCCGCTCAGCTGGAGACAACAACAGGAACAAAGACTGAAAATTTTATGCTTCAGCCCTTCCCCAAAGCCTCAGATTTCATTTTATCTTATTTTGTGAACCTCTATACTTTGCTACGGTTGTGGGAAGGCTGGAGCCTATCTCATCTAAGCTATGAGAGAAGACAGGGTGTACTCTTATTGCTTGCCAGACCATTACAGGGCCAACACACACACCATACAAACTCACACTCACACCTAGGGGCAATCGACAATATCCAGTAAGCCTAATGTGCATGTCTGACTGTGGGAGGAAACCGGAACACCCGGAGGAAACCCATGGAAGCACCCGGAGGAAACCCATGGAAGCACAGGGAGAACATGCAAACTACATACAGAAATGCCCTGGCCAGGCACGGGGCTCAAAATGAGGCCGTTTTTTGTCATGAGGCGGACATGCTAACCACCGCGCCACCCCAGATTTCCACATAAATCCACAACATGGTCGTCAGTAATATTGGAGATGATGAAGTAAATAAAAGGTAAATCAATGTATAGGCTTGTATATCTTACTGCTCGTTGAACTGACTCACCGTGCTGCGGAAGATGCTGGCCTCTGATAATTTCCTCCAGTCTTTTTTGAAGCGTATTAGATTGTAGGCCAGAATACCAATAACCACAAAGCAGATCAGTACTATTATAGCCAGACTCACGCCCAGAGCTACCATGTCCTCCGTCCTGTTGATACTAGCTGACAAAGGCAACCGTTCTGAAGAGAAAAAAAAAGTTGAAAAAAACATGAATTATTTTACAGATAACTTCAATAACATCAGAATTTCAGATTAGGAACACTGTTATGACTGTAATGATTAATTTTCACATACTATACAACCAACAGGTATCCTAACATATACTACCTGGCTAAAAAAATCTCAGTTTGAATTTAGATAAGTGAGTACTTCAATACGTTTGATTGTACTGCAGTCCATTTGAATGGGTCTGTCATGACAAAGCTCAGCGATAATATGTGGCAATAATAAATGACTGGGTTTTCCCATCAGTAGATTTTTTTCTTCTGATGGCATACGATTTAAAACCTGCAACTCGGGATGAAACCCAATGTTGTAACGTCACAAAATGATGCCACGGTCAAATATGTGCTGCAATCGGAGCTAAAGGTGATCCTTTTTTTGGTTCTGCATCTGTTTACAATAACAATCACTGTAACAAGACCCTATGACCGAAGAAACGATCCTGCGCATGTGTAATAACTTGGCACTGCTTTGTAAAAAGTCTGTAAAAAGTCTATAACCAAAAGTTTATATCAGAAGACGTGATTACAAGAGAAGTTAAAAGGGTACTGGATACTTCCTCATTTCTCAAGTGTGTTAGTTTCGATTAGAGCCATAATGTGAGGGATTGTTAAATCTGGATAGGACATCATAAATGCAAGATAATAAGTAGCTCATCCCAGAGTAAGTGCTGCTTATCTCTTCTCACCTGGAGTGACTTCGACAGAGAGAACAGTTGTGCTGGATTCGTCATTTGTTGCATCAACTACAGTTATCTAGAGCAAAAAAGTTTACGCGTATGTGAAATAATCATTTTGCTGCTTTACAACAAGTGAGGATAAAAAAATCAAGAATATACATATTTATAATTCATTTATAATTAAGATAAAATGCATACTTGCAAGTTCACAGTGCCCACAGAAGCTGCTGTGGACATGATTATAAAGCCCTCAGAAGTGATTGTAAAGGCACTGCCTGCTGGAACCTCAATTTTTAGGTTAGGATTTATTCCCTACAGCAAGAACAACAGAAAAATGATTTTTATAAATTGATTGTTAATGTAGATTTGTTCAGTGAGGATTTTTTTCTTTTCCTGGTGGGATTTGTAGTAACAACAGACTGAGAAGGTCAGTGCAGATTCTCCTGAGAGATCGAAGATTCTGGTGATGCAGGACAGCATTAATAACTACATTGCCTCAACATAATAAATGAATTTCAGAGGCTAGCCCACCTTGCTTACTTCCAGGCAAGGGACGTCCCCAATTTTATCCAGAAAGGGCTGGTGTGCAAGCAGTACCCATACCTTCCACCTCTGTGTACCACTGATCTCAGAGCGTGATTGGATAGTGTATTCTATTGTTTGCTTGTGGCAAAACATGACACCATACTGGTGTGGTCTTGGTTAGAACACTTTACTCTTTAAAGTTATCCTCAAATAGCATACAAAAAGATGGCAAGGTTGAAAATAATTACATCCAAGGTGTACATTTCATTTGAAACCCTGTTTTCCCCAATTTTTTTTTAAATTTTGATTACAAATATTAATTCATTCATTTTCTGAACTGCTTAATCCTAATTAGGGTTGCGGGGAGGCTGGTGCCCATCTCAGCCGACTCTGGGCGAGGGCAAAGTACAACCTGGACAGTTCGCCAGGCACAGTGAGTGACATGGTCAGGATAAGAGCTTCTGTCCAGTGCTGTAAATTTAATCCTGTTTATAGTGGTGCTTGAACCCCCAACCTTGGGATCAGTAATCCAGCACCTGGCCACCACTGCCCTAATTACAAATATTAGTGCAATTATAAGAAAATGTTATGTGTATTCAAGGTTTTCTGACCATCAGCAGTAAAAATTTTCAGGGTTATTTATTTATTTTTTGCCTTTTAATGGCTCTATTTTGTGATCTTAAATCAAAGTGGTGTCACCAAGATGGCTGCCACTTGGCTTTAAGATTCTTACACTAATGTGCAAGCTAGTCTTTTTTAATCAGTGATTGAATCAGGTGGAAGGCATATAAATATATATAGTTTGATTCATTTCTTTAATTTTGTAATACTCGTACAACCACACCGAGTCTGTGCTATAAGATTAAAATGCTTGCATGGTGAATGTGTGAAGCCACTTGTGCCACTAGGAAAGTCACTGCCTCTGAACCATGGCAGCCCCAGCAAATCTAATGGCTTAACCCAACTAGGGGCTTGGGAAGGCTGGGTGAAGGCAGGATACACCCCAAACAGGTCTCCAGAGCATCTGTGAGCCAACACAAACACAACCATTCGCACCATCACTCATTCCTAGGGGCAACTTGGAACAGCCAGTTAACCTAATGTGGATGTCTTTTGACTGTTGGGGGAACCAGAGTACCCAGAGGAGACATCAATGGATGGATAGCTTTTCATCAAAGTTTCTTCAGATTTAGCAGCAAAACATTAAAATGTGTACTGGAAGACCATCTCAGATATTGGAAAGAGAGCAACATCACCTACCAATAGTACAATAGTATACTAATAGGTAAAATAGGTACAATAGAATACCAACAGGTATACTATTGTACACATGATGACTCGACCTAGGGGTCGGTCTCCAATGAACATTCTTAACTATTGTATTTTTGAAGCACTCAAGATGTCCTTTCCTCTAATCCATGTTTAAGTGTTGTTATCAGCTCTAATGTATCACAGAACTGAAGAAAATGTGAAATCAGAAAACTTACGTCTGTGAAGTCTGAATCCGTGGCTTGAACTTGTAGAGGAACATGGCTGGTCTTGCTTTCTAGCACTAGGCTGCCAGCGGGTGCATCCATTGAAATGAAACCCTCATAATTGGGTTTGACAAACTGGGGTGGGTGTACGCTCTTTTCCACTACTTTTAATGTGATGGATGTGGTGGCAAAATGGTCAGGGTTCTCCAACTCATATGCCTATAGGATGGATAATGGGTATACGATATACACATATAAACACATATTATACACTGCAGGAGTTTGATGAATATATTGTATATATTATAGCATAATGCAACATGTTACATAGTGGTGCCTGATGTTTGCATGTTTTCCCCTTGCTTGTGTGGGCTTTCCTCAGGTATTCCGCTTTCCTCCCACAGGCCAAAAACATGCATATTGGGCTAACTGGCTGTTTCAAATTGACCCTGAGTATGAATGGTTGAGGCTGGCACCCATCTAAGCTGACTCTGGGCGAGGGTAAGGTACACCCTAGACAACTCGCCAGGCCATTGCAGGGCCAACATTCACACCTAAGAGCAATTTAGCCAATTAGCCTACTGTGCAAGTTTTTGAGCTGTGGGAGGAAACCGGAGTACCCTGTGGAAAACCCAAGAAAACACAACAAGAACATGCAAACTCAACAAAGAAACACCTCAGGCCAGGGAATCGAACCTGGGTCTTCTTGCTGTGAGGTGGACCTGCTAACCACTGTGCCACCATACTGCCCCCACTAATATACTGTATTGAAATTCAATATTTGTACACTGACACGCACACTAACGGCCGACTATCGAAACAGCGGCTCGAGTCTGCCCTTGCTGACCGCTGAGCCCTCGGCAGACAGATTTAGCTACTCCAGACTTTGTCCACAGCTTCCGATATCCATTAAACCAGTGTCCATAGTATTGAGGGTCAAATGTACAACAACTTCTTCCACCCTGTATTTGCCAGAGTTATAATGTGGAATGATCTAATAATTAAGTGAAGTAAAATGGTAATGGGGAAAACTATATCTTGGTTCCCTTCGCCTATTGGTAGGGGGCCATGTTTCCTACATCCCTGTAATTAACTTGTAAAACTAATTTTTGTAAATATAAGCCATCTTTCGATTGTGTGATAAATGTTTGCACAGTTCTGCACTTAAAAAACAGAAACAGAAACTAAGTTGCGGTGATGGGTAAACTGTGGTCTGTGTATGTGGCGTAATCAATTCAAAGTCATCATGCTGTTGCGCAACAAGTGACATTCATTGACAGGTATGAGGAAATGAATGACAGCCACACATCTTCATGAGGAGAATGACGGTAGCCCAGGATGCACTGATCTTTGACGCTTTGCTCTTCGAATGATCTTTATTCATTAATTCAAGGAAGGAACATACATGGGTGTAATGGCCAGGTGTACCATGAGGGGATATAAGCTTAGTGTTCTTTGCATTACATGTAATGAATGTTGAATCATTTGTTTTTATCTTTAATGAACTAAGGGGTTTACTTACTGTGGCTGTCAGTATGATGGGTCCTGCTACACCCACTGTGTTTCTCATTGTAATATTTCCACTGTTTGGATCAATTACGAATGCGTCATTCACATTCCCTGTTTAGGAATGGAAAATAAAAGGTTAAAGAACAATACAGCTTATACAGTTATATAGCTAACTCACTAGACACTTATAGCTAACACTAGACTCTTGTCTAACCTGCATTAATTATGTATCTGATTGCATCGTTTCTTCCTCTGTCCCCATCTATGGCATAAAATGGACCAGGTTTCAGGGTCAAGGGACCTGTCTGTCAGTAAGAAAACGCTGTTATTCTTTAATTAGCAGGACAGATAATTAAAATATGTATAACTTATGCGTAAATGTAAGATTTGATTGAAACATTGGAACAGTATGGAAAATGCAATTTAAAATAAAACTATGTAATAAATGTATTTTGAGCTGTATTTTATTGTAGACCGTATGATCTTTAATATACACTTCCTGGCGAAAAGAAAAAAAGAAGAAAAAGTTGCACACTCATATTTTTTCACAGCATGTAATCATCATGCTATTGCTTCAACAAACTTAAACAATATAACATTTATTTCCATCCAGTGTCGGGTTCATTTCTCACCGACGTCTTGAATAGACGAGGGAAAAACTGAACCACTCCTTAAAGTCTTCTCCAGCAAATCACGAAAACTTCCAATAGGGTTAAGATCAGGACTCTGGGGTGCCAATACAAAATGATTCCTCATGCTCCCTGAACAACTCTTTCATTAATTGAATTCCCATTTTATATCCATGCCATCAGATCCATGGATGTGATAACCTGCTCATTCAGTACATTCAGATCATCAACTGACTTCATTTTATTGCCACATTAGTGTTGCTGAGCCCTGACCTGACCAACTGGAGCAACAATAACATAGAGATCTCCATTTTCTAACATATTTCTGTGGCAGTACATTCCATTAAAATCAGTAAATACACAGCTTCTCTGGAGTCTTGTGTATTCGGGATATGCTCTGGTCTCAGTGAAGCAAAGTGAGACGTTCATTGGACAAATAAGCAGCCTTTTTAACTCCCTTGGTACAAGAAGGTGAGCTGACTGCCTGAAAGTGCCATGATAAAGAAAATATACATGCAGCATTTTAATTAAACCATCTCACAAATCCCCCTGTTTAACAGAGCACCAGCCACCACTGGTCACGACCTGTCCCAGTAGAGAATATGTGTTGATTTTGTTCATACTTTTGCACAAATTAGGACATGTTTGTGGAAAATATCTCAAGATATATCCCTCAAAACCTTTTGTCCCTTGGTGTCTTCAGTCAGTGAATGTCATGTTAACTACATGTTACAAAATAACATAACAATAAAATAGAATAAAGTATTAAAATTGGCTTGGATTAAAGTTTAAAAAAAGATTAAAGTTGATTTTTTGTTTTTATTTCTATTTTTTAACTAGATCGACCAGGACTACTGTAATGTGCATTGCTACCTAAATGCATGAACAGATTCAGTATTGAAAGCTTGAAAAGGGAATATACCACTTCCTCATTTAAAGGAACATTTCCTGTGTATCCAGAGGTGAGGCAGACTGTGGCTGTGCCAACAGTTTTCTCAGTGCAAGGCTGGAGCCATGGTGGACGATTATTAATGTCTAAGATCTTGACAGTGACGGTGGTGCTGGCAGTATGAGATGGGGTTTCTATCATAGATGGGGACGTGTCCTGAAAAGTGTATAAAATAAAAGAATATGATTAATATAATGATTATCAAAAGTCTTTCATCAGTTTTTACACAGCCCATCCAAAAAGGCCATACACTCTAATATTTTGCTTGATCATCTTTAGGATTGATTACAGCACATAATCACCATGGCGTTGTCTGAAAACTTTGACACATGACAACATTTATTTCCATCCAATACTGAGTTAATTTTTCACCAACATCTTGAACTGTCGAAGGGAAAATTGAACCACTCAATAAAGTCTTCTGTAGCACATCCCAAAGACTTTTAATAGGGTTAAACTCAGGACTTTGTGGTGCTAGTTCATGCGTGAAAATGGTTCCTCATGCTCCCTGAACCACTGTTTCACTATTTAAGTGCCAATTTTACTTTAAATGTCATCAGGGAAGAAAAAGTGCATTGATGTGATAACCTGCTCATTCAGTACATTCAGTTCATCAGCGGACTTCATTTTATTGCCACATTAATGTTGCTGAGCCTCGACCTAACCAACTGGAGCAACAATGCCATGGAGATCAAGGCTAAAGGTGGTCATACAAAACATTAGAGTGCACAATCTTTTTTGGCCAGGCTGTGTGTCTACAAGATCTTTCACCTGAACAATGAGCTCCATAGTAACTTCTTTAATAACTTCATAATCCAAAACCTTCTTCACAAGAATTACTGGGATAGTCTCTGTCTGCAGCCCAAACTCTTCCTGAGAAAGAGAGATACAGAGAGAGACAGAGAGAGAGAGAGTGTGAGAGTGAGTGAGAGAGAGAGAGAGAGAGAGAGAGACAGAGAGAGACAGAGAGAGAGAGAGAGTGAGAGAGAGAGAGAGAGTGAGAGAGAGAGAGAGGTAGATGGTTTTGGCCGCATGTTTGATTCAACTGCATGTTATCAAGCCAGCAGCTCATTTGGATTGTAAAAATTCCCAGTGTGTGTGTGTGTGTGTGTGTGTGTGTGTGTGTGTGTGTGTGTGTGTGTGTGTGTAGTCTCATTAGTACTATATGTAAATGAGCTGGCGCGGGTCCAGCGGGTCAAAGCTGCAGCAGTGCAGAATAAAGAAGAGACAGCGGGGAAAGCG
This sequence comes from Porochilus rendahli, assembly GCA_039654305.1. Classification (NCBI taxonomy): domain Eukaryota; kingdom Metazoa; phylum Chordata; class Actinopteri; order Siluriformes; family Plotosidae; genus Porochilus; species Porochilus rendahli. The sequence goes on along the minus strand of JBCNYG010000007.1, from coordinate 4,424,929 downwards.
TGTAGGTATAGATGAACATCTGTGTTTGTCATTCTTAAGGAAAATCTCTTCTACTTTTTATCAGAGCAGATGTAAAGATTTTTGACAGAATTGACACTTTTGGCAGATTTGAACCAAAATGAAGCTTTGATTTTGAGACCTAAATAAAGCTCCAGCAAATCTTCCGTCCCTTGCTGTTGTGGGAGAGGTTAGCCAATTACAGATATCCGTTAGCTTCTATACCGTTGTTTGAGCAGTGATTACGATCGGCGTTCCTAATGTGGTGGCGTTACACATTACAGGAAGCATGCTTTAGCCCTCAGGTGTCGGGGGAGGGGCATAGAGCTCATGGGATCGCACTTTGCACTTTCCTCAAAGAGTGTTACGGCATGCTGTGATGCAGCAAAGCAGAAACACATAGCGTCTGGGATCGTACGCTTCGAAGTGATTATAAATGCTGTAATTGTTTGATAACTTTTGGTTATTAAGCTAATTTCATATTCAAGTTCGTTCTGTTTATTTATAATTATTTTAACAGATTTTCTTGTTTTCATTTGCATAATGACTTGGAAAGAACACGGGCACATGGCCTTGGAATAAACACACACACACACACACACCGATTTGCCAAAGCGTTTTAGTTTACTAGGGTCATGGGGAGGCTGGAGCCTCTGGGTGAAGATAGGGTACACCCTGTCCAGGGCCAACACACAAACAATTACACCTAGGGGAACACCTAGCTAGCCTGATGTGTATGTCTTTGGACTGCGGGAGGAAACTGGAGTACACGGAGGCAGCTTACTCAAACACAGGGAGAACATGTAAACTCCACACAGAAACGCCCTCGCTGAGCCTGGGACTGAAACCCAGGACCTTCTTGCTGTGACGTGGACGAATTAAGCACTATGTCATCTTGCCCCGTGCACACACACACAAAAAGTAGAAAGATTAGCAAATTAAGTGTTTCAAACTTTTACAGGCTCTTAAAACAAATCGACAGACATATCACTTCATTTGTCTCTTTTACTCTCACACACTCTCACTCTCTTTCACCTGTTGCTCTCTACAGGTGAGTGCATGCCAGTGCTTTAACTTTCACTCCATGCATCCCATCTCGCTCTTCTTTTTCTTCCGTTCTCTGCTGTGTGTATGTGTGTGTTTTGTGTGTCCATGCGTATAAGGGTCGTTGTGTCTCTTCTGTAGGCCAGAGAGGAGGAGGCCTCCACGCAGCACAGCAAAGACACGCCCAGACTTGTCCTCAAGACACACAGCGATGCGCTTGTAAGACATTTGAACACCAGCAGTGTGGAGTGTGTTAGACAGGAAATGGACAGGAGATGTGATTTTGCTTAAAGTGTGTGTATGTGTGTTTCCATCCAGAACTTTACCCAGGTGCTTTCACATCACTAAAAGAGCCCCAGTAAATTACACACACACACACACACGTCATTGTCACTGTTCCGTTTCAACACAAAGGGCTCATTACACACTTTTATATAACTCATGTTGTCCCTGTCTTTTCTTTATCACGTCTCCTTTTCATCTCCACGTCTCTTTCACATCTAAAGAGTTTATTTACATTTTTTTCACATGCTTTTTTTTGTTGCATAAAATTCATGATGGATGGAAACATCACCTACACAAAGCCTTAAAGGAATACTCCAACATTTTTCTGCGCAGTGTGTAGTGTGTGATCAACATGGACCACAGTGTCAACACCATTTTTTAAATTATAATATTCTACCAAAATGAATTCTGAGGATTTTCCCTTTTTGTTGGTGCAGGGGAACGAGACCACCTCAATGTCCCTGATTATCTTTTACACACACACACACACACACACACACACACACACACACACACACACACACACACACACACACACACAGAGAGAGAG
>JBCNYG010000007.1:4342367-4353978 GCA_039654305.1 Porochilus rendahli | reverse complement strand
AGAGACAGAGAAAGAGAGAGAGAGAGAGAGAGAGAGAGAGAGAGAGAGAGAGAGAGAGAGAGAGAGAGAGAGAGAGAGAGAATCCACTTGCCTTGATGATAATTTCAGTAATCTTCCCCTCTGTGTCATCAGTAAGCGACAGTTGGCTGGGAAAAGACTGAAGGAGAGCTCTTGTGATTAACCTACTCAGTACTGACGGACAGACAACAATCCCACTCTGAAATGACTGCACTAATGAGGAGGTCTCTTCAGGTTGTGAGGGTCATGGAACTTTGGGTACCTTTGGCAACGTTCAGCATGACTTAGGGAGAATGAAAATCCTGCTGTACTACTTACACAACCTAGACTTTGTATGAGATCATTTCTTTTTATCTGCACTTTTAGAACCATCCTATTTAGTCAGAACTCTGACTGACTTGAAATGCCAACTGTTCTGTGCAGCACTAATACATATGCGCTGCAAAGCAGATGTACTTCATTAATGTGGAATTTCTGGATATTTCCTACACTAGATTTCTTTAACCACACATTGTGTATAAGTTTCTTCTGAAACATGTTTACATCACTTTTCTGGTGGTACTTGTCTACAGCATGTGATAATTAGCAAAGTATTTATGTAAACGAAAATGTATTTAAACCACTGACCTATATAAAGGAATTAAAAAGTAAGGATCCCGAGTCGCCAATCAACAAGGTGTACGAGTATCAACCGTACTGAGCGACAGCTTTCCCTCTGAGTGTGTTAGCGCCCTCTCCCAAGCAAAACTCACATACAAAACCAAGGAATCGAACTAAAAATTGTTACTGATGAACTGATTTACTACGCCAAACAATTCTAAGCAAACCTCCCCTCCCTGCTGTAAGGGTTTTGTCCTCTAAATAAATTCAGTAGAATTTTAAACTAAAAATGCACTCAGAGCGACACAACAAGACGCACAAAAAAAACGTCCTGGGTTCGATTTCTGGGTCGGGTATCTCTGTGTGGTTGGCAGGTTCTCCCTGTGGTTGCTAGTGCTCTTGTTTCCTTCCATAGTCCAAAGACATGCACGTTAGACTAACTGGCTGATCCAAATCGACTCTTAAGTGTGAGTGTGTGCGTGAATGGTTGTGTGTGCTGCCCTGCGATGGTCTGGCAAACTGTTCAGAGTGTACCTTGTTTTTGCATAGGGTCTGCTGAGATGGGCCACCAGCTGCAAATGAGTACGAGTGAGAGTGCTGAGTAAATTGGTGAAAACTTTTTGACTCTCGTGAAGGTAAAAAATAAAATCTAGCAATAAGAGACAGTCACATAGCCTGTGCTGTGTGGGCAGGAGGTGTCTCATTTCTACTGCTTTGTAAAGAGAGAACGAGATATTCTTAGAGTGGAATTAAAGCCCATGTTTAAATACGCGCTAAGCAGACAATGCCTTAAAGACAGGGCTAGATGCTGAAAAGCTCAGGTTCATCGCTATGACTTTCCTATTGCTTTAAAGAGGGATAATTAACATGGAAGTGATCTAGGACCAGGTTTGCTTTCATACACAACACTACTGCATATAAAGACCAATCAGAGACGAGGTGCACTCACATCTTTCCTGCTGCAGCTGCTTTTCTCCAGGCTGTTGCTTGCTTGGCTGGCCTGTTTGGCCTGGGTGATGTAGGCTTTGAGCTGCTGGACAGTGTGGAGTAGCGTGTTGGCTGTTTCCTCTAGGTACAGCCAGGTGCGCTGCTCGCTCATCTCCAGGCCGTTGGTCACTCCAGGTGCAGTGGGAGCTTTATTCTGTAGCACGGGCTGCTGAGGGATGACGGTCAGAGCTGGCAGGGTTGTAAGCACTGATGAAGAGAAAAAATAAAGCAGAAAAGGTTAAAAACAAGCACTGAGAAGTGAAATAAGGTTCTCTTTAACCAGCAGGAAAAGAATTCATGACCTTACTGAAGAGAGGCAATATTCTTGATGGTTTCTGCTTTAACCCTGTTCTAAATTTAAAAAAGAGAGCAGTGAAATGTAGTCTAGATAAGATGCAAAACAAATAGAAGTGTAGAGCGACTGAATTCTCTGGTATAGCACTCATGTCAACGAGGGACTGAAATTAACTCAAAAAAGTTCCTAAATTGATTTTGATACCAACTGTCCCAGTTTCCACGAGTGATTAATGGTGAGTGGAAGTAACTGGATTTCTTGTATTTAGTCTGAGCTTAGCCACCAGAGCCACATGACTGGTTTATAATTAGTGGTCATGGAGGACACAGGTGTTACAAACAGTTTTATCAGCAAGAGATTTCTGTACCTTCTCGTCTTCCAGAAATGGAGCTGGCCATGCATAAAGTATATATATATGGCTTTAACTGCCAGTGGAACAGACGGCCCTCCAACAGATCTCAATGTCAACACACTCACAAGAACATAAATGCATACATTACGAACCATAATGATTTAGTGCATTATAAAAAAATGTTACTTAAATCTACAGCATGTTTAGTTTGGTTGCTTATACCCCTTTCTCACCGACGCACCCCGACCCACGGTAGTTTACAGATATGCGAACAACGTGCAAAAAGTCTGGAGAACAACATGTGATTGTCGCCGTGTATATCGAAAGTTGCTGCAGAGAACCGTCAGCACCACAGCCTTCTGCAGCTACTCGCGTTAAATTCTAACACTTTGATTTAACGTTTGATTTTTTCACCACATTTCTGCGGAAAGGCCAAAGACATGCCATTTTCGTAGGACAATGTGACACCACTGCCAACATTGTATGACCTCTGTGAACATCAACAACCACTGCACTGCTAGTGGTGACCATACGATGCTCATGGTGATCAAACGTTCTTTTCCCCACGATATAAAAGACTGTGAATCTTAACCTCATCTATTGTTGCAGAAGGTGGCCAACATGAGAAAATGTTCCATTTTTCACATCTACACAACAGGATGTTCCTCCTCAAGGTTAATGTTCTCATAATTTTTTTCCTCACCTAAGTTAATCTTAGCCAATTCCCTCTGGTAAAGTATTCCCTCCCTATCATGTGACTACTACCAACCAGGGAGAGTTGAGAGCAAGAACATGCCTCCTTCCTGACGTGATGCTGCCAGCCAAATCTTAATAACTGCTGTGTACGTGCATACTGGGGCAGCCTAACAGACTCGGACAGAAAGCGATATCCACCCCTTGTATGCATCACAGACGACAATGATTGGCTGGATGATCACTTTAAGTGGCAGGGAAGTGAGCGTATCCCTCTGCAAATTACCAGCTGCATGGCAACATACATCAACCTGGATTCATACTCACAATCTCCTGGATGGCAGCAGAGCATTTAAATGATGTGCCAATCTGAAGCCCAGTGAGGATCCACCCACTAATAAGTGCTTACTGTATACGTCATACACATTTATCACACTGGGTAAGTGTGAAACAATCGTTCAAATGGTGATACAAATATCAAAATTTGCCTTTTGGACAACTTTTCACAAAAAGTACATTAGTCACTTTAAATTTCAGAATGGCTACCAATTTTCAATATGGTCACTATTTGGGCTTAATATTTGCCCAAAAGCTGTAGGGTATTGGCAATCTGTATGGTGTAGGTCATCTTGACTGAGAAAATGACTGAGCTTTGTGATGATGTGTTGAAGGTACTACATCATAAAGTCTTTGTTTGCATGTCCAATCAATATATCAAGTATCTGCACCATCAGCTATACTAGACCTGTCATACTTCAAGAATACAAATTTCTTCTGAGCTATATTATCATGCCAACTCAGCTTAGTGAATGTTTTTGACACCTCTGTAAACACAGCCCACATTTGCCATGCTGATTTCTTTCCTTTTTCATGGAATGGAAAGCTAAAACATCACATCTAGTAAAGGCATGGAAAAAGCATAACACTGAATTCTTCAGATCTCACAATAGTGCACAGACTGTGAACTGGTATCCATCCCAGGATCCAACCTTGTCCACAAGAAAGCAATAAGTTTGGCAGCTCATTGTCTGGCAACTGTTGTAGAATGCTAACTGCTATTACAAGAATATCGGTGTCATTAGTTTTGATAGTTAAGCTTTTAGACTGCCTTAGAATGCTTTGAATTAAAAAATCTTCATAAAAACAGGGAACCATACATTCCTAGCTAAGTGACTTGGTGGACAAAAAATCCTGTTCCTTTGTTACAAATACAATGCTGTCAAAAGAATTTCCAAAAAAATCCTTATAGCAAGAAATGTACAGACTTGTTATTGTTGTCTCGTAAGAAATTTCTATGGCTAAATAATGAACTCCATTCGGCTGTCACTCACTTAATGTCCAGCACCTAATACTCCCCTTGTTCTGCTTTCAGCTTTCAGGATTTCCTCAGAACAGACATCAAATACAATACCAGTTCTTATGTACTTTGAAGTGTACGTTTCTACAGTGCAATGACCCCGTGTGTTGAATACTACACACATGGCTTTGACTTTCTTGGTTCCAAAAAGTTCACCAGTGCTGATCCATAAACAATCAGGATTTTTCTTATTACTTATTACTTACTTTTCTTATTCCTTGTTTGGCGTATTTCTATTATGGAAACCCAAGACACGAGACGGGGAGAAATAAATAATTTTTAGAAGGTTTTTTTTTCTTTCTTGAACAACAGAACAGAACAAGAATACAAGGCTAAAATATAAATATTCTTAAAGAGCCCTGAACCAGAGCTTTGAATTAAATATTTAATAATTTGAATACAGGAGTCTCTCTTGAGCTGATGGAGTATATGTCATTTTCATACTCTGTATTTTCTGTTGAAACTCCTGCTTTAAACACATCAGTGAAACATACTGTTACAGTGTTTTCCATAACATTCAAAAATGAGGTTGCCCAAAAAATACTCCTTATTACACCTCCATTCACCTTGCCTCTGAGGGTGGGGATTAAAAGTGAATGGATCACCAGACAGCTTTTGATACTGCTGCCATCAGCTCAGGATGGAGACTGTCTGCATGTAAAATAAAACCTCTATCTCTACTTTCAAAAATGAAAACAAATAAAACGAATGCATGTATTGACCAGTTCCTATCACATACGTCAATCGCATCACTTCTGAGAGTCTCACGTGCCAGATTTTTGCATGTGCACGCACTGTCTATTCTAAACAGTGACTGGTTGTCCGAAGCAACACTTCTGAAGGGTAAGAATGCATGCAAAGCTGTACATGATGTAGTTACAATAGTTTCCATGAGAGGGCAACAAAAGGGCCAGCCTGTCGCAAAAAAAAGTTCTAGAAAAAAAAGTTTTAGAATTCATTGTGCACTTGGCAAGTAAAGACCTGTGGAATTTCTTTTTAAAAAGTATGTTTTTTTCTTTTTTTGAAATCGGGAATATTAACATCTGCAAACAAGGAATAAAAAAAATTTACCTAACTAACTAATGCTAACTAACTAAATAACTGACGGGACTAACTGGGATATGCAACTGCTAATCTAACATTGACTGTTGTGAAGCATCCAAAAAATATATTAAATATTATTAAGGTGTTAAAATTGGAAAAATGACATAATTTCTCTAATTTTACATTTATTTAAGTATTTACGTAAAATTTCACACAGAAAATTCCACTTTTGGGGTAAAAAGCATATATGTAAATCATAATAGCAAAGTGGGCATCAAGATGGAAATGATTAATTTAGAGTTCTTGGTACCATTTTCTAGCTTATATCCTAAGCTTTAAAATGATACCATATTCTAATATATGTTGCTAGTTTTGGAATAACTAACAAAAACCTGCTAGGAACTTTTCAAGTATGCAATTTTGGAGAAAATTGTGTTTAAAGTTCAACGAAGTATTTAATAATCTCCATCTTAATACCCACTTTGCTGTCACATATCTTTCAAGATATTTGACCTTAAAAAAGAAATGGAAATAATGTAAAAATATGAACAATTTGTTGGCCATCTTGGAAAATGGCCTTCATGTTGATTATTCACATGGCTAATGTGGTTATTTAGAAAGGTTAACTTCATAGAACATTTGTGTCAAATTTGGTGCATGTATCATCATCTGATATACCAAGGTTGGAGCGAAAGAACTCAAGTATTCTCCACAGAACCCTGATCTCGACCCCAATGAAGACATTTGGAACGCTGACTGCACACCAGTCTTCCTCGCCTGGCCTCATTAATGTACTTGCATCTGAACAATCACAAATCCCCTCAGTCACATCCCAAAATCTAGTGGCAAGCCCTCCTATAAGAGTGGAGGTTATTAACTGTAATCACAACTGAATCAAGAATTAAATATTTTCCTTTTTTAATTTTAGTTCTTCAGTAAAATGTTAACTTTTACATAAATACTTTAAGAGCAATTATTTGCCAATGGGAAAAAATTCAAATATTTTGTACACAAAAGGAAACCATGATACAGACTGCTGGTAGGAGCACAGATGGATTTAAGGACCTTTTGTGTGAATGCAGCCAAAAATATCACAGCTTCATCAATATATGACCAAACGAGGGAAAGAAAGACAGAATTCCAGTGCTCAGAAGGACGACTGAGGGGGAGAGTGTGTCAGTTGGGAAAAGAAATAAGGCACACAATCTCCAGAGGATGCTTTTCAGAATGCCCTTGACTTATCTGTCTAATGGACTGTTAAGAGCTCAAGGCACAAACGGCTGCACTGATATAAAAATGATGTTCAGGAAGTAAAACCGGCATATAATAAAACATCCAAAAGGTTCAGTCAAAACAGTTGATCATGTCAGAATCTGCCTTTTGTACTCATTTGGCTTGGATTTAAACTAATTTCTCCTGGGAACGCAATCAGAGCCCCTCTGTTTGGTTAAGATTTAAATACAAGCAGTCATTACAATCTAGTGTATACAAGACAAGACCTAGCTGTTCTGTTCCTGTTTGTTATGAAGAACAGGCAGAACTAAACCAGCTCTCTGTCTAGTTGACACATGATATTTGGCACACAAAAGACATTTTTGATTCAAGAGAAAACTGCTGGGAGAACTGTACTGCATTCAACTATGTGCAACTGAAAAGTAAACGCTGGTGAGAATGCAACAGCACTTAATACACGAGAATACAGACCAGTGTGACTTGTCTACAACTGGCAAAACTGATATCCTCAAGTCCCCACTAACAATAAATACATGATTCAAATTACAGACTGTCTGTAAGCTTAATTCATATATTTCAGCATTTTATTCACCTATATTATACATTCACTCATTATCTGTACCGTTTTCCCTGAATCGGGTCGCAGGAAAGCTACAAAGAGAACATGCAAATCTCACACAGAAACAGACTCACTGACAGCTGGGCTCAAACCCAGGACCCTTCTAAGCCTCAATCACACAGGAAGCGATGAGCAACAAGCAACCATGCAAAGTTAAAGATCGCTCGGATTTAAGTAATTACCAATCAGTGCTTAAAGAGTAGCGTTATTGGTCATCCTTACAGCATAATTAGTATATAATTTAACACGTTAATGTGATACAGAGCTTAACATAAATGGCCATAAAAAGCACAAAACTGCACAATGTTATCCTGTGGATTACTAGCGGGGGGCTGAACCAATGAGGAGCAACCATGATTTCCCAGAAGTGGCGTGAACTCTTTGGGTAGTAGTAATATACATTGTATAATTGCTGTGTGACAATGATAATAATAAGCTTTTTATAATAATAATAGACCTGCTGAAGGAAAGCATGATGGAGCTCGCAGTTTCAATCAGAAAGCTTTTTAAGTGGGAAACATTTGAAGGAGTTACCTAAACCAGTTTAACTGACAGACAGTTTAACTACCAGACTAGTTTTAGAATTTGGTTTTATTGCTGATCTCCTGTGTTTCATTCATACATTTTCTAAGCCGCTTAATCATAATTAGTGTCGTGGGGAGGTTTGCACAGCTCACCAGGCCATTGCAGGACCAACACACACATAACCATTCACAAATGGAACAGCCGTTCACCTGGTACCCGGAGGAAACCCATGCATGCAGAGGGAGAACATGCAAACTCCACACAGAAATGCCCCAGGCCTGGGAATCGAACCCGGGACTCTTTTGCAAGGTGGAGGTGCTAACCACTACGCCACCATGGTGCCCTTCTCCTGTTTGTGTACATTTATTTATGTAACTAGGTTTTTTTGAGCATGTCTATAGCTGCTGATCGCTGATGTTTACCCACAATAATCCCTACATTTACTGAATATGCACTAAACTTAATCATCCAGTGTGGAGCAGGACTGTGGAAAGATAAGCCTTGTTGATGGAAAAAGTCAAAGGAGAATAGCAGGACTGGTTCAAGCTGACAGAAAGAACCACTCTGTATGCTGAACTTTAAGTTAAATTGGCTACAACTGCAGAAAACCATGCCAGGTTCATCTGATGGCCATCAAGAACAGGAAGCTGAAGCTATAGTATGATGGTTAGAAAAAAAAATAGTCTGGATTGATGGATCTTGATTTCTGCCAAGGCACAATAATGGTAGAAACAAAATTTGGCCCAAACAGCATGAATTCATGATCTAACCTGCCTAATGTCAACAGTCCAAGCTTTTTGGCACTTTTTATTACAGGCTTTGTGTTATTGGATCCCTTCATGGCTACAATCTTCCCATCTTCTATCAGCAATTTCTAGCTTAAAAATACATCCAGTCACAAAGAAAAAGACATGTCAAACTGCAGTATAGAAATACATGTGGAATGTGGGGGAACTGATGCAATCATTTCAACATGGAGCAGAATGTCAGAGAAATGTTCCAGTATCTTGTGGAATCCATGCCATCAAGAACTGAAGTTGTTTTGAGAGTAAAGGGCACTCAGATTATTAAAAAAATGGCACTGCTCTGTTCTCACATGAGATTTCTCTTGTTATTCTTCCTGTTGTTGTCTTAGGCTTCACATCTGCTTCTTCATGTTCTTGTTTTTTTGTTTTTTTGTATCAGTTATGGATTGACTCCAGCATACCTGCATGCATGCAGGCACAATGTTTATTTTTCTGTGGGGGGGTTTGCTTGATCCCCATGTTTGTGAGGGTTTCCTCCGGGTACTTTGGTTTGCTTTCATACTCTTTGGCTAATTGGCTGTCCTAAATTGCCCTTAGATGTGAATGGGAAAAAATAAAAGGATGTATGTCCTAGAGAACAGGTTCAGCAGGGGGCAGGTGACCCTCTCAAGTATAAACATTCACTCACTCAGTCGCCAAACCACTTAATCCTATTAGGGTCGGGGGGTTGGCTGGAGACCATCTCAGCCAACACTGGGCGAAGGTGGGGTACACCCTGAACAGCTCACCAGACCATCACAAGACCAACACACACACAATCATTCACACTCACATTCACTCCTAGGTGCAGTTCGGAAGAGCTAATTATCCTAATGTGCATGTCTTTGGACTGTGGGAGGAAACCAGAGTACCTGGAGGAAACCCAGGCAAGCACTTCTTGCTGGGAGGTGCATGTGCTCTCCACTTCGCTGGCAGTATAAACATTCATTACATTACAGAGACAATATTTCACACTTAATGATACAGGAATAAATACACCACTTATACAAGGTGGTATCATTAAAAGTGTAATAAATCCACTTATAATCACTGATGCAGTGCAAAGAATTTGTCCACTGGTGTATGCGTCTCTTCTGTCTGAACACTTCTGGTTCTTTTTAAAACTTCCAGTGCTCTCATTAAAATAAATCCTTTGATACAGCTAACCCATCTATGTGTAAAAGTAATTCCTACTTCACTTTAGCACTCAGAGGCTTGACGATTATGGGTCCAGAAGTGAGTTCAGTGCCAAGAAAGCATAACGGGGCTTCATGGTTTCATTACCCCTCAGTGCTCCGAACTCTACATTTGGTACTGATGAGACATCTCCCTCAAGAGGCACTCTGTCTATGACCGAGTAATGTCTACAGCCACTTGGCTTTTGGAGAGGAGGAGGAAGAGGAATATGAATGTGCGTGCTATTCTATTGAAAATCACTTTTAATAAAAATAAAGTAATTTGTCACATTATGAAGGTGGCACGATGCCATACTGGTTAGCATGTTCACCTCACAGTAAGAGGGTCCTGGGTCCGAGTTTACATGTTCTCTCTATGCATGAATGGGATTCCTCCGGGTACTCCGGTAGTGGTATCAAGTAGTGAGGTTCCAGTTCTTAATTTTTTTTTAAATTAATATAGATTAATGGATGGCACGGTGGCATACTGGGTTCTGCATGGAGTTTCCATGTTCTCCCTGCGCTTGTGTGGGTTTCCTCCAGGTATTCCGGTTTCCTCCCACAGTCACATTATGTGCCTCAGTGGTATTCAAAATAGCATCCACAGTGGGGTGGAAATAATTCACCATGTCAACGCCTTCAAAAAAAAAAAACAATGACTAGGCATGTAAGAAACACAAAGGAGACCGCTTTCGGTCTGACGAGGAAATTATTTCCAGGTAACTAAACATTAACCTGCGATTACGGCTATCAGGATGTGACCAGACACTTTATTTACCCCGCCAGCTGGAAAGCATCGGCACCACACTTCAAACATGGACTGCTGGAGAAAAAGCAATTCTCAGGTCTAATAACAGATATCTTTTGAAGATTCGAGCTGTGCCCTTGACCTCTGAGTGCCTTCATGTGAGTTTGATACCAGCCAGTGGCTCTCATGCTTGCGCTTTTAACCATCTTTTAAACTGAGTTTAAGGTGAGGAATGTTAACAAGATGGCAGGATGTCTGTAAGTGCCAGTGACTGACCTGCTGTGCTGCTGAAGACATCTGAAGCTGAAGGGCTGTCGGAGATGATAGTCGTCGTGTCTCCGGCTGCCGTTCGGTCAAAGGTCAGCGTACCAGCAGAGGTGAGCTGTCCTGATGAGGTCACTGTAACTGGGTAGACACATTAGCAGCTGTCAGAAGGAGCAACTGTTCGCAGAAGCTGAAAAGAGTCATGGCGTTCCTAACTAAAACACAGAGACAGCTGAAACTCCATCATATGTACAGTAGATACACTAGGGCGCTATTACCATGATATTTGAGTAACTGAGGTATGTGTGTAGGAAAGGAATTTCATGAAGAGGTTTAATGTAAAACCCATACATGCAGCTCCAGGTGCTAGAGTAATGTTCTTGGGAACTGGTGCCTCCTTCTTCTCTGGAGATGCCGGACGTTCACTCTCTTTCTTCCGCCTTTTGTAAGGGACGAAGAGTCTCACGGGTCCGGTCTAAAATAGAATGTGCAGAAACACCATCAGTTTTGGTACAAAGCATGACGTTAAAGTGATGTGCTGTAAAGAAGCAAGGGTTCTGATACTACCATAGGTATGCTGTCACCTCCAAAGGATCCGTCCTTGCTCTGAATGAAGATTAAACAGAGAGACAGAGAGTGAAAACACAAAACTGAGACTGTGCTCATCAATGCTTTCAAACACAGTAATGGGTAGACATAGGGCTTCGTTTGACGTTCTTGCTGCTCCATATATATATATATATAGTATGAGGGAAAAATAAGGGGACCACAATTTCATCCCGACAAGCCTGTTTCGTGGTTGCCCACCCATCAGGGGATTTATACTTATATATTTAGTTCTACTTCGATGTATTGAGCACTGTCTTACGGAAAATCGACTCAGGATTTTCTATATATATATACATTTATATATATA
>JBCNYG010000007.1:4309561-4321403 GCA_039654305.1 Porochilus rendahli | reverse complement strand
TTATTTGGAGGCGGCCTAACACACTCGATGGGAAAGCGCTATCTGCCCCCTCATACAAATCAGCTCAACGGTCAGCTCACAAATCCTAAAAAAAGTAAAAAATGGAAATTGCAGGTTTCATCAGGAGGTCGATGATATATGGCATCAGTAATGATTATGCACTGAAGGCGAGGCAGATGTTTCTGAATAAATCCTGAGACAGAATATGGAGGGGATGCAAATGCAAAGAAAATACCTGGAAAGGCTCCTGTATATTTTTGAAGGACTTTTGCAGAAGCTGTTGTGCCTTTTCAGCTTCACCGAGCTCCAACCAACCCACTGCAAACATACTCTTTTGGTGGCCCCACACACACACACACACACACACACACACACACATTTTCACTCTGATCACCAACCGAAATAACTAACACAAGTATTGTACCAATCATTACAAACTAGAAACCCTGCTATTCTTACCCACGTCATAGCAGGACCGAGAGGGTCCGTGACAGCCTCGTAAAAGTCCAGATCGTTCCGTCTGACCTCTGGGCTCATGGGTAATCCCAGTGGAAATCCTAACAGAATGACATCAGCCTGCTTCACTTCATTTCCTGTATCGTAAATGTAAACAAGATGTCATATTAACACTCAAATTTAAAATTTACACCAGAAGTGTTCAGAGGCCTTTTTTATGGTCGCCCATCTGGTGTCCATCACTTCAGACACACAGACACATTAATCTTACTAGAGGCTAGTATGTAGTTAGCCTGTCCACCTCACAGCAAGAAGGTCCTGGGTTTGATTTCCAGGCTCAGGCATTTCTGTGTAGAGTTTGCACGTCCTCCCCACGCTTGCATGGGTTTCCTCCGGGCAATCCGGTTTCCTCCCACAGTCTAAAGACATGCACACTAAGCTAATTGGCTGTTTTAGATTGTCCCTAGGCGTGAGTGTGAGTGCAAATGGTTGTGTATGTATTGCCTAGTGATGATCTGGTGAGTTGTTCAGGGTGTACCCCGCCTTGGCTGAGATAGGCACCAACTTCCCCGTGACCCTAACAGGATTGAGCAGTTCGGCGAGTGACCAGGGGGTGAGGTAACATACTGAACACGTCTGGCTGAAATCCGTCCCATTGATTTGACAGGAAATTGTTCACAACAGACAGACAAACTTACAACGACGACCAGAAAACCTTCGCCAGAGGAGTGTAGCACCTGCTAGTGGTGGGAGCAAACACACACCTGGGACACCCAATGAAATATAAAATTATTTCTGTTCACCCTTTTTGTAGCCGTCGTATTCTGGGTGGTACTTCAGTCCAGGGTCGTAAGGGATTTTAAGCTGATCAGCTACTTTCTGCCATTCTGAGGACACAGGACGCTGGAGCAATGTAGCCAAGTCCACAGCAAACTCCAGACTGGCAAATAGATACAGTTTAATAAACAAGACGATAAAATCAGGGTAAAAAAGTTTATTAAATACACAAGCAATCATGCACCATACAGCACACACACACACACACACACACACACCTATACTTGGCCACAGTGTTGGTGTACACCGAGTTGTCAACATTGTGCTTGTACTCATCAGGAGGCATCACTCCTAACCAAAATAAACAGAAAACCTCCCAGAATTCCGTTTTCATGATAGTCCTCAAACAATGATGCAACTTTTGCCTGTTGACGTCACTCCACGTACCTTTGAGGTGGTAGCGCTGGTCATCCGGGTCCCAGGTAACTCGCGACACCCAGTAGTCAGCAATACCCCACACCACGTCACTGGCACCGCCCTCTTTAAATAATTCCAAATCCTTTAAGGAGGACAGTGGTGGAGTTTTGAAGGCGTTTGGTTAGCGTACACCTTAAGGCTGATTTAGTGTGAGATACAGGAGTACCTGTGTTAGGTAGAGGTACTGACGGAAGGCAAAAGCTACATCTCCATTAATATGGATCTCCTGCGTTCCACACACCTCCTCCACGCTCACTTCTTGACCGGATACAGCACTCTCCCATGGGAACTTCAAGCCCTGGGTTGAAATTTGGAAAGGAAAAGAAAAAAACATGCAAATGTGAGATGTCAAATTCTGTTCTGTTTTCAGATTTTATACACATCCAATTCTGGATACAGGAATTGCTTAAAGGATTCTTTAATATTTAAGACAGGATTATTATTATTATTATTATTTTGAAAGCGTGGTATTACAACAAGCCCAGCAGGGGATGATGTGTACTTTTGTCCCTTTTCTTCTTGCTTGGCAGAGGTTTGCACTCGCCAGCTGTTTTGTACTTCTTTTGATTCATTTGATCACTACTTTTTTTACAGCAAGGTTGGTTTACAGTCAGTTTTCAGTTTACATTTGTTTTTGTTTTTTTTAATTAATCTTCCTTTTTTAATTTCAGTTTACTCTGGGAAAGCTTTATTTTAATTCTGAGGAATGGACTGGTGTTAGTTTAGTTTTTATTAGTTGTCATGTTAGTTTGAGGGTTTCTTACACATTACTGCCACCTTGTGGAAACAATATATTACTGTCATATCTTCCTCTTCACAGTCGTGTAGCAACCACAGTTCAAACTAAAGCCCATTTCTCCTCCAATTCTTTTTATTTCGATCAAACCCTCCACTCTCCAAAAAATACAAACCAATTCCATTCATACCTTACAGCCCTGCTTCTGGGCATTGATCCTGGCACCTTCAGATGTTCGCATTCTGTAGTCCAGGACAGCTTTGGCCAGGGTAGGGTAAAAGAGTGCAATGTTCGGATACATCCATGTGTCCTAGACACAAGAAAAGTAAAAATCATTTATATAGATCTTATACACCTTACAGAGAAGACCTTATCTGACGTCACGCAACAACAGCAGCACCCTCTGAATCCAAACGAGTGGATTGGGCATCCTATAAGGTTTGAGTGGAGCTCAGTGAAGGCAAATTGGGGCTACACTCTGGTGACCCTCTTGCTGAACGTTAGTCTATAGCGCAGCAAAAGGTAAATTAATGAGTAAACAGGGTAATATTTAACCAAACTTCCAGGGTTTCAGATCTTTCAACACAACGTTGGATTACTACTGAGAACGAACTCATGTTGAGACATGGTGTGTCCTGCGTATTTGTTTCAGTCCTAATGATCAGCGATATTTACAGATTTGTCCATCATGTGATCCGGAGGTCTATGAATTGCAAACAGTAGATATCTGGAAATATTTTGGAATATTTTGGAAGACTGGCAACCTTTATAGACAGGAATCACCATGGGAACGGAATGCCATTCATTCATTTTCTGAGGCGCTTATTCCTGATTAGGGTCGCGGGGAGGCTGGCGCCCATCTCAGCCGACTCTGGGCGAGGGCTAGGTACACCCTGGACAGCTCGCCGGGCCATCGCAGACACCACAGAAATGTTATACTTAATATAGCTGTATGAGATTACATCCTGCCGTGCTGCCCCTGGACTGCCCAATTTCATAACTGAATACACAGTGTGCAGGGCGGCATAGTGGTTAGTACATCCTACTCACAGCAAGAAGATCCTGGGTTCAAATCACTGGCTCAGTGAAGACAGGTGTCTCAGTTTGCACGTTCTTCAGTGCTTGTATGGGTTTCATCAGGGTACTCCAGTTTCCTCCCACAGTCCAAATTTCCTCTAGGTGTGAGTATGAATGGTTGCATGTGCTGGCCAAGGGACGGTCTGACGAACTGTTCAGGGTGTACACTTCCTTCACCCAGTGTCGGTTAAGATAGGCGCCAGCCTTCATGCGACCCTAATAGGAGTAAGCGGTTTGGAAAATGAGTAAGTAAGGATAAACAGTGTGCAGAGGTTCCTAATAAAGTGGCCAGTACGTGCACACCCCCCAGTGATTCCTACTACTTAGAACTGTACCTGATCCCAGAAAACATGACCCCAGTAGTCCTGTCCTTCTCCATGTCCCCCGTTAGACAATCCACCGGGACTGATGCCCCCGAACGGTGTGGGTGCCTCGGTCAGAGAGGGGAATGCGCTGAGAAGGTAGAACATGCAGCCAATCACAGCTTGACTCAAAGGCTTTGGTCCGTCGAGCTCCACACTGCTGGCATGCCATAGCTCCGCCCACGCCCTTACATGGGAAGCCTGCAGGTCGCCACGTTCGGTGAGCTCTAAAGCAGTGTCGAAGCAAAACTGGGCGATTTCACTGCTCTCTGCTACTGCAACCTGGAAGCTCCAGCTACACTGGCTCTGGTCAGGCCGTAACATTACACAGGAGACAGGTGGCGTCCAGATAAGGTGCACATAAGGACGATGTACTCCAGGGAATTCTGTTGACATAGTGTGACCAAAAATGTGCCTGTTTAAAAAAAACAAAACAAAAAAACACGATGAAAGAAAAAGGTGTTTGATATTACCGTTTTTTAACCAAGAGGGAACAAGATCTTCGACTGCTTCAGTTCACGAGTCTTGGAACTTTAGTGCCAGCCAGCAAACCAGCCCACGGTTTTACAGATTTTTGAGCAGAAACATTGTAATCAATGGTGTGTTATCAATACAGGGCACTGCACTAATGGTGGGCTAAGCTAACACCATGACCCAATCTACAACCATTCACACTCTCATCCACACCTGGTAGCAATTTGGAACAGCCAGTTCACCTAATGTGCATGTCTTTAGACTGTTGGAGGAAACCGGAGTACCCGGAGGAAAACCACACAAGCAATGGGAGAACATGCAAACTCCACACAGAAACACCCGAGCCCAGAACTCGAACCAAGGACCTTCTTTCTTTGAGGCATCAGAATGCTCTAAAAGTATTAAAATATGTTTGTGGACCAAAATATAACCAGATCCCTGCTGGTGATAAAGAGGTATGTGCATTCCGGATAAAGTAGGGGCTTTACGGATTAAATTCAATGATAAGCTATTGAGCTTCTGACACCAAATCACACATCTCTAGGATATCCCTAGGATTTGCTCGAATGTACCTTCCTTCTCTGTAGTCAGGAGCGTTCTCAAAAGCAATGTCAGGACTCTGAGGAGTGAAAGAACTTTCCAGCTCCACTGTGATTGGTTCGTCAGAGCTCTTCTGCCGCTTTAGCTTCACTTCCATGACCAGCAGATTGGGATACTGTCGATGAACATAGAACAACTGAGATGCTTCCACATAAGGGGTCCGTACTGTGTGAGTGAACATTCCTGCAGGGGTAAAAAAAAAAAAGAGAGAGAGAGATACCCTAGCGTCCAGATACACAGCGTGGCACCCTATAGCATATCTAAACAGAATGGGGTACGTAGAGGTGGCTGTACCAGTGTGGGTGTCCAGAGTGTACATGTGCCTCCCCTCCTCGACCTTCATCCTGACTGCAAGAGGACAAGGTATATCAGCTCGGTGACAGGCTCCAACTTTTCCATTATAGACTCCTGCCTTATGCATAATTTTCCCAAACACTCTCCATCCCAGCATCCCATTGGTCAGAGGTGGCAGGAAACGGTGGTCCGAGGGTAACGAGTGAGTTGAAAATATATAAGGGTCAGCTGAGTCAGCGTCCATCTCTGGAAAACAGAAATACCGACTGTGAGAACTTGCCTTGTATAAGTATTCACCCTGTGAACTTCTTTCACTTTTTGTAGTGTTACAACCTCTGTACAAGAATGCCACGGTCTGATTGGTCTGCTATCTAGGGAATAAAAAACATTACCCCAAATGGATCGTTCTTGAAGCAAAATGAGGGACACGGTTTGTCACGGTCACCTGGAGTAGGCATCCTCATCAATGGTTTAACATTGGAATTAAAAATAAGGATCTTGTTTTAGTGCCTTTCCTGTGTTTCAGTGTAGTAAATACAAAAAAAATGCAGTGATTTTAAAGCTGGGGCTGGTAAATGTTTAACAAAAACTGTTATAATGCTTGAAATAATCTTTACACTCCAACAACAATCTGTAACTTATGAGATTAAAAAAAAAGTACCATCAAACACAGACCAATCACTGCCTTGTGGTCTGCTAGGAAATATCCAATCAAATGCTCCCGTGTCTCTCTGCTCATGCGTGACCTTCCTCTGCACAAACCTGCAGACAGAGGGCGTGTGGATGAGGTCTGGCTTCAGAAAAAATACTTTTTAATTTGAGCTTTTCAGATTTACTGACCCCATCTTTAACCACCTGAAATGCTTATGTTCTGCTCAGAGCGTGCAGAGCTCATCTCACCTCAGTAATGGTTAAAATGGGTAAAAAATAAACTACAAAATCTTGATTTGTTTGCGTTTTACATTCCCATGTAGAGTATATTAAAACAATTATTCACCTCAGGCTTGGTGGATGTTGCTGAGTTAAATAGTCTGTGTGTAGTATACGGGCTGCACGGTGGTGTTTTGGTTAGCACGTGTGCCTCACAGCAAGAAGAGGTTCAGGTCTCGGATGTTTTTGTGTGGAGTTTGCATGCTCTCCGAGTGTTTGCGTGGATTTCCTCTGGTCACTCTGGTTTCCTCCCACAGTCTAAAGACATGCACATTAGCCTAATTGGATGCTTCAAATTGCCCCTAGGTATGAATGAGTGTGAATGGTTGTGTATGTGTGTGTTGCCCTGCAATGGTCTGGCAAGCTGTTTAGGGTGCACCCTGCCTTCAGGACCTTCCTGCTGTGAGGCGGACGGGCTAACTAGTACTACATTGAAAGTCGGAACTTCTGATTTATTTTTCGTGCAATGATGAGAAGTCACATGGGGTCGGGAAGAGGGGGAGTGTCACTGTCACGTGACCTTACTATAATCACAAGCAGGCTTCAACATGGCAGAAATTGAACTATTTAAATTTTTTTAAACTATTCAAATTTTCTTTAATTGAACTAGTTATTTCCTTCGAATGTAGTACCTACTTAATAACAAACAGCTTTACAGTTTATAAAGTTTAACAACGTCCGAAATGTTTCTTAGAAGAGGTTTAAAGGAGATTTTTCATGTGTATGTGTGGAAATAAAACTCTTTATACATACCGTCTGAAAGGAAAGTCTCACTGTGATACTGCAAAAATACAAAATTCCCGAATGTTACAGCCAAAACCGGAAGCGAATTCTTACACAGGAAAAGTTTGTTGTAACTCTTGTGCTAACATCCGCTTCTCTCACTACTGCAGGAACCCCAACCTTACCTTTGCTACAGAAGCCGTGGGGGCGGGGCGGGGCGGGGCCAGGGGCGGGGCTTCACTGGGTTTTTTGTTTTGTTTTGTTTTTTTAGGCGCTGATCTCAGATCAGCTCTCGAGACGCGCGTTTCCATTAATACCAGCATACAGAAAACGGTTAAGCAGCTTTAGCTCAAGACGCTTCTACAGTGAGTGGTCAGGTGATCCTCAGCTGACAGGGGATGTATAATGTACGTGTACATGTAATGCCCATCAGTGAAGCATCAGTTCTTGATGTTGATGTGCTGGAAGCAGGAAAAATGAGCAAGTGTAAGGATGAGTGACTTTGACAAGAGCCTCATTGTGATGGATAAATGATTGGTTCTAGTGGGGTGGTTCCGGTATGTAGTGGTGAGTACATACCACTGGATAGTGTCATGGATGTCCAAGGCTCATTGATGCACATGGGGACTAGTGAAGACTAGAAAATCTGGATGGATCCCACAAAAGAGCTACTGTAGCACAAAATGCTAAAACTGTTTATGCTGGATATGATAGCAATTTGGAACCCACAGAGTATTGCAGGTAGCTGTGTATGGGGTTTTGGATCATATTATCTGGGTCACCTTAGATGCAAGCTTTCAGTCCATTTTCAGTCTGAAGATACACAAAAGCCAGTACAGATAACAAACAGGCTTTTTTTTACACCCTTGCTAGATTTTAGGCACAATCATGTGTTCCTCTTGTTAGTTGTATGAAGTGCTTGGAAGTCTTTTTCTTAGTCAGAAAGGTCACAGGGGTCCAGGGGTTGAGGTCCCTGGTGGCTTTGGCATTTCTGTATGGAGTTTGCATGTTCTCCCTGTGCTTGTGTGGGTTTCCTCTGCGTACTCTGGTTACCTCCAACAGCCCAAAGACATGCACATTAGACTAATTGGATGTTTTAAATTGACCCTCGGTGTCAGTGTAAATGGTTGTGTCTCTTTGTGTGTGTGGGCCCTGTGACGCTCTGGCGTGCTGTTCGAGGTATACCCCGCCTTCGCCCAGTGTAGGTTCAGATAGACTCCAGCCTCCCCGCGACCCTAGTAGATTTAAGCGGTCTGGACGAGTCAGGATGTTGGTGGGATGGTCTATTGGGAAAATGGATTCTTACTTTCTCAAGAAACTTTGTTTACAGCAACTGATTTATTTACTCATTTTTTCTGGTGATTGCATTTCAGTGGGACACAATCCCAACCCACTGCTGCAAACAACATTCAAATGTGAAGCAAAACCATACTCATTGTTTTCAGTTAATAATGTAAGAGCTGTCACGAAGGCACAGTCTCCTGCATGCCACGCTTTCTCATGGTGCTACTGGCGTTGATTCTTCTCTGGAACTAAAGAGAGTTCAGCTGTGAGATAAGATTCTGCGTGAATACAGTCTCAGGGGTGTCAAGAGCTACTACGACAAATGCACGATGAGCTCTGCGGGAACTGAACTCGGTAGCACGGAAGAACTCGAGGAACAGTACTGATCACTGCTCTTGCATGCCTAGACCTCTAGATGGGGTAACAACACAGTCTGGTCTCATGTGGCAGCGTGCCAGAGGTCGGAACTCCGAACCCTGGGAAAAGAGCAGCTTTGTCCTTATAAGGCTGCAATCCGTCCCCTCTGCTTTTTCCTTTATTGCCCTCTTCCTCTCTTTCCCTCCCTCCCTCCCTCTCTTTCCTTCTCAGACCTTGGAGATATTTACAGCAAGGCCGGTTCAGCGTACCTTATTAGGAACTGCGCTTGCTGTCAGCAGCTACATCGTGTCCTTGTAGGACAGTGGGCAGACTACCAGTGTATGAATAGATGGGACAAACAGATGAGGGTAGAAGGTAGCATTCTCCCAAAGGTCATTCAGCTCTCCAGGAACACCTATAAACATCCACGTGCATGTAAAAGCCATCAGATATAGATGGGAAAGTTGCTCATCTCTGGTGAAAGACGTACAGTTTATCAGGCAGCAGCAGCAATGAAATGTTTGAGAAGATTCACAGCAACCGAAAGAATACGCCGCTTGTCTTATTTCTATTTCTAGTCAATTACTAGCCTTGATGCATGACAGCATTCAGCACCCAGTTTCATCCACATTCCAATTTGTGCCTTGCTCTTTCTGAGGCACATATGCACTCTCACTATGGGAATGTTGCACTCAGTGCTCCAGCTGTTCCTCCCCCAAGGATACAGGACATCTGGTGGGCAGGCACGCAAGAAGCGAGCCAGAGCCGAACATAGGCAGACTACTGGACATGACAACTAACACTATTTCACAGATGAGGACCACTCAATGGCTGGCTAATTACACCAGAAAAGGGAAAAAAGGAAAAATCTCTAAAACAGGGATTCTGAACTACCATGCAGGGTTTGACATTTTCCCCACCACCAACACCCAGTTATTACCATCAACTAGTCCCTTATAGAGTCGGTTCAGGTGTTGGGGGTTGAGAAAACATCAAGCTTTGCAGGGCTGGAGGTCCCTCAGACTGACGAAGGCGAAGCCAAGGCAGAGGTAGCTCAGTGGTTAAGGCTCTAGGTTGCTAATTTGAAGGTTTACCTTAGACCCATAGTGGACAGGGATGAATTGCCCTGACCTAAGCAGAAGAAACAAGGATCTGGCTTTTACATGCACGTGGATGTTTATAGGTGTTCCTGGAGAGCTGAATGATCTACCCTGGACCTTCTTGCTGTGAGGTGGACGTGCTAACCCCTATGCTACCATGCTACCCCTCATCATTGAGGGGGTCCATCATTTTTTTAAGAATTTTTAAATTTATTTATTTTTTCCCAAATCCAGAATTTTCAGCCGACAGTTTTGGATCATAGCTATGATTTGTTTATTTAAAAAGCAGGGTGGACATGTGAGGATTCCCAAATTTGTGCTCAGGGGTTATTGTATTAATTCTGCCCCTCATTCAACATTTCCTTCCTAAGCTGTAGATCATCCTGACATGCATGAACAGCTAATTCTTAAACCTCAAGACTGACGTTAGAATCTTTGCTTTATAACGAGGAAGAAAACCGAAAGCGTAACCATGGTGATACTATAAAATACTTGACACTAAGCGGTAAATACACACAAACTTTTATTAAGTGCTGAAATTCATTTTATATATATTAAAAACACATGGGTATCACGGTACTTCAAATGGCATTATTATTTTAAGGGAATAATATTTGTCCATTTATATAATAAACAAAGTTTACCATCCTCGTCGCCGAACAGGCGCGATGAACTGATGCAAACGAAAACAAAATAATAACAATAATCCATTTTTTCACCATTATATCAAGATGTGTAGAAACATATGCAATGCATAGCATGATAGGCTTGTGCACAACACTAAAGTGGATTTGCACTGATGGCACCAACCATGTGCACACGTGAGTGTGAAAGTGTGTGTGTGGGGAAGGGACGGGTGTGTGTGGTGTACTGGTCTCATTATTGCTTGTAGTACAGAATGGCTGTATTTTCAGCCAGAATCGGCTAACAAAAGTGGTCACGGAAGAGACTCAATCAGCCTGTGTATGTGTGTGTGTGTGTGTGTGTGTGAGAAGTGTATGCAAAGTGCAAAATTACTGCAGACCCAAAGGAGCCTGAGAGGTGAGGAATGTGTGTGGCACCTCATGTGCATGCTGTGTACGCTTTCTCTCTCTCTCTGTGTTTGTGTGTAAGCCTGCCAAGTGTGTATACACAATTTCTAACTAGTCTCCTGAACATAGGGGCAAATAGAGTTCATACCGTATGTGGATGTGTTGAGGAGTAGCTTGCTGTGCGTGCGCACACACACACGCACACACACGCACACACACGCACACACACGCACACACACGCACACACACACAGGTAGGGATCAGGTCAAAAGGCAGCTTGTTTTAAAAAAAACAAAAAAACGGTGCACAAACAACAAAAAAGTGACGTGCTCGATCATTCTTTCCTTCACTTTCTCACACACAGCTAATTCTTTGGCACAGGATGTGAGGATGTGGGGGTGGACGGGGTGGATTGTCGCTCTCTGATCCTCGGTCCATTTTCTGTTCTCCTCTTCCTTCCCTTGCTCACTTCTCATCTATTTTGAGAGTTTGCTGATCACTCGGATGAGAGCTCCGTTTTCATCCTTCAGCCTCTGGTTATCTGCTTTTAGATCCCCTAGTACCTACAAGCACACACACACACAA
This sequence comes from Porochilus rendahli, assembly GCA_039654305.1. Classification (NCBI taxonomy): domain Eukaryota; kingdom Metazoa; phylum Chordata; class Actinopteri; order Siluriformes; family Plotosidae; genus Porochilus; species Porochilus rendahli. The sequence continues at coordinate 4,310,140 of JBCNYG010000007.1, read as the reverse complement.
ACAAACACACACACACGTTAGGGAAAACTTGGAATAGTGAGGTAAACCCATGAGTTTCAGATGTGTGATGTTCTTACTTTGAGCTCCTCCTCTAACTCAGCTGCACGTCTCTCTAACATCACTTTCTCCTGACAAAGAAGGAGACACAAGTATTTTAGAAACACTATTTCTTCCACAGTTTAAAAACTGCAAGGCTGCAAATTATGATAAAATAAAATAAAAATACTAAATAAATAAATAAATAAATAATGCAAGGCAGAAACCCACTGCACGAGCGTTTTATTCTCTCTGCATGACTGTGTGATGATTTATATGTGTGTGCGAGGCTATTTATTATTATCATCATCATCATCATCACCACCACCACCGGTACTATTATCATTATTACTATTATTATTAACATTGTTATAACCATTATTATAACTTTTATTTTTATTATTACAATTGTTCTTATTATCATCACTATCATGATTATTATTATTATTACTATCATTAATATTACTACTACTATCATTATTATTATTATTATTACTATCATTAATATTACTACTATCATTATTATTATTATTACTATCATCA
>JBCNYG010000007.1:4238033-4249480 GCA_039654305.1 Porochilus rendahli | reverse complement strand
CACACACACACACACACACACACACACACACACACACACACACACACACACACACACACACACACACACACTTCTTAATTCAACACTGCACAAAACCTTAGTTTAACTCATGGAGAAACAGCTAAAGTCGAGACACCAATTGCAGACAGCAGTTAGGTTCCTCCAGGACGCCAGCATCAGCCGGCTCTCATCATCATCCCCATACTGTTACTTACTTGCAATCAAACCAAACCTAAGACTAGACCACACAGGGCTTTTGCACAAATGAAAACAGCTTCTGAGCAGCCCTGACATTACTTTTTCCTAACCCCAGCCTCCCGACTGGCTCAGGCCCTCATGCTGACGACTTGTTCCGCACAGCAAGCTTCATTCGCCGCCCAGCCATGACATCATTGCGACTAAAACCAGAGCTCTGTTCCAGCTCAATACACCATTAACACTACTGCAGCGCTACACAATATACCGTTTGTTAGCTTGTATTTAAATACCAGCCTTTGCAGTATGCATACAATGTGCAAATTGAGTCTTTCTGAAAGATGCCCAGATTACGGGGTTAAAGGTCACTGAAAGAGCACGAGAATCAAATACAACACTTATATATAACACATCATATTTTGATAATTTAAGCCCTAGATCTTTGTTAGGCCTCTGGTCATGACTTGTCACAATGACAAGTCCTCATCATTGTACACATTTGCCTCATGAATAAACAACATCAACATTATCTTGTGTATAAAAAAAAGTTATAAAATGTTTATATCACAGCATTAATGCAGAGGGAAAAACCAAAATCGGCCCTGTACACCTCGTGATCTCTACATTTAGCTTTGGAGCTTCATTCTGTAACAGAATTCTGTGGTTGGGACACTTTGGCTGAAATTGTTCACTCTGGCTAACCTACATTACCCACAATGCTGTTCTCACATCCTGGTCTGCACTCATGCGGTGTTTCAATTAGTGCAGAGGCTGGAGGTGGGAATGAGGTCACACTGAGTTGACCGCATACCGCTATAGAACTTGAACAGCCAGTCCCAGGAATTTTAAGCTATTTGTTAGCAATACCACTGATAACAACAACGGCATTCCGTGAATATAAACACGGTGTGAACATGTCAGCAGGCAGGAGCTAGTACCCCTCTCTGTGACATCACAGAGCGCATAGGTCAATCATTAGGTGATGTCAGAGTGTGTAGGTCATGTGACACATTGGTGGACCATTAGGAAAAAGAGACAGAGGGCACAGACTCTGGCTCTGGTTGAGTCATCCACAATGAGAAATAAATAAGACAAAAGTACTAATAAAAAGTACACTGTTTACATAAACAGTATTATTACAGATTTTAGTCTTATTAATGCATGAGGAAGCATGGAGCTTTAGCTTGGAGCTTTAGGTCAGGGATGGTGAGGTTTCAGTCACTCTCCAACTCAGGAATCTGACACCAGGGTATGACTCCTAGGAAAACCTGACTTCCTGGTACAAATATACAGAAGGTTCCAAAGCATTAAAATAAAAAATAAATAAATAAATAAAAAGCTAACAGTCATTAACACTTGACATATGCTACATCGCCAAGTGGTCAAGCTATCAGCAGTTTCTGCTGTAAACAAGACCTACTGCGTCCTATAGTGGCATTGCATTCTGGAACTATAAACGCAGTGTTTGGAGTCTGCACAAATTCTTTGTTGGATTTCAAAATAATATGACAGCAAATCATGTATTCTTAGCTTTTTGATTTAAAGAGCCAACAGTCCAACCTGACCATTATCACCGTCCATCCTATGTTCATGACAACCGGGACTTGTCCGTGTTCAAAACAACTGGGATGCTGGGAATTTTCCAACTCGGAACCTCCTGCTTCACACATTGGAGCATTCGTGTGAACTCGGGAGTGTGAATCCAGAAATAAAAGGAACCTTACTGTAAAATGCAGTTAAACATGAATTTAAAAGGTGTTTGTTTAGTGCTTAAGCAAGCTTTAAGCAGCAGTGATACTTCATTGTCAACAGCACAAAAACACTTATTTTTTGTTTTTCATTATAAGCACAACTGGAAACTTCGAATCCAAAATCTAGAAAAATTTTTCATAGCAGGAATTACAACTTGGAAAGCATTTTAAAAGGAACATCCCAGTTACTTGGTCGTAAATGAGTCATCTTGTAAGTTTTACATTTGCAAGATGTAATCATGTACTTTCTTATACTGGAATGTTTAATATACTTTAATATAGTTACAGGACTGTTGGTTCTGTTATACTGCAGTCCTTCATACATCCATGCAACATTTTAAACAAAAGTGCAACAACAACAACAACAACAACAATGGAGCAAGTCAAACACCTGCAAGTCAAGCAGTGAGGATTACCTCCAATAGTAATTTTTTCAAAACAATGATAATGGTCATGTTATAGATTTACTATACATTTAGCATAAGAGCAGTTAATCCCAAACTTAAAAAAGCTTGCACATATCATGTGTCTTTAAACATCAAAATGCCTTCACTAACAATTTTTAAATGGAAAAAAAAAAAAAAAAAAAGTAATCCGCAAACAGGGAGGCAACATTGTCCTGCGAAATGTTGCATGTGATATAGAATACGAAAGTTATTTGTGTATAAATGGATATACCATTCGTTCATGTACATGAGCCAATGACTGCATGATGTATGCAAATTGAAAGTTGGATCATGTGTAGATGTGTTTAGTTTCATTTTATTCAAAATGTTACTAGTTTACAACTGACTTGTTAGTTTAATACATGTATACTGTTATTTTTGCCATTATCTTGATGCCTTCAAATGATGGATTCATGCCATTTTCTTACAATTTATTTTTTTTTCCGTTTTAGTCTTTTCAAACTGGCAAATATGAATTATTAAGCAGATTTTAGAAGATTGCAATTGTGAAAATGTAATAAAAACCACCTGAGTTTGAAAGGCTTGCCTTTCGTTTCCCTTTTACTAATCTAAAGTGCATTAAATGACTATAAATTCCTTTAAAAGTTGAAAAAGTGGTTGGATGTCACTGTGTTAGTGGTAACTAACCCAAGATGAAGATCAATTAAGTGACATCCACCAAGCCTGAAGCGAATAGATTTTTTAAGTACATACACTGCAGGGGAAACACTGCATTAGGAAAAAAAGGACACCAAAATAATAATAAAAAACTAAAATAAAAACTAACATAATAAAACAAAAAATGTATAGATTATTTTTTAAATCATGACACATGCATGAGGCGTGAACAGGTGCATTAGAGTTGTGGAACGACATAATGTAGCTAATGGAGTCTGTTTTGCCTACTCATCCAGAGCTTACTCCACAGAAACATAAGTAAACCGCACTTCATCAGGGTGCTTTAGTATATAATGCATTTAAACAGAAGAAACTAGTATGTTATAGATGTTAAGTATGATGTAGAAAATTATTCGGTTGACAAGTCCGAGACGTACAAAAGCTGAATTCGGTCAATGTTTTATTATCCATTCAAAATATTCTCCAGGTGGACAGTCATGTTGCCATGTTGTAGATGCCAGTGATGCAACAATCATTCAACTTATTCCATGTCAACGATGCAATAACCTGGAAATCCTACTGGGATAACGCAATAACAAGAATTATTTGATGCCTTTCCACCAATCAGAAATAAGAAAACCTCTTGAATAACTAATATTATCCATCCCACAAATGAGATAATGCTTGAATCAATAAAAATGTAAAAATAAACCATAAAATCCTCGTTTTCCTTAATGCTTCAGTCTACTAACCACTTATAGGCTCCATTAAGGTTTAGCAAAATTTAGCAATAGCCACCTTACGTTCAGTGAATACTTGTTAGATATTGAAAAGAAAAGCAACAGATCTTCAACGATGCACATATCTACCCATAAACCAGGACCTGTCTACATGATCACATCATGCATCAAACCAACAGCATGTCCACGTATACAACCCGACGTGCATGTTTGACATAACATCAGTATAAAACATGGACCAGTGTAAACATCCATCAATCCATCTGTCGGACTGCGAAATCCTTTTAGGGTCACGTAGAGGCTGGAGCCTATCTCAGCCGTCCAATCACCTACACAGCTCACCAGTCCATTTCAGGGCCACCGGGGTAAACATCCCAAAGCTACTCATACACTTTGTATGCTGAGCATTACGAAAACTCCTTTTGACCTTGATAAGCAAAATGGGACGACTATTTCCAGCGTCTTGGTCTCACTGTGATATCAGGGTGGCACATAACTCTCACAGAGGGAAGAAGGAAACACCGCCGACCAAGAAATCAGCATCAGAGTCAGTGAACACACCAAATATAAACATACTGAAGGGGGTTCAGGCCTGATGGTTCAGGTGGAGTGGTTTATACACAAGCAGAACATGCTAAGCACTGGTTTCTACTTGATTCTGATGTGTTAGAGGAGGGACAGTGAAGGTTACTCAGTTAGGAGAGAGAGGAGGCAGAAAGAAAGAAACCTGTACTCTGCTTCAGCTATTAACGTCAAGCCAGATAACCTCAGGAACATGCGTTATATTCTTGTTTTTTTTTGTTTTTTTTTTTGTAAGTAGAAAAAGTCTGATATAAATATGGTTTAATTCCTGAGAAAATAAATAATAAAGGAGAGTGACCGCCTGGTTAGTGTGTGCCCTGAGTGTGTTTGCTCGGCTGTGAGAGCAGGAATGTGCTGAGGGAGGATCAGGATCAGGGTGGATCACGGCTTCATTCTCTGACTGAACTTTGAGATAGACATGGATTCTGTAGCTTTCGTATTTTTCCTCCTTATTATTCGGATATTTATGCCCATTCGACGTCCAACAAGTGTCCCGTGTTTCCTCAGACTCTTTACTGCCTTACACAACTTTGGAAACCCACCGCGCCTCGAGTTGCAGTCATGTCCGCTTGGGAGAAACAATGTATCAACACTAGCAACTTTGTGTCAGTGAAGGAGGAAACGCGCTCGTGCGCGCGCGTGTGTATGTATGTAACTATGTATGTAGTGCTAACCTGGTGCAGTGCTGTGAGTCCGTCCACGTTTGCGTGGTTGATGTCCGCTCCCTGTCTCAGCAGCTCGGCTACCTCTTCCCGGTCCCCAGCCGAGCAGGCGGCCATGAACACGGCGCCCTGAGCGAAGCGCACTTTGGCGGACTTCAGAGCCCGACTTCGCATTTCGGCGCCGGTCAGGTCGGTCTCCGAGCCCTGCCACCGCCGCAGCTGATCCTGACGCCGCTGCTTCGCAGCTTCGGACCTGGAACGGTCAGTGGCCGCCATCTTCCTCCGTCTCTCCCGGCAAATTCAATTTATTATGAAGCCCGCGGTGGGCGGGAGAGAGAAGAGATGTGGACGGATCCGAGGACGGGACACACACATACACACACGCGCGCGCGCGCGCACCAAGGCCCCGAAAACTACTGAAGAAATGAGTGTTCCCTCTTCCGGAGACATGAAAGCACTGCACACCCGCGTCCTTCACCTCAGACATACTACAATCTAGTGCTATTGTTTCCCTTCAGTATCGCGCCTTCATGTACAGAGGAGGGACTCATGGGATTGGATTGCGTAACCGCACTGTGTACTGTATGTGCATGTGTGGCTCTGGAAAAAAATTAAGAGACCACTGCAAAATACTACATTTTAACCATGTGCGACAATTAAAAGCATATCTTTGCAGCACATCATCGATTAATACGTTTAAACTGATATGTAATCACGTAACACCTGGGTCCTGGGTTCGAGTCCGGGGCTCTGTGTAAAGTTTGCATGTTCTCCCTGTGCTTGTGTGGGGTTTCCTCCAGGTTCTCCGGTTTCTTCCGACAGTCCAAAGACATGTACATTAGGCCTACTGCCTGTTCCAAACTGCTGCAACGTGTGTGTGAATTTTGTATCGTCGTGCGTGTTGGCCTTGTGACGGTTTGGCGAGCTGACCAGAGTGAACCGTGCCTTCGCCCAGTGTTGGCTGAGTTAGGCACCTGCTTCCCTGGAGACCTGAGTTGAATTGAGCGGTTTGGCGAATGAGTGAGATATCTGTAACTCTTTTTTCAGAATCTTAGACTAGCCAGTTTGTGTTTACATCAGGAGTAGGTTCCTATTATGGAGGCTGCCATCTTGCATGTTTCTGCAGTAGCCCAAAACCATACTGGTGTTTGAAGGGGGAAGGGGATGGGAATGTAATTTCAGTTGGTTGCGATCTGGAACCTCGCCACCTCACCTATATTTATAGGTGTGTGATTGAGGAAAATAAACATATATGCCGAACCAATTTCTTTTTTTTAAAGGGGATTAATTTTTCTGGGCAAAGGTGGGATACACCCTGAACATCACTCCAGTCCATTGCAGGGCAAATACAGACACAACCATTTACATTTGGCAAGAGTGTTTCTGTGTGGCGTTAGCAAGCTCTCCCCAGACTTTTCTGGGTTTCCTCCCACAGTCCCCAGACATGCACACCGGGTTACCTGGCTAGTCTGGATGGCCTCTAAGTGTAAGTGTGAGTGGGTGTTTGTCTGGGTTGGACCTGCAATGGTCTGAAGAGCTACCCTACCTAACCCTCTGGTAAAAAAGTCTCCAGTACAAATAAGCCAGCCTTTAGGCATTCTGCAATCTTGAAATGGACCCCCCATGGACCCACATTCCAGCAAACATGGAGTTATGCTTTGCTCCCACCCCGGCTGGTGAGTCTGGTACAGTGTGTGTGTAGTTTTATAAAGAAATGAGCTGTAAGTGTCACTGAACATCATCCAGAACTTCAACAATAGCAAAGTCAGGGTACACCTTGAACGGCATACACATATTCTCTCACTTATGGGATATCTGAAACAGTCAATTAGCCTAATGTGCATGTTTTAATTGTGGGAGGAAACCAGAGTCCCTGGAGAAAACCCCTTACAGGCACGGGAAGAGCATACAAGCTTCACACATAAACACCTGAGCCGAGCCTGGGACTCAAAACCAGGACCTTCCTGCTGTAGAGCCGACATGCTAACCACTACACCACTGTGCCACCCAAAGCCCTTTTTCAGTAATATGTAATTTTGTACTGGGAAACTAATGTTTGTAAATCTAAAATGTTTTTGTACTGACTCAATGATTTAGAAATTGAGTCATTCATTCATTTCAAGCTGTTTAATCCTAATTAGGGTCACGTGGAAGTGGTGCCTCTCTCAACCGACTCTGGGCGAAGGTGGGGTATACCCTGAACAGCTCGCCAGACCATTGTAGGGCAACACACATAAAACCATTCACACTCACACCTTGGGGCAATTTGGAACAGCCAGTTAACCTACTGTGCATGCTTTTGGACTGTAGGAGGAAACCAGAGTGCACAATGGAAACCGGTTCAAGCACGGGAGGAACATGCAAACTCCACACAAATATACCGAGCCCAAGCCTTCTTGCTGTGAGGCGGACGTGCTAACCACTGCACCACCATACAGCCACATTAGAAATTATGAAATAAAAAGTTATTTAAATTTAAAAGGTATTTAAATAACAATATTAGTTATATGTTTTGTTTAAAACCTTTAGTGTAATAATTAATATACTATATATATAATATCAATACTTCAGTGATATAAATGTGATGTTTATATACTATTTCCAGCTGATTTATTATTAATTTGTGTTTCATTTTAATTAATTTTCATTACCTTGTAGTACAAAGAGTGACATAATCTTACCAAACTAAAAAGTAAACTGAGTATCATCTGTTTAATATAAACCCAACAGAACAGAAAGTATTCCCTTTGAGAAGCAGGAAAATATAGAGGCAACCATATATATTGCATTACATTATATTATATTACACTGACAATATAACACATAATATATTACATTATATTACACTGAAGTGCCACAAGCTCACAACCTGGCAACCAATCATCAATACTCTCTTGACAACATTCCCAACACAATCACATTTCAAACCCTCATTAAATGTGCAATAGTCAACAGTTTTTAGTATAAATAACCTGATAGATATGTATAATATGGTTAAAATGGTTTTAAAAGCAATGGTCCCAGCGCTACAGATCCCGGGGGTGGAGCTTTGTTGGTGGGAATTAGGCTCAGCGGGGAAAAAAAAACTTCAACTTCACTTACTTTGTGGACCTTTAAGGGAACCTTCTCCACCATCCAAAAGAGGTACGCCAACTTTTATAATGAAATAATTGTGTATACAATAAAGTGCATACTATACGGGAATGGTGTGATCTGATTGGTTCACTATCTCAAGATAATAAGCAATTATTGCATGAGGTGAAGTATGATATGAGGAATAATTCAGATGGAGGGGGTGTTATCTGCCGAGGCTGAATGGTGGAAGTGCCATGTGCTAATCCCCGCTAACATTGTTTCTAAATAATTCTACACAGATTCCACAGAAATATGGAAAAAAATATGAAATATTAATATTTAATGGTAATTCAAGAATTGGAAATTAATTCTCTCAACAAATGTAGCTTGTCACGAGGAGCACACCTCCAGTCTAGGTTAGAACGGCTAGCCATTTTCTTGCTAGTTTTTCCTCACTTACTCACCCACTCACTAACTCATTTGCTGAACTGTTCCCACTGGGGTTGGACAGTTTTTAACACTCACAAATTGAGCTTCTTCCTGTGGACCCAGATTTGGATGCCGGTATCTCGGAAATGGAATAGGATATCTGCCTGAAATTTGCTATACTGGGTAATTTAAAAATAAACAGGAAAACCTTGTTTGTTATGTTCCCGTGCACCTACTCACTCACTCACTCACTTGCTGAACCGCTTAATCCTACAAAGGTCGCAGAGAGACTGAAACCTATCTCAGCCTGCACTGAGCGAAGGCAAGGCACACCCTGAAAAGCTTGCCAGATCATCGACTCCATGCCGTCCTTATTGCGGGATTGCTCATTGGGGATTTGTAGGGTTTGCAGAGGAAATGTTTACATCTCAGTTGTAAAAAAGCACTATACAAATAAAACTGAATTGAACTGAATAACTATTTACACTTACACTCAGACCTAGGGGCAATATGGAACAGCCAGTCTGCCTAATATGCAAGTCTTGGGACTGCCGGAGGAAACCGGAGTATCCGGAGGAAACCCACAAAAACAAGGAGATATCATGTAAACTCCATAAAGACACACCCGAGCCTGGGACTCAAACCCAGGACCTTCTCACTGTCAGGCAGACGTGTGAACCATTACATCACTGTGCCGCCCAGTCCGGGGTTATGTGCAACATATTCAAGAAAAAGAAAACTATGAACAGGGACTTGAGTGGTTTGGAAGTCATGGCTGCATGTGCATTTACTGTGCAATAATGCTTAATTCAAAATAAGCTTTCCTCGTGACATTTTATTACGAGAATCCCATAAAAATCATCTTGATAAGATAATTCAATAACTGAGCAACATATTCCTTAAACGTCCTCTTGGAACATTTTCAACGTCCTTCTTATGACGAAACTTCATCTCTTGCATCAAGAATGATGGAGATGTTCGTTCTCTCAGAATACCTGGGGTTTATGCTGATCACATGACCTCACAATTCTACACGGACGAAAAAGTGCACTATTAGATGTGTGGGTCCTACATTTGATTAGTTCGTGGAGGCAAGGCGCCATTACTGGACCCCACGAAATGCATGATCAACCCTTCATCCATGCCTTCATGAAGAGGTGGAGAAGAAGGAGCTGGAGGGTGAGGAGATCCAGCACCGAAGGAGCCATATAGATTCAGGTTAATGCAGAAGAGTGCGGGCAGGAGCCGGCGTTGGTACTGCTCGAAACACTGGACGGCATCCAGCACGGACGAGCTGCGTCTACACACCCAGCCTGGCAGGAGGTTGGTAGCACTGAAACTTGACGGCGCAGACTGAGTATGCCTCAATTCCATCTGATAAGACAATCTAAAGAGAGAGAGGGAGAGAGAGAGAGAACAGTTTAGTATACTATGCATTAGTATATTCAGTGGTTAGCTCGTTTGCTTCACAGCAAGAAGGTCCCGGGTTCGATTCCTGGGCTTGGGCATTTATATATCCCTGTACTTGCTTGGGTTTCCTCCAGGTGCTCTGGTGTCCTCCCACAGTCCAAAAACATACACAGTAAGCTAACTAGCGTGAGTGCGAGTGTGAATTTGCATGTAAAATCTTTGTAGAGCATTGTTTATTTTCATTGTTGTGTCGTATGTAATAATCTGTAAATGAGTAGGCTCAAAAGACGCCATTGGTCACACAGTGTTTAGTTCTGCTCGGGGCATGCCGAGCTCACTAGATCTCACACGTGCACTCAAAGCTTAACTGCATCTGTCCTGATTCTTAAAAATTACAAAAAAATAAACATTTGTTTATGTTCTCATGTATTAAATTATATATTAAACATTATGTGCCTCAGGGTTGGTGGATGTCGCTGAATGGAATAGTCCTTGTCAGTGACATCCACCTCGCCGTCAGTGCATAATGGTTAAGCAGAAAAACAACTACTAAAAACAAAGCAGAAAGGAAGTGTTAATGTGCACACTATACACGCAATTCCACATAAAGATACTTTGCTGTGGAATAATGTTGACCAGGAGATCGTTGAGAGAGAAATTCGCTCAGGACAGGGTTATCCCCGGGGCCAAATGGGGTCTGTGGACAGATGTTAATGAACTTCTCTGTTGAAATGTATTATGGGTGACCAGATGTCCAATGTGTAGCAACTATTCATCCAACCGTGGCAGAAAACAAGAGGGGTGCTCATAGCGTGCAAGTGTACCTCTGCCAAGCACATATGGATAATGGTGACTTTCACAGGGCTAATTATATTTTGGCAGCATTACATTGAAATGTCTCCCCCTAGTGGGCATGTTATTAACATTCCATTTTCATTTGTCGAACTGTTAATCCTACTAGGGTTGTGGGGAGGCTGGAGCTTATCTCAGCCATCTTTGGCGGTGTAAACCATGAACAGCTTGCCAGTCCGTCGCAGGGCCAACACACACAACTATTCACACTTAAACTCACACCTATAGGCCTAGTGTGCATGTCTTTGGACTGTTGGAAGAAACGAGAATACTCAGACGAAACCCAAACAAGCACAGGGAGAACTCCTGGGATTCATACCTTTAACACAGGGACCATCACCACATGTTAAAGAATACGGAAATCAGAAATCAGTCCATGTTAAAGAAAACATTTTGAAAAACGGTTGTCGACGGCGAACACCATCACGGTATCAAGACGACGTCACTGTGGTCCAACACAATTGGGAAACACCATCGGAATGGAAGATCACTAAGGCTGAGCTATATATATATAAAATCCTTAGTCGATTTTACGTAAGACAGTGCTCGATACAGTGAAGTAGAGCTAAACATGTGGTATAAGGAAAAAAATTATTACAATTTGATCCCTACAGACCTGTTTCGTGGTTGCCAACTCATCAGGGGATTTATTAATAAATCAAATAAAACAAACAAATAAATCCCCTG
>JBCNYG010000007.1:4189620-4199860 GCA_039654305.1 Porochilus rendahli | reverse complement strand
TTATTATTATTATTATTATTATTATTATTATTATTAGTAGTAGTAGTAGTAGTAGTAGTAGTAGTAGTAGTAGTATAACAATAACAATAACAATAAAAACAGTAGTAGTTTTAATAATAATAGTAATAATTATATAATAAAAAAAGATGAAAAAAAATTTAATTGCAAAAAAAATAAAAAATAAAATACACCAGGGGCATTGTTCAGTGGTTAAGTCTCTGGATAACTAATCCAATCCAATAAATTTAAGTTATGCTGGATAAGGATATATGCCAAATGTCATAAAACAAAACAAAAAACAAGCCGTTTTCATATTTTAAGTTTTACAATGTATGTCTTAGATAAACAGATAAACAGAATCAAAACAGATTCTGTAAAGCAAATATTCTTTCAAAATTAATGAAATGAAACATTCCTACATAAAACCAATAGCCTTTTAGAATGCCCATTGAACAATAATAAATGAAACAATGTCAATATTTTATCATTCATTCATTTTCTGAACCGCTTATTACTAATTATGGTCGCGGGCAGCCGGGGCCCATCTCAGCCGACTCTGGGCGAGGGCAGAGTATACTGTGGACAGCTTGCTAGGCCATTGCAGGGCAGAAACACGCTGACGGCTATGCAGCCTCCTCTTGACGAAAATCAGCAATGGTTCATTTACATGCCTCTCACTACAGACAGTAAGACACTTGCCCGGCATTTGATAACCCAGTTAGCTGCACTGGGGGGACAGCAGTAAAAACCTGCTGATAGTGGGGCTTGAACCCCCAACCTTGGGATCAGTAATCCAGCACCCTACCACCGGGCCACCACTGCCCACCTTAATATTTTATGTGACAACGTTTTAATTTTAAAAATAATCTTAAATAGATAATAGATAATAAATGTAATAAATAGTCTTTAAATTCAGTTTGTGCAGTTTTATAAAGAAAGCTGGTAAGCTTAACTGTTGCACATGCGTCTTATTTTTGCAAATCCATCTGCCGTCATTTGGTTTTGTCCTTGAAAATTGGAAAACTGAATTAATGTCTGGAAACTCAGCCAATAACTGAAAAACAAAGCACACGCAAACACACACACACAAACACACACACACACACACACACACACACACACACACACACACACACACACACACACACACACACTTCTCTGCAGTATCCCATCTGTCATGTTTTCCAAAGTGTGATGGTTGCTATGGCTGCTGTTGGGATGAATCAGCTCTCCACACATATCTACTGGACAAATTTCTTCCCATCCCCTTTCTGTCTCCTGAACCTCACACCAGCCTTGTGTTGGACGATTATGAATCAGACAAGTGCAGTCAAGTGTATATATTCCTAATTTGTTTTGACCCTGATTTTTATTTGAACCATGGGTGAAATACAGTGCATTATACATGTTTGGGGTGTTTATGTTTGGGGGACACCTGACCATCACCTTTCCCCATAGCCTACAATGGTACAGGATAGCTTCCATGATCACAATCTGTGTAATAGTAAGTTTGTTTGCCAAAACAATCTCCACCACAGTACCCAGAGAGCTTCCAGTAAAATCTAGCTTTACAGTTTTCCCTGCACTGGAACTAAAGGGTGGTTTCCGCACACTGTACCAACATGGCAATACCCCTGTGCACAAAGCAAGCTGAAAACATGGTGTGCCAAATTTTGACTTCACCGAACATATTGAACAACGTCTGAACCCATCAGACCTCAGCCATGCTCTGGCGGCTAAATAAATACGGATGAACACAAATCCCCTCCGCCGTGTGCCGAAATCTAGAAAGGTTTTTATGGACATGATGGTCAGGTGTGTTCTAAACAGTATCTGTGTATTATTGTGTATGTTTTAATGATTAACTCACAGAAATAAACATGCTGTGAGATCACCCTAGTCACAGAGGAATCCCAAATTGCGCGCTGGAAAGTTTATGATTTAGCAGTACACATCTTTGCGCACTGTCTAGTGCGCATGTACGCAGATCGGGACGTAGCCGACGGAAGCCACGTAATGCGTCCTGGTTATTTTTACATCAAGGTCGCTGAGTGCGGAGCGGGCTATGTCGTCATGGTGACACCACGCTCATTGCTCCGCCCCTTCAAATCGGGATACAGGAACGCAGTCCGGCACAAGAGGGCGCAGATCTCTCCTTTTCTCCTCTTCTTGACATCCCGGCCATCGCATTCCTTTTTCGCTCCCTCACCTCTCCTCCTCAGCTTCTCCTCCTTTCCTCCAGTCTCCACGACTCTATTAGGTTTTTTGGGGGGGTTGTTTTATTTTCTTTAAGGGTACCGGAGACGGTAGGCGGCAGTCGGCTTTAGTCGGTGTGTCGGAGCGCATCGGCGGGAGGAGTGAAGCAGACGTGATTACGGGTTTAGAACATAACGGGACGCACAGCAGTGAACGGTATGATCGCGTTAAGTCATTTATTAACGTTTCTGAGATCAGAATGATGAATGATCGGGCATGCAATACAGTTAAGAGAGTTTATCTGGAAGAGTAGTAATGCAGTAGGTGTGTGTGTGTGTGTGTGTGTGTGTGTGTGTGTGTGTGTTCTTGTTTCCCGTTATGTGGCGAGGTGGGATTCCCTAAAGCTTTTCTGTTAGAAGGGTTTCCATGGTCACACATGATTCTGTCATACACCTCTATAAGCGGTTGTAAGCGCTTAATGAAGATCCCTCTTCCCTCTCACATCTCATTTCATTGCTGTTCATTGTGAGGGTCGTGTAGAGCGCTCAGATCATCACACCATTCCTGCTAGATACATGCTCCCTCACGGCTACTAGTACATCATATAATAATAATAATAATAATAATAATAATAATAATAATAATAATAATAACAATAAGCTGTTAATGTTCAAGGGGTTTCCTGTTGCATTGTTTCCTTCAGTGAACTGTATCCTATAATCAGGATCTTCTGGACTTGATATTAGGCCAAGGATTTTGTTACACGGTTGGAGGAGATAAAAAAATAAATAAAACAACGTTGCGGCTAGCCGTCGCGTGCCGTGCTCGCACCCGACACGTTCTATTGCGCGCTCCCGACTCAGGGAAAAACGTGACCCTTTTCGGCTGCCAGTGATCTAACGGTGCAGATACACAGAAGTCAGCAGCAGCACGACTTCACACAATTATCACTGTGGGTTTGTTTCAGGAGTTTGCACTGTGGGTGGGGAAAAGTAGCCTAAAGATAAAAGGTAAACTAAAAACTTCTGTCCTACAGAAACACTTTTTTTTAAGGAAGCAGACAAGTCTTAACTAACATTTTCAAGCAAAGATTAATGAAACAGTAGGAACAGTAAAACAATATTTACAGGTAATGAACAAAACGATATAAAGTGTCATCTATGTAATATAATTCTATATCTTCTTGTTACATGATGCAGCTGTTTTTAGATGTTTTTACATTTAAATCTAATTTTACTTTATGTAATCCTCCACAATGATCACCAGGTCACATTAGGCAATCATAAGTCCCTGCCATGTTCTAGATGGGAGACTAGAAACATTACAGATTTGAACACAATCAATCATTGTTTACATCCTTGTGTGTTGTCTTAAAGGAGGGTCAAGAAACTGTCAATCATGGCCAAAGAAGGAACATTAAGGAACATGCCATAAGAGGTGTACAACTTAGTGAGACAGTACAAAAAAAGTGTAATATGCTATACATGCTCTACCTGCTGGGGCGTCGTGAGGCATCCAAGGTGCTACATCATTGTTCCTCCATTATGTCCTATTACAAAGCTTATATATAGGTTTCTCTGTCTATTTAATTTAGCAATTGTTATTTTTTATGATTGAGTCCTATTTGGTCAGAGACCCTGTCTAGTATAAAAAATCCACAGCACTTCATTAAGCAGATAAGGATAAGGAAACAATCGAGTTGCTTTTGGAAGATCAAGAAAAACCTATGGCATGCGTCTATCCGTCCCTCAGTCCCTTCCGTTATACGTATACACATTGAAACCCTATGTTATTCTATGAAAATCTTATATCGCAAAAAAAGAGAAACACAAGAAAATGTCTCTGGGAGAGTAATATAGAGTGGGGCAATGGAGGTCAGGGGTTCAAGCCCCACAATCACCAAGTTGTCCCTGCTGCCCCCCCCAGTGCAGCTAACTGGGTTATCAAAAGCCAGCCATGTCTCTCACTGTTTGTAGTGAGAGGCATGCAAAAGAACTATTGCTGACATTCAAAACGAGTAGCCCACTGGGTTACTATCAGCATGTTTCTGCCCTGCGATGGCCTGGCGAGCTGTCCAGGGTGTACTCTGCTTTGTACTCTACATTTGAATGTAGGTGTACAGTAGTTGTAAATAACTTGTTATTTTGAGAATTCCCCAATGACAGGCTTAGTGAGCATACAGAATGAGGTCGTTCATCCTTATAGCCACATTGCAGAGGACAGTGAACATTGTCTGATATGTGGTATGGATTACGACAGAGATGAGGGTGAAGGCTGTTTCCTTGTTTCCCAAACCGGTGTCCCTGAGTGACCAGGTGACAGACAGAGCTTTGGTATGAGCCGCATTCTTACTGTATTAACAAGCTAAAGTGAAATAGGATTGGATTTTGGATAGAATAGGCTTCTGTGAAGCAACATACTCATTGCTGGTTAAGCCGCTGAATAATTTAGCAGAATTAATCATGTTTAAACCAAAACTCATGACAAGGGTTTATAATTAGATTTTAAATTTGAAAAAGATTTTTTAAATGAGTTTTTTTTTTAAAATCGCAGACAAAAACACATACATATTAAATGAAAAGCAATAAGGTCACTTACTGTACTTAGAAGTACATGCTGCTTAATTCAGAATTGTAAATTTAAAGAAAAGTTGATTCTGTGAGAAAAATCTCAAAATTTGTCATTTATGACCAACTCATTTTTTTTTACACCAATATTTTGGTATGCTACCTGCCTGGTGTGAATTAAAATTGAATGCGGATGAGATTTGATTTTTTCCTTCTTGTTAACGATGGGCATTTTTCAGGATTTTTTTCTAGACTACAGTGTGATCTCAGTATTCATTTATTCATTTTATTTATTTGCCAAACTGCTTTATTCTACTAACATCTGATCTGAATCTTGGTGAGGGCGGGGTACACCCTGAACAGCTTGCCAGTCCATTACATGGATAACACATACATACACACATACACATAAATTCACATATATAACAATTCACAATCACACCTAGGGGCAATTTGGAACAGCTATTTAGCCTAATGTGCATGTCTTTGAACTATGGGAGGAAACCAGAGTACCCGAAGAAAACCCACACAAGCTCTAAAATTGACATGCAGAGCCAGATCGTGTGGTGGTACGCGCAGAGATTGACAGACAGCTGCAGGATTATACGATCCATCAGAAATCAGATCGACCACATTCTGTAAAGTAGGAATAGCTAATAGTGCCAATATTTACATGTTGATTGGTCAGTTACAGCTCTATATTGCGACAGCCCATTGTTCAACAGTTATAGCCCATTGGTCCGACAGCCTTAACCCAAATGAACTGAGTATAGTGCCCAACTGATTCAAGTCAGGTGCCATCTTACATGAGTAGGGTTGTCAGACCAATGGGTTGTCATACCAATAGACTGTCAGAACAAAGATCATCCGTGATTGGCTAATGGCATGCCACAAAGAAACACGCACCTGCTTCAAACCAAGAGATGTGCGGCATATTTTGCTTTACTCTGTAATTATAATCTCATTCTTAACCACTCACATCTTTCTCACTATTTATTATCTGAGACTCACATCAGTTTAGAGCATTTTAAAGTAAATTAGGATGCAGGAGTTTGTGTTGCTTGTTTCAGATCGTGTGGCTAAAAAGAATAATGAGTATTTACTAAGAAAACAACAGAGAAATGTGGATAGTTGGGGCCAGTTTTTAACTTAGGGCCATCTTGTGTGGAGCTCTGATTCATGTCCACTTTAAATTATCAGGACATACTGTAGATAAACTACTACTTTCTGTCTCTTTGTCTTTGTCTTTGTTCCATTAGTGCTAAGCCTGGCTCTCTGCAGCAGAGAGTCATTAAGTCATTCAGTGAGCTTTACCCTTGATTAGCATTGGTTTGTTTTCCTGCAGACAGTGTCATTGAGGAGATCGCTTGCCCTCGAGCTGAAGTTAATTCAGGTCAGAGTGAGGGAAATAAATAAGTAGCAATAAGTACAATGATTGTAGATCATGAATTTTTAAACTGTTTACTTTTGTTTTGTTTTTTTGGTCAAATTCTAAATCCATTAGCTAATGTGCTAGTGGAGTAAAAGCTCCAGTGTGTGTTGAGTAAGATTAACACACATCACTTTTTCTTCTGTTATTTTCTGATTTTTGTAAACAAAGGCTCATGTGTCGTAATCAGAAAGACTGCCCCGAACACATTGTTAATAGCCACGCCTCTACTGATGACCACTCTCTGACTCGCCTATCCTGTGAGCTACATGTTGCACTTTCTATAAACTGACAAATCCTGTGTTGCCTAACCACAAAGACTGTCTATGTATATCACTCAGGGCCAACACACACACACACACACACACACACACACACACACACACACACACACACACACACACACACACAAAACATTCCCGCTTACATACACATATATTACATACATTAGCCGACTGTGTGTGTCTTTGAACTGTGGGAGGAGTACCTGGAGGACGCAAGCACGGGAAGAGCATGCAAACGCCACACACAAATGCCTCAGCCGGGAATTGAACCCAGAACCTTCTTGCTGTGAGGCAGACGTGCTAAGCACTATACCACCATGCTGCCCCGTCTATGTATATAAACCCTGAAAATTATTAAATAAATCAGAGAGATGTAGCGGACAACCCTCGTACGTATTGGTGTTTCTACCAAGGCCTGGTGAGGTAGGGACTCCTCTGAGTGGGGGAGGGGTATCCAAAACCAAGTATGTGGGAGAGATTTTTAGAATTACACGCCCATCTTGTTTTTTTTTTTTAATATTCAGAGTACACAAAAATCAAAATCATATATCCTACCTGTGTGCTAATGTAATACAGTAACATACAGCATGCTAAGTGTGTTATCACGGAACATGTGAAACGAAAGACCATTATTTTGTTTTAACGTGGTGTGTGAACTAGCACATTGTGTTTGCCTGCCTGATAAAAGGTCAGCGGGTGTTCGTGAAGTATTTTGGCTATGAGTGGTGTTGTTCTGTCTTCAAATCACATGTAAAAACACTCAAGTGGGACTAATTCAAGATATTTTCACACCCAATGTGTGTGGGTGAGATGTGATATACTTACAGCATATACATGGATATGTACGATACTATACCAGCACTGCGTTAGGAATTTTTATTTTGAGTCTGCCCTGGAAATTGGGGGTTAGAAATCTAACAAACGTATCATATACCACAATATTTCTCAGGATTTGTGTGATACACCATGAGCATCATGATACACAGGTTTTCTAACAAACCTGGCAGCAAAACAGTTCAATAGTTTGCCTTTGCCTCACTTGTTTGATGATGCTTTTTGATCATTGTTTTATTAATGGGTAATAAACTAACATCCACCCATCCACCCATCTGTACCACTTATCCATCAGGGTTGTGTTTTAAGCTGGAGATAGTTCTGGACGACATCAGGTGAGAAGCGTACACTCTGAACAGGTCACCAATACGCAGTCTGTGAGAGGAAACCAGAGTACCTGGGGAAAACCTATGTAGGCATAGAACATGCAAACTCCACACAGTAAAGGTCCAAACAGCCACAAGGTTAAAACTGTTAAAATGAAATGAAAGGCAAGCCTTCTTACTCTTCTGTTAAACAAGAGCATGTGCATATTTTCATCAAGTGGTATTTACTTGCATTTTTTAAGGTACAATCTGTTAAAATTAGCTTGCATTAGCCTGTTTAAAAAGGCTGCTGTTTCACTCTTAGGAGTGTGCAAAAACGTGAGAATGTGACATGAATCCATCAGTTCGTAAAAGGCAAATGAATGGGAATAACAACAGGGTACAGATATTAAACTAACAAATCAGATTTAGACTACTAACCTCCTGAATAAAATAAAGCCAGGCCCAAATACAAATCATACATGATTCCTTTCACATACATGTTCACATGAAAAAAAAAATACTGCGACATGTATTTACATGCAAATTAGTTCCGTATTGGCAATAAAAATTGTGGTGATCAAGTGACTTTTCGCTACTTTTCGCATTACTTCTTTGTACGTTGATGGTCAAGAAAAAAACAGGTCAAAAAAACAAAGGCGGTTTACTATGGCATGTACACATTGCATACTCTTATAGCATGTACGCAGTTTTACAAAACACAAAATTATAGGGTATCAAAGTGTTTTGCCTAGTATTGTCTTTCCTATCACATGACCACCACCAACTGGGGAGGGGCGTAAGCATGCACACGCCCCCTCTGTGACATGCAATGCTATTGCCTGCCTCTTTTTGGGCGGTCTATTACACTCAGAGGGAAGGCACTATCCACCCCCTTGTACAAATGAGCTCATAGACGCCCATAATTGGCTGGTGATCACTGTGAGTGACAGGGAAGTGAACGTCCACCCTCCCGTGAGAGCCAGGCCAATTATCTCCCATAGATTCACAGGCAGGGATGGCTGTGGCATCAACTCGAATTTGAACTTGCAATCTCCAGGTTGATAGTCACGTACCTGCCACTCAGGAGCCCGTGTCATATCGTTTTATGACCGCGTAATCCTACTAGGATCGCGAGAATGCTTGAGCCTATCTAAGCCGACTCTGGGTAAAAGTGGGGTACACCCTGAATCAATCCATCAGAGGGCCAACACATATTAAACCATTTACCCTCACACTCACATCTAGAGGCACTTTAAAGCAGCCAATTAGTAGAGTACGTGGAGGAAACCCATGTAAGCACAGGCAAAACATGCAAACTCTATACGGAAACACCCTCTGTGAATTGGGGACTCGAACCCAGCACCGCCTTATTGCGAGGTCGACGTGATAACAGCTATGCCACCATGCAGCTTGTGCCTTCATATAAAACTGTTGTCAGACCTGCTGTTGATAATATATCAGCACCTTCTGTTCTGACCAATCAGATGTGAGTATTTATCCCTGCTGTGGTATTAACTGGGCTTGTGATGGGATTATAAATCAAGCTGAAATATGGTATTTAAATAGTGTAAGATACTGCATGACCTACTCCACATGTGCAGTCTTACTTTGAAAAGTGGTTAAATGTGTCCGGAGAGTCACACTGCAAGCTGCTGGAGATCAGAGAGACGAAGTGATGTCTCGTTTGATTATCCCAAGACTGTACTGGCATACAATATTTATAACTTTGCTTAGCCTTTTTTCCATCTTCAAACCTCTCTGTCTTGTTCTAACATTCGCTCTCTTTCTCTCGAGTCACTACTGTAGCTGAAACCATGGCAACTAAAAATGCATGGTCCAACCCTTCTTGGTATGTGGTGCACAGTTGCATTTTTTTGATATTGTTCCATGTTTTTTATCTGTTCTCCCATCCGTTCATGATCTGTCCATGATAACAGATAGCATGCGCTGTAGGTACATCCCAAAGGAACGGGAGAAGTAATACATTCATTAAAAAACTCTGGCCTCACAGCAAGAAGGTTCTAGTTTCGAACCTGGGACCTTTCTGTGTGGTGTTTGTTCTTCCTGTGCTTGTAGGTTTCCTTAGGAGTCTTTGGTTTCCTCTGACAGTCCAAAGACATACATATGAGGTCAACGGGCCTCTTTAAAGCACCTATATGTCTGGATGTGAGTGTGAATGGATGTGCGGATGTTAACGCTGTGATAGAGGGGCGGCACGGTGGCGTAGTGGTTAGCACGTCCGCCCCACAGCAAGAAAGTCCTGGGTTCAATTCCTGGCTCAGGCGTTTCTGTGTGGAGTTTGCATGTCCTCCCTGTGCTTGTGTGGGTTTCCTCCGGGTAACAAAATGAATGAGTGAATGAATGAATGAACTCTGTTATAGCTTGGTCGGGTGGTTATATATGTGAGCACTGTAACACTTCTAATAAGAGCGTATACTTTATATACCTTGGGAATGTGTTGCACAAAAGGTGATTTGATAGTCAAAGTTCAGAGTGTTTCTTAACCGGTTCAGAGTTCATAGTGCAATAATAAACTATAGAACTAGCGCACACACACACACGCACACACACACACACACACACACACACACACACACACACACACACACACACACACACACA
>JBCNYG010000007.1:4159261-4174079 GCA_039654305.1 Porochilus rendahli | reverse complement strand
CAGGGAACCTGAAAAGGACAGAAGGAACCAGAAACATGAGAAAAAGGCAAGATCAAGGCTTTCGGCGGGTTCTTACATATAGCTCCCGAGCCACTTTGTAGGTGGAAGCTAGCAAATGACAGACTGTGTCAATGGTGTGTCATGTTGTTATTGTTTTGACATTATTAATACACAACGAATATAAAATAAAAGTAAAGATTTAATGTTATACAGATACATGTATTTTTATTCATGTACACGTGTTTCGGGTCAGCTAGCTTAGCTGTTGGAACTGATGGAACTATCTAGCGCTTAGCGTAACTTTCTATGCTAGTTTTTTTTTTATTTATACATATTTGGACTTAAGTTATAAAGATACCATGGAGGTACATGTTTACATCAGAGCATCTAATGAACTAAAATATATCTTCCTAGATTTTAAGGACGTTTTTAATCAAATGTTGATGTGTCAAAAACACACACTCTGGGGGTGCTAGTAAGCAGGCCATGGAGTAGGTTGTGTTTTTCACTTTTTACCTGAATGGACGCTATCAAGTAACTCATGAGTATCTCAATGATGGCTAAAAGCAGGAGATGAAACTCAAAAGATGCAGGACAGCCTTTCGGGGAGCGAGGGCGATGGTTTGTCGAATGAGGCAGCTAACGCTGGCTTACCTGACTCTGCTAGCCAAAGTGACGGTCCTGCAGACACACCCATGGAGGAAGACTCGTCAGCGTCCATCCTAGGGGCTATTAGGCGAATGAAAAACTCTATGAACACAAGGTTTGACAACCTGGAGACATCTCTCGCCGGGGTTAAAATTAACCCTAACTTACTGAATGACTAAATATTTTTTTTTTTTACAAATATTGAGCTTTTATTAAGAAATATGTGGCCTTTAATGATACAGGGATATAATAAAACTGAAACATAAATACAATAGCACTCCTTCTTAGCAAGTGTGCACACTGTTTTTGAAAATTAGACACAAGCAGTTTGAACTGGGTGATAAACCTGGAGCCTTGTTGTCACGACAGTTGAGGGGTGCCCATGCCAGTAGGGCATATTCGTAAAATTAAAACTTCCTTAAGCTCTCCAGTTACCGACCCTCTTCAAATTAATGATAGTTTTAGAAAACTCTATGAGGATTTAAACAACTCTAAAAATCTTACAAAAAAAGAAGATATCCTTAAACTTTTTACACTCTCTGCCACTTCCCAAATTAGATTCAAAGGCACGGGATGAGCTTAATACAGAAATATCACTACAGGAAATCCTCATGGCAATAAAATAATTTCCAAATGGCAAGCCACCCGGCCCAGATGGCCTTGGTATAGAGTTTTATAAGGCTTACGCAAACGGCGTAGCCCCTCTTTTCCTAAGAATGTACAAGGAGTCAATTAAAAACAAAAAACTAGCAGAGTCCTTATATACAGAAAATATTTTGTTTGCTTTATTGCCTAAAGCATTTTTAAAAACATCAGACTCAATCATTATGCCCCTTATCTGGGTTATAAGGGGCATCATATTGGTAAGAAGCATGTTTGCAAATCTAAAAACTTAGGAGGACTGGCCCTACCTGTTTTCCAGCACTACTACTGGGCAGCCAATACCCGAGCCCTTATTTTACTGGCAGGACGCATACCCTGACAAAACTGATGATGTAGCCCCCTCATGGGTCTGAAGTGGTTTTCGCCATACTTGATATATTTTTGCTCTCCAGAAAATAAAGATGCTAGAGATAAGATAGAAAGTGATGTACTAAGTGGTTTGTTTAGAATTAGGAATTATGTTGTCATGACAACGTGATGTCACACTTTAGGACTCTATTCCCTTATGATATATTTGTGCTCTATATGTCTCTAAATGCTTTTGGTTGATTTCTGATCTGATGTGCCATGCAGGTCAGATTGCCTTATCAAAACCATTCGGTCAGAAGGATACTTTGGGATGTACAGAGGTGGGTGTTTTACTAAAGTTTCAAAGAATACAGTGATTGTATGAAACTGATCTTTCATCAAAGTTGTACTTAAAAACCCTGAACACTAGAGTCCATGCACCATTTTTAAAAAGAGCTCTTCGTGGTCAGTTGTTAAAAAGGTACTAAAATAAATCTACTCTCAGGTTTCATGAATTTGGAACTTTATCTTGGCCAATTCCCAGCACAGAGCTGGACGGGTGTGGCTTAATATTGCAATGAGTTCCCATGATTCAGTTCACGAAAAACTGTGAGAGTCCCAAACACCTAACCTGCATCTTACAAGCTCGTTCTCGAACAAGGTTCACAAACCCTGTTCCCAGAGATCTACCTCGCTAAAAACTCCAACACTGATCATGCCCAACTCATCGACTGAAAATGCTCTTGATCAACTAAAATCTAGCACTGCTGCGTAGTGGTTAGCACGTCCGCCTCACGGCAATAAGGTCTTGGGCTGGGTGAGGATGTTTCTGTGTGATGTCTGCATGTTCTCCCCGTACTTGTGTGGGTTTCCTCCAGGTACTGTGGTTTCCTCTCACAGTCCAAGGACCTGCACATCAGTCTAATTGACTGTTCTAAATTGCCCCGAGGTGCAAGTGTAAGTATGAATGGTTTTGTATGTCCTGGGTGTACCCCACGTTTGTTAGAATCTGCTGAGATAGGCTCGTGTCTCCCTGCAACCATAATAGGATTAAGCTGTTCAGCAAACGAATGAATGAATGAATGAATGAATGAATGATCAGCTAGAAGAGGTGTGTTACATTAGGTTGGAGGTATAACCAGCTGTTACTTGTATTTCAGAAGGTTAGTATGAGGTTTATTTGGAATATTTCTTGACATTTATGCGACATTGATATTTATGCGTATAATGTTGAAAGTGTCTTCCTTCTGTGATGTGTTCAGGTGCCGCTGTGAACTTGACTCTTGTTACTCCGGAGAAAGCTATAAAGCTAGCTGCCAATGATTTCTTTAGGCATCATCTCTCCAAGGACGGGTGAGACACACAAACATACACACACATATCTACACACCCTGTTGTAACATGCCAGAGCTGTCTTGAATGCAGTTTCAAAAATATATGCACACAAGCCGGCACACAATGCACACAACATGCACACAAGTCTGTCGTTATTAGCCATGCCTGCGCTGCGCAACATCTGGAATCACTTGCTCAGAAGGGAAGGTGTAATATTACATAGGCTGCTATTGTATGACAAGCATTAATATTAAACCCAGGCTGTTCACAAACACTACCCAAAAGTCTCTGTTCAAATGACAGAACACTCGACCTTCACTGCCCAAGTCGCACATTGGCACATATCTCCATAGTGACCAGAAACAGGGCCAGTAAATAATTGACTTGACACCAGTGTGAATAATTAATTCAGGACTGCACGTGGACTTGTGTGTGTGTGTGTGTGTGTGTTGTCTCCACATGTATGCGCCAAGCTGTGTATAAGACCCATTGAGCATGTGTATGAATTTCTGTGTGTTCTTCTTCTTCTTCTTCTTCTTATTATTATTATGCACTAATCAGCCATAATATTAGCACCACCTGACTGGTCTGTGGCTAGACAGCCCCATACACAGCAAGCTGCAATACACTGTGTGTTCTGTACCTTCTATCACAGCCAGCATCAGTAGTCTGTGCTTTGTTAGCTCTTCTGTAGAATCTGTAGAATCAGACCAGACATACTAGCCTTTACTCCCCACCTGCATCAGTAAGCCTGGGGCACCCATGATACTCTCGGCAGTTCACTGGTTGTCCTTCCTTGGAGCAGCTTTGGTAGGTATTTACCGCTACATACCAGGAAGACCCCACAAGACCCGTGCTTTTGAAGATGAACAGACCCAGTCTCCTAGCCATGATAATTTGGCCCTTGTCAAAGTAACTCAGATCCTCATGCTTGCTCATTTTTTCTTGCTTACAACACGTCAACTTCAAAAACCGACTGTTCACTTTCTGCCTAATACATCCTACAGCTTGGCAGGTACCACTGTAGAATGAAAATCAATCTTATTCTTATTTTAATACACTGGCTATCAGTGCTCATAATGTTTTTAATGTTATGGCTGATCTGTGTATTACAAACTTTTTTATTAATTACTGTTGGCAAGGTGGCGCAGTGGTTAGCACGTCCGCCTCACAGCAAGAAGATCTTGTGTTTGATTCCTGGGCTCAAGCTGTTTCTGTGTGGAGTTCGCATGTTCTCCCCGTGCTTGTGTGGGTTTCCTCCGGGGACTCCCGTTTCCTCCCACAGTCCAAAAACATGCACAGTAGATTAATTGGCGGCTCCAAATCAACCCTAGTTGTGAGTGTGACTGTGAATGGTTGTGTGTGTGATGGTCCTGCGATGGCCTAGCAAGCTGTCCATGGTGTACCCCACCCTCGCCCAGAGTCGGCTCAGATGGCAGCCAGCCTCCCCGCGACCCTAATTACGATTAAGTGGCTTAGAAAATGAATGAATGGGTTACTGTTGGACCGAAAGCAATCCAGTGTTTATTTAATGTAAGTGTTCTATAGATATAACAACCAGAAATTGACCCCATGCCTTCCAGTACTGCATCGACAGGTTTGAATCAGCTGACTGCTTTTGATTTGTGGCGTATTTATCTCACCCTCTGTCCCATTTTCACACGCTCATTCATCTGCTGTGTTTCAGGCAGAAGCTTACACTGCTAAGAGAAATGCTGGCAGGCTGTGGTGCAGGTACATGTCAGGTCAGAACACACACACACACACACACACACACACACACACACACACACACAAAAACCCTATTAATTTATTTATTTTAAGATCTCCATGTGAGAGTAGCTATTTTTATCATCACTCTTGGACTCACAGTGAGCCTCATTTATCAAAATGGATGAGAACAAAAATCAGCACAATAATAAAATCTAGTATTTATTAAAATCCTGAAAAATGTGTGCATCCTTCTCCTGAACGTGTGTAACTTCACGCATAAAAGTAATAACTGATACCAATCCTGAATGATCGACTTCAAATCACATGCAGTTTCTGCAGGGTGCTGGTATGAGTGTTTCTATAACTACTGATCTCTTGGAATCCACTATAATAAACGTTTTCCATTTACCCATAATCCCACCAACCGATGCATGTTCAGGGTGAGAGGTGAGAAGAGGGGAATATTTCTTCTGAGAATTTCAGAAAGAAATGCATGTTTTTCTTTCATATAGCTTTCTAAATGTAGCTAATATAGCGAAAGAAAACTGAAATATAGCTTTATGTAGCTTTACATATATTTATAGCTTAATATATATAGACAAATACAGCTAAAAGAGGTTAATATAGTGAAATAAAACTTAAATGTAGCTTTAAATATATTAATAACTTTTTATATATAGATAAATAAAGCTAAAATATAGCTAATATAGCTAAAATATAGCTTCATATAACTTTATACATATTTTAATATCTTTAAAGATTTTTATATGTAGATAAATAAAGCTAAAATATAGATAAATGTAGCTAAATATAGCTTAACAACCATGTCTTATGTGAAAGAGCTGCTTAGGAGACACTCGTGTAGAGTGTAAGAGTCTTAATTCCAGCTGGCTGCCTCTGCTAAGTGTGTACATGTTAATCCCATGACAACCACAGCCTGTCATCTCCTCTGGAGAAAAACGAATCTTATGTCACTTCTTTGGGAATTAGCGAGTGACCTTTATTCTGCATGTTTATCTGAATGTGGATCACTGGTATATTTACTTCACTCCAGAATATTACATTCATTCATTTTATTGCCATAATGTTGCTGAGCCTCGACCTGACCTACTGATGAAACAACGCGGTGTAATTAAAGCTAAAATATTAGAGTGACCGGGCAGTGTATTAATTGTTTCATTATTTGGTTACAATTGCTCCAGATAAAAAGCATGTATATTGTTTGAGTTTTATTTTTCATTTATTTGTATTATCCTGGGGCGTTTCTGTGTGGAGCCTGCATTGTAGGTTTCCTCCGGGTACTGAGGTTTCCTCCAAGACATGCACATTAGGCTGACTAGTTGTTGCAGATTGCCCCTAGGTGTGGATGTGAGTGTAAATGGTTGTGTGTGTATTGAAATGGTCTGGTTAGCTGTTCAGGGTGTTCCCTCCTTCTCCCAGTGTTGGCTGGGACCCTAGTAGGATTAAGCGGCTCGGCAAACAAGTGAGTGAGTGAGTGAGTGAGTGAGTGAGTGTGTGCATTTACCTGATATGTTCTCCTTGTTCTACAAGCTTTTAAATTTTCCTTTGTGGCTTGCAGGTCATTGTTACAACACCGATGGAGATGCTGAAAATCCAGCTGCAAGATGCAGGAAGAATTGGTAAGAAAAAAAACATTAGTCAAGTCAAGTGGCATGGTGTTGTAGTGGTTAGCACATAATCCTCACAGCCAGAAGGGGTCCGGGTTTGATTCCTGGCATCCGATCGTTTTTGTGTGAAGTTTGCATGTTCTCCCCACGCGTGTGTGGGTTTCCTCTGGGTACTCTGGTTTCCTCCCACACTCCAAAGACATGCACAGTAGGCTAACTGGCTGCTCCAAATTGCCCCTGGATGTGGATGAGACTGTGAAGGGTTGTGTGTTGGCCTGGCGAACTGTTCATGGTGTACCCCGCCTTTGCCTCGTGTTGGCCGAGATATGCTCCCAGTGACCCTAGAAGGATTAAGTGGTTTGAAAAATGAGTATTTTGTTGCTGATAACGAGTCATGTGGTTATGGAAACGAAAAAGAAAAGCAAATAGAGCTATAGAGTCAACAGTCGATTGTAAAACACTGCCCCCATGTGGTGAACACCGTGTATAGCTCATAGAAAAATGGAGTAAAGAGTAGGATTACATTTTTAAAAATAATATAGTACATAATATGTATCAGGGTGTATGTGAGGTGGTACAAATAATTAAATATCTAATTCTTATTCAGATATTGGTGATATTGTTATAATATTTATAATATTATATGATATAATAATTAATCCCCCAGTGCAGCTAACTGGGTTATCAAAGGCCAGTCATTTCTCACTGTCTGTGGTGAGAGGTATGTAAAAGAACCATTGCTGACTTTTATAAAGAGCAGGCTAACAGAACAAAATGTCACAACGGAACCAGGACTGGAAACCACCAGCATGTTTAGATGAATATATTTTCAGTAAGTGCTAACTTTGGTAGTAACTGTATATTTGTGTGTGTGTGTGTGTGTGTGTGTGTGTGTGTGTGTGTGTGCACGTGTGCGTGTTAATAGCTGCTCAGAGGAAACTGATGCCACAAACTGTGTCTCCTGGTGGCCCTGTGGAGGTGAAGAGCCCGACTGCAATGCAGCTCACACGAGAGTTGCTAAGAGAAAAAGGCATTGCTGGCCTCTATAAAGGGCTAGGAGCCACACTGCTCAGGTAACACACACACACACACACACACACACACACACACACACACACACACACCTAACAGTAAAATGAAGTGAGACCAGAAGGTTTCCAGACTGTCCCTGTGGTAAATGAACCGATTTTTTACATTAAATGAACCTGTTTTACATTACCTCTGGCGAGGTGCCTTCGCCCAGTGTCGGCTGAGATAGGCTCCGCTGTCCCTGCAAACCTGAGTAGGATGAATCGGTTTGGCAAATGAGTGAGTGAGTGGGACATCCCAGCTGCAAAGCTTTACCCAGTGCTTCTTGTTGCTTCATTGCCATAGGCATGCTGAAGCATTTCAAGGGTCTGTACTGCTGAGTTCAGGAGTTTGATCTCTGGTCCACATGTACATGTAAATTTCACACACTCAGCAGTCTCATGAGCCATGATGCCATGTGACTGTTATTGTTTGCTCCTGCTGCATGCGCGTGACCACGCCATGCTCTGTTCATTTGCGACAGGGACAGTCCTGGAACGTTTTTGGTCACATGGGTATGTATTGTTTCTTTCTCTATCACTGTTTCTGATTCGGGTGTAGTGTTGCATGTCCTCCTCAGTGGGCAGGTGTAAGTGTGACTGATTGTGTGTGTTGGCCCTGCAATGGATTTGTGAGCTGTTTAGGGTGTATTCAACCTTTGCCCAGAAATGGCTGAAATAGGCTCCAGCCTCGCTGACACCCAAGAATTAAGTGCTTTGGCAAACGAATGCATGAAAATTGTTTCTAACTTGCTTTTTCACTGTTCATGCCTTTCTCTCTCTCTATCGCTCTCTCTCTCTCTCTCTCTCTCTCTCTGTCTTTCTGCAGGGATGTTCCTTTCTCAGTCATCTACTTTCCTCTGTTTGCGAATCTGAATAACTTGGGGAAGAGGGGAAAGGAGGGTCCTGCTCCCTTCTATGTCTCCTTCATTTCAGGCTGTATCGCCGGTAGTACAGCTGCTGTGGCAGTCAACCCTGTAGATGGTGAGTGCTGAAGATTGAGATTCAGACCTCTGACTCTAGAAAAAAAAACAACAGAAAACCAGCCTGCTGTCCCTGCTGCTACTCTCCATCTGGCCTGTGAAAGCGTTGTCAAGGTCACTCTGTGTCAAATCAGACAACATTTGGGAATATACTGCTGCATCATTCTTAGATTTTTTCCAACTTTATGTGTAGTTTGGCACTAGAAGCTAAGCTATCTGTCACACTTACATTTTTATATTTTATATATTATTATATTTTATATTATTTAAGTCTGGAGATTTTTCCTCTTGTTTTACTCCAGGAAAGTGTGTTTTAGCTGTAAAGCCATTTTCATTTTTCATTTTCTATCCTACTGCCATGAAGTTTGGTGAGCACACAGTCAGATTGCCTCCCAGCACATCCATGATTTCAATAACATTTCACCAAAACCCATGATTTCAATAACATGGCTTTAAAAATGAAGAATATTTACATTTTTTAAGTGAGGGCTTTTGGGCGGACACCCCCCACTCCTCCACCACAAAAAATAAACAAACAGGCAAACAAACAAAAAAAAAAAAACAAATGCATACCTAGAAAATTTTGTATTACTATATATGATTTACTTTTTTTTTTTTTTAACTTTTAAGGTCTCCAACCTGAACAGACTTTCCAGGTTTAAAATGTTTGGCTATTTTGTCATCAAACTGGACTTATTCAAAGGGCCATACAAACTGGTATGCAGTAAGAACTGTGTAAGGTTATTTCATATGAAAAAATGTTGATTTGTTTCCATACTGTCTTTATGTTGAAATTTAACAGCATAGATGGCTCTATTTTGCCTGTCACGTATACTTGGAATGCTCTACTGCTCAGTGCAATTACATTACATAAAAAAATATGAAATTCTCAGAATTCACTCAAAATCTTACACATAACGTGAAGCCAAACAACATATACATGACGTCTGAACAAAATCTGAAATGGTGTAACAACAACTGTGTTGGAATGACCCGTTCGTTTGTTCTTCTAATTCTGTAACACAGATTTTATATTTGGAGTGATTCAAAACAAGGCTATTTTTCTTGAAAAATAAATAAATAAGTAAAAGATTAGATAGCTTTAGAAAGCTAAGACCATTAACCATCCACTGAATCCTTGAGCATACGTTCAGCAGGTCAGGTATCGAACTCTCCAGGAGAGAGTACTACAGGGTTGACATTTAGAGTGCAGGAGAAGCCAGGAACACAATTACAGCCAACAAACAACTTATTGATTGAGTCATTAGGGCGTCCACACAGAGGGCTTTCACAAAACTGTGGCAAAAGATAAACTCCTCTTACGTCAAGTTGTTTTTTTTTAATCATGGTGGGTCCAAAAAAAAAAAAAAAGGAGTGGGCAGAATAAAGGCAGTAACAGAATGGTTCAGATGAATTTTGTGGCTTTATACTAATTTAGAAACTGTATAATTACTAAACAAATTATATTATCCTTACACAACTCCAGTATATAAAGATAAGCACAGTGGTTAGCACATCCGCCTCACAGCAGAGGTTTGACTCCAGGTCTCTGGAGTTTCTGTGTGGAGTTTGCATGTGCTTCCTGTGCTTGCGTGGGTTTCCTCTGGGTCCGCCGGTCTTCTTCCATAGTCCTAAGATATGCACGTTAGGATTGTGAAAGAGGACCGGCGGACCCAGAGGAAACCCACGCAAGCACGGGGGGAACATTAGGTTAATTGGCTGTCGGTGTGAGTGTGAATGGTTGGGTGTGTTACCCTGTGATAGTGTGGTAAGTTGTTCAGGGTGTACCCCACCTTCGAACAGTGTCGATGGTGATAGGCTCCGGTCTCCCTGCGTCCCTGGTAGGACCAAGCGGCTCTGCAAATGAGTGATTGAGTGAGATTCACTGTAGTGCATGACCCTTTACTGACTATAATGTGTTATTACAGGCATACAGGCCTGCTACAGATTGGTTGCAGAATGGACTGTACCATTTATTACAAAATGTGTGGCGGCTACATACTGGAGTTCAGTAAAAAGACACAGGTAATCTACAAGTCTATGGCAACAGTATTTATGTGTGTGTGTGTGTGTGTGTGTGTGTGTGTGTGTGTGTGTGTGTGTGTGTGTGTGTGTGTATTTTGTTTGTGTTACAGTGATAAAAACAAGGCTGCAGTCGCTAACACGTGGCAGTCAGGAGGACACGTACAGCGGCGTAACAGACTGCATCAGGTGACTTCATTCACACATTGCTCTAATTGGCTACTCAGCACGACTTCATTGACTTGTCTTTTTATGGTCCCGTGAAGCTTAGAATTTGTCTGCTAGCCCGTCAGTCTCAGTGGGGTTGAGGTCATGGACACGTGCATGACACTTCAGGTCTTCCACACCAAACTTAGGACACCATGTCTGCTAGGTGTGATGTTACAGCATACTGTTATACAACTCTAACAACTCGACATTTTCAGCTTGATAGTAACAGTTTGAGGAACAGCTTCCTTTGGGAGTGTTGGTCAGGTTGGTCACATACTTCTGGCCACATAGAGAATGTAAAAATTGTAAACCGTACACAAATTGATTTTAAGATTAAACCACTTGCTTGTTACATTCGATGAGAATGAAGTTCTGAGAATCTCGACACCGTCACAGAAACGTGCATCATACTCTTCATCAGAGTCAACATCATTAGTGGTTAGCATGTGTGTAGATCCTGGGTTCGGTGAGGGCGTCTCTGTGCGAAGTTTGCATGTTCTCCCCGTGCTTGTGTGGTTTTCCTGCAGGTACTCTGGTTTCCTCCTACAGTCCAAAAACATGCACACTATGCTAACTGGCTGTTCAAAATTATGAGTGTGATGGTGGGTGTATAATGAGCTAAATAACTGTTCCAAGTTGCCTCTAGGTGTGGATGTGAGTGTCAATTGAGTGTGTGTGTTGGTTGAGTTGCTGAGTGTGAAGCGGCTAGGATGACAATCGGCACTTCCAAATCCGAGGCCATGGTTCTTGACCGGAAAAGGGTGGCGTGCCCTCTCCGGGTGGGTGGAGAGGTCCTGCCTCAAGTGGAGGAGTTCAAGTATCTCGAGGTCTTGTTCATGAGTGATGGAGAGATGGAGCATCAGATTGACAGGCAGATTGGTGCATTGTCTGCAGTTATGCGGTCGATGTACCGGACCGTCATGGAGAAGAGGGAGCTGAGTCGAAAGGCGAAGCTCTCGATTTACCGGTCGATCTACGCTCCTACCCTCAACTATGGTCATGAAGACAAGATCGCGGATACAAGCGGACGAAATGGGTTTCCTCCGCAGGGTGGCTGGGTGTTCCCTTTGAGATAGGGTGAGAAGCTCAGTCACTCGGGAGGAGCTCGGAGTAGAGCCGCTGGTCCTCCGCATCGAGAAGAGTCAGCTGAGGTGGCTTGAGCATCTCTATCGGATGTCCCCTGGACGCCTCCCTAGGGAGGTAATCCAGGCATGTCTCACAGGGAGGAGACCCCGGGGAAGACTTAGGACACGCTGGAGAGACTATGTCTCTCGGCTGGCCTGGGAACGCCTCAGGGTCCCCCCGGAAGAGCTGAAGGAAGTGTCTGGGGTGAGGGAAGTCTGGGCAGCCCTGCTTAGACTGCTGCCTCAGCGACCCGGACCCGGATAAGCGGAAGATGATGCTATTCTACACTATGCTATGCTAACACAATCAGTGTCAAGTAGGAGTTTTTTCACACGTAGTCCTGGTTATTGTGTCTTTTCATGGGCTTTCTGTGGCAAATGGGTTGTTCTTCTACAGTGGTTTGCTAACTGCCATCAACAACAAGAAAATGCACAAGAGAATCAAATCCATTTTCAGGTTTTTTTTAGCCTTTAGGAAAAGAAAAGCATACAATTAATCACACAAGAAATTGTTTCAAGAGAAAAACCTCGGACCACGAACCAACTCTGTATTGGCTTATAAAGTGCCCATTCCACGCTGACTGGTCTATTGCCCTCTAGATCTAGACTCTTATTGGTCCCTCATGACAACATGTCTCAACCTGACCTTGTTCTGATTAGTCCCTCAAGTTCATCCTCACGCACAAGACTGATTCCTAGATGCTAAGTGGTCCATCAAGACCCTTCCTTTTATACCTTCAAGTTCACCATGTTTTTGGTTCACCACCATTAATTTCGAGTATTACACTTGCTGAGATTGTTTGCTTTAGGCTTTTTCTGGGAAATGACATCATATGTCAAGTTGACCTGAAGGGTCTGAACTCGACGCCCCTATCGCTTAGGATGGACATTTTGTCCCTTTTCAAGGTCCAACATTTTGTTCCAATGTTCCGTGTTCAAGGACAGCCAAGTTATACTCGTACATGGAATGACCCGGAAAAAAAATAATAAAATAACCTTACACTAATTTCGGTGAATAAACTCCTCATACTATAGTTACATAAATCATCCAATAATCAAATAATACAGTAAATCATACAATTGCACACACAGTGCCCGCAGTGGCGCCTGATACCCCGTTGTCCTCCACTTCACGTCCTTGAAACATTTCAGAATAGAGCATTTTCATATTTATGATTCTATGTTGGTGCCTTTTTCTTACTGGAGTCTTTAATCATTAAAAAATGCAACTGACATTTTGTTTCTGATCACTGATTTACACATATGGGCTTGTGTGTTGTCCCCCTAGCTTCCGGCTTGCAACCAATTTAAGACAAACCATGTAAACATGTAGGAAAGTGGGTGCAACACACTACAGGACCAAATTGTTGTGGCACCTTGTCTGAGTAAAAGCAGCTTATGATTTTTTGATATACTGTATTAATCCCCCAAGGGAAATTTGGCTTCTGTGTTTAACCCATCCGAAGTGAGTACACACATGTAAACAGTGAGCACACACAGCCAGAGCAGTGGCCGTAGAGCAGTTGGGGGTTAGGTGCCTTGCTCAGGGGCACTTCCACCATAAAGGTAAAGGAAGACAATGAGCTGCCACACATTTTTCCTGCTGTTTCAAGAATCAAACCAGTAACCTTTTGGTCCCAAACCTGCTTCTCTAACCATTAGGCCACGGCTGCCCCAAATAATTCCACTAAACCACAGATGTTCAGTTCAGTGAATTAATTTAAACGCTATATCCTGGACCTTTAGCAAGATTTTATTTATTTGATCAGTTTACCTCGACTGCTTGAAAACTACAGGATGCTTTTTGTGTCATGATATTGGATGACTGCAACATCACACAGTGCAACTTACATCGTGTTTTCTAGAACAATCTCAGAACAATGAACATTCATTCAGTCATTTTCTAAGCCTAATTAGGGTCGCAGAGAGGCTGGCTCCCATCTCAGCTGACTCTGGGCGATGGCAGAGTACACCCTGGACGGCTCACTTGGCCATCACAGAACTAATGCACATTCACACTCACACCTAGGGGCGATTTGGAACAGCCAATTAGCCTACTGTGCATGTGTTTGGACTGTGGGAGGAAACCGGAGAACCTGGAGGAAACCCACGCAAGCACAGGGAGAACATGCAAACTCCACACAGAAACATCCTGAGCCCAGGAATTGAACCCAGGACCTTCTTGGTGGACGTGCTAACCACTGCACCACTGTGCTGCCTACGGTGAACATGGTATCAACAAAATCATATTAATTTATGTTGACATCCAGGAATGTTAATTTCTATCTGTCTATCTAGCTACCTGTATGAGATGTTTACTATTGTCACACCTCCTTGACTGTCTTGTCCACTACAGAAAGATCCTGCGGAACGAAGGTCCGACTGCGTTCCTGAAAGGCGCATACTGCCGCGCCCTCGTCATCGCCCCGCTCTTCGGGATTGCTCAGGTCGTCTACTTCCTAGGTGTTGGTGAATTTATCCTCAGCTTTTTACCCAAGCGGAACAATTAACCGAATGGGTTCTGCTTTCTGCCTTCCCATCTACACTGCACCAGTTAAGACCTCGTCGTCTCTACTGCCTCCATCTCATCTACGTATGCGTGTTACCTGGAGGCGTTTAGATCATTGTTATTATTATTTGTCTAGTGATTTTAATGTTGTGGAATTTTATCGGAATGTATGTTTCATCCTGGAATGAATGTGACAATCAAATGGTGATGAGAGGAAATGTATTTATTTTAATGAAATTTTTTAGAGTGTTTGCCAAATCCCCCGACAGGGCATAGTAGTCCTTAACTAAAGCACAGTAAATGAAATTCTCCATGAAGGTTCCATAGGCCGTAGTTGTCGTTTAGGTGGTTTATGGGGAGGCCCAGAACAAATTTGGTTTTTTAAAATTGCATCAAAACGTGACTTTAATTATTCAGTGGAGGAAGAAAACTACACTTTAATTCTTTTGAAGAACCGAAGGTGGATTAATTATGTCTCATAACTTTTATTTTAATTCTTTCAAGCCTAGAATGTTCTTTTTGGCCTTGAACAACCTCAAGATAATATATGTGGGTGTTTGTGTGCTTCTAAGGTTGTGTGTGTGTGTGTGTGTGTGTGTGTGTGTGTGTGTGTGTTTGTGTGTGTGTG
>JBCNYG010000007.1:4121713-4141653 GCA_039654305.1 Porochilus rendahli | reverse complement strand
TCGAACTCGCAGGCTGCAGTAAAAAATAACGTTCATATTAAGGCGGGGGCCACAAACTATCGTCCTGCGGGCCGCGATTGGTCCGCGGGCCACGAGTTTGAGACCCCTGCCGTAGACAGATACATTAGTCATGTTTCATGTTTTGCCACACCCACCTTTACATAATGAAATTCATTCAGTCATTTTCTGAGCCGCTTAATCCTAATTAGGGTCACGTCGAGGCTGGCGCCCATCTCAGCCTTTACGAAAACCAACAATGGGTCTGTTACATGCTTCACACCACAGACCGTAAGACACATGGCTGGCATTTGATAACCCTTCAGCTGCACTGGTAGAACAGCAGTGACATCCTGTTGATAGTGGGGCTTTGAACCCTGACCTTAGGATCAGTAAGCCAGCACCTACCACAGGGCCACCACCCCTTCATAATGAACAATTGTACTTTAATTGTTTGTCTAAAACTGAAGTGATATGCTCCCATGCCATTCACAGAACTGTGGACTTTATATATCTATATATTCAGTTCTAGTTAATGTTCATGATTTTGTTCATATCAGTTAGAGTTTTGGTGTAACCACTTTAAGTCACTTAAGTTTCAGTCTCACAATTTTCATACAAGTATTTGTTCCGCTGTTCAAGTCTTCTGAATTTCTATGAATTTTTTAAATGATAAATTCTGTTTGTAATAAAAGCTGTAGGTCTTTTATTGTATTATCTTTTGTGCAAATGACCCAACAGTTACTGTGTTTTTGCATTTATCAAGCTCATGGAATAATTTTCCCTATTGTATAAAAAAGTCACCTTGTAGTGTGTTGGATTAACACGACCACTTTTAAAGTGCAGAACATTTTTAAAGACACAAAAGACTTTAAAAAGAGGAACAATCATTTACTGCATGTCAGTTTCAATTAAATAATGTAGTGGTACAGGTGGGTTTGGTTTTAATACATTGTGGCAGAAGGTGTTATAAAGACCATTCATTCATTATCTATACCTGTTATCTATTGTGGGTATGCTGGAGCCCATCTAAGCCAACGTTGGTTTAGAGTCATGGTGCACCATTACCAGTATCCAGTCTATCAAGGGGGTAGACATAGAGACAGACAGCTTTTTACATTAACATTTACACCACTTGGCAATTTCAGCCACGATCTGATCTGCATGTTTTTGAGCTCACTTACTCATTTGACAAAGTGCTTACTCATACTAGGGTCGCAAGGAGGCTGGAGCCTATCTCAGCCAACACTGGGCAAAGGCAGGATTCACCTTGAACAGTTCAACAGACTATTGCAAGGCAAACACACACACACACACACACACAAAACCACTCTCAGTTAGCCAAATGTGCATGTCTTTGGGAGGAAACCGGAGAACCCGGGACTTGAACCCAAGACCTTGTTTCTGTGAGGCGGACGTGCTAACCAGTATGCCACCATGCCACTGAAAAACCCACTCAGGCACTGGGAGAACAGGAAAACTCCACGTCCTAGTCGACCGGCAGGTTTGAAATCAGAATGATTTGCTGTGAGGCGACAGTGCTAACCACTGAGTCACCGTACCGGCCCACATACATAATATTTCAAATATAAAAGGTGCTGCAAATAAAGTTTGTGTGAGACATGACTAAGCATCTGGAATGGAAAATTTGGAGTGCATTTAAGCCATATGCAAGTACATGTTAACAAATCACATGCAGGTGCGCAAAGGCTGAGGGAAAAGGAAAAAAGAAGCCAGCCAAGTACCAGGTGAGATATACAG
Source organism: Porochilus rendahli (assembly GCA_039654305.1). Classification (NCBI taxonomy): domain Eukaryota; kingdom Metazoa; phylum Chordata; class Actinopteri; order Siluriformes; family Plotosidae; genus Porochilus; species Porochilus rendahli. The sequence goes on along the minus strand of JBCNYG010000007.1, from coordinate 4,139,895 downwards.
TGGTGATAAGTTTCTTATTTGACCCTTTTTTTATTGCATATGGAAACTCATGATTGTTTGCCAGTTTGAGAGAACCTATCCCTGTGGCATTTCTACGTTGGTGAAGAGTAATTAACTTCATCAATCTTAAGGGGCTGTTTTTATCCTTGTCCTGGGTGTGAGGGGAAAAAATACCCCTGGGATGGGATGCCAGTAAGGTAAAGTCTGTTGGGCTTTTACATCCGAGCCTACTAACTCATCGGAGCCAGGGCTTATCCCCTGTTTCTGTAGCATAAAGCGACTAGGAGTTCAACTCCTCCAGGATGGGACGCTAATCTGTCGCAGGTTACCTTCCCAGTGTTTTTACTGGAGCCCATTTATACTGCAGGGGTGACTTGTGGTTAAGACCTTGTCCAGGGGTCTTAGCATGGTGGGGGTGTAACAGGGATTCAAACCCACAACCTCTTGATCATGAGCCCAGCACTCTAACAACTACACCACCGCCCCCACTTGCCAGTACCATACACAAACACATACTACAGAGGGCCGAGTTTGAGTCTCTAATCCACCTATTGGCATGTTTTCGAGGCCAGAGAACCCAGACGAAACCTATATGGACACAGAGAAAATATTTACCGAAATCTGCACTGATTGCAAGCTGAGCTGTGGATATAACCAGGGACCCTGTAGCTGGGAAACAGAAACGCTACACTGCTGTGCCACCAGAGAGCCATTTTGTGGAGCAGTGATTGATCCATTTTTAATCTACAATACCAGGTGATGTTGCATATTTCCTGATAGAGAGAGATGGTATGTGCATACACACAACACAAAAGCGACTTTGCATTCAGCTTACAGAGGCATTTCTATTTTCGTATTGTCTGCGCATCACGCGTTCTGTAGGTGTCGGGGCTCTTTAAGAGTAAAACTCGAGAACGGATCTTGTGAATGACCGAGTAATCTCACTGGCTACCAAACTGGGAATTTATCATTGTTACATAAATCAGATGACACTCGAAGCACATAGCATCATGGTATTAATGCCAAATAGACATGATTTATTAGTAATGGAAAATGAAATATAGAATAAAGACATAATTAATAATTACATGCCGAGCGGAAGCTGACCTCGCAGGGTATGATTAAATTTTAATCAATACTATAATAATAAAATATAACTGTGAACAGGATATTTGGAATGTTTAGCGGTAACTGCAACACGTTTGCACAAACAGTGTATTTAGAATCCAGAGAATATGCTGTCAGAGGTGAACTTAGATAATTTAGGTATCACTTAGTGTCATAATAGTGACACTAAAGGCTTTAGTGGCCAAAGAAATCAGACTGGGGCGGGGTAATGTTCCCATCTGCTCATGTGATCTTATATCTGGAGAGATTTTTGTGTGCATTGGCAGCAACACTGTCACATCATGTTTCTATTGGATAAAACACCCAAGTCTTCCCAAACCCAGTTTTCCTCTTGTTTAAAGTTACTGACTGTACAATGAAATTCGATTTGTGTGGTCTGACCACTAATCCGCTTTATTAACGTAAAAATAAACCTCAGAATCTTGTTTTAGGTATCTTTTCGTATGTTCCCATGTAGTAAGTCAACATTTTGCCTTGGCAACTATTCACTGGTATGCCCTTAACTTTCTGTGAATAATAGGTAATTAGTTGGTCCAAACACTATGTATATGTGACCCGATCTTTAAAACTAATGAGATTATGAACATTTGAGGTTTGTTGGATTACATCAATCATTCTGAAAAAACCCCCCCAAAAAACAGAATAATGCGTTCAAAGTTCCGGGACTGTTTTGAAAAAGTGTCCTTCAAATGTCCTTAGCAGCCGGTGGGTTGTCTTCCTTCTACTGACATAAAACTTATCAAGATCATTCGATTACATCGTGTCCCATAATTTCAAAAGAAAATGTCAGAATTGAGCTTTAAATTCAATTCATTATAGTTCAATAAATCTGAACCAGCTCACAGGGCCAGAAAGAACAACATGAGGTGATGATACTCCAGACAGACTTCACATGAGACAGACAAAGAGATTTGTCGAACTATTAAATTAAATAATAAACTATTTCTTCATGAAATGAAAATTTAATCTGATCAAAACATAATGAAGAACAGGAATACACAGCTAGGTACAGTTACAGATTAAAAGCGGCCATGCACTTGTACATGTGTGGAAACACAGCCTCATTCTGAATCCAAGACAGAGCTGTTCACAGCATGCTGAGGTGCCAAATGGCTAGTTTTGTTAGTTTATGTGAGTTATAAGACTTAGGTTAGCTATATAACTGGAAATTATATATTAATAGTTAGTTCATCAATCAAATCAGAGAAAAAACACAAAACAATATTCCAATGCATTACAATGTATTTTGGTCTGTATCTCCAAAGTGCTACTTGTGACTTCTGACTCAGTTTGCCAGATTGGGTCACATATAAGGTCTGGTGAAACAGAAAATGGTTGCCCTGTTATGTTCTCCAGAGGGTAAACCGAGTGTTCAGATTGCATACCCCTGCACTGGTGTGAGAGGTCCAGTTAGCTATAGCCTTCTGCTAACTATCAATCATTTACGTCTTTTTAACAACAAATAACTTTAATTGGAAATTTTTCTGTATGACTAGTGTTATTTTCAAAAGATACCCAATATTGTATGACCAGCTTGATGTAGGGTAGAATGAGAAGTTCTGTCATCCGGCATGAGCTTGGAGTAGAAAGGAGCCAGTTGAGGTGGCTCGGCCATCTGATAAGAATGCCTCCTGAGGGGGGGATCCAGAACACGCTGAAGAGACTTCATCTCTCGGCTGGCCTGGGAATGCCTCGGTGTCCCGCCTGGAAGAGCTGGAGGAAGTGGCTGGGGAAAGGGACGTCTGGACCTCACTGCTTAGGCTGCTGCCCCCGTGACCCGACCCCAGAACAAGCGGATGAAGATGAAGCCTGATGGATTCATAATAAAGCATCCCTTCAATTTAAAATAATATTATGAGCCTACAACACTTAGTTTCACAGGAAAAAATAAACCATATTGTTGGGTAAGAATCTCCCACTGTACTGATTTTATATTTATTTTAATTAACTGGGCTAAAACGAGTGCCTTCTAAGAGTTGAATCAGAATGTTTAGAGAAACGCCATCAAAGTCACATTAAAAGTCATACAGTGAGCCAAAAGAGTTTTTGAGGCACAGATACTATAGATATTAAGGCAGCAAACCATTGCTCGATGCTCCCGTACTTCAGTAGAATTAAGGCTTTTGCTGTGCCGTAGACAGACAGCATTAGGATCCGGCGATCCGGAGTACAAACACTTATAATGTGGTGATTATGTGCCAACTGACAAAGAATCTCCTTATTATTAAACTCTGAGATATAGCTTAATGAGCATATCTGTGTCATCCATTTTTGACAATACTGACTTTCAACTCAGACATTAGCTCAGACATTTTTCTCAGAAATAATTTCTGACTTTTTTCTCCTCGGAAATTCTGACTTTAAGCTCTCTTTCTTTCCCTCCTGATTGGCTCCAGTTCCTGCCATTCAGAGTATTCTTAAACATATTTTTTCTATATGGCAATTCCAGCATTACTCACGTCACGTTTTTCGCAGTTTAAAGTTCTGCAAATAATTCTCATTGGATGAGTTATAACTTGATCATGGCCATTTTTACTGCATAAATGACGTAGACCCTAACCTTAATTCATTCATTTATTCATCTACTGGACCACTTAATCCTTTTGTGGTTGCATGGAGACTGGTGCCTATCTCAGCCGGCACTGGGCGAAGGCAAGGTTTACCCTGAACAGCTCACCAGCCCATTGCAGGGCAACCCATACTGCAATTAACACCCATACTCAGAACAATGGTCAATTTGGAACAGCCGGTTAGCCTAATGTGCATGTCTTGAACTGTGGGAGAAAACCAGAGTTCCCTGAGGAAACCCACGAATGCATGGTGAGAACATGCAAACTCCACGCAGAATCACCCGAGCCCAGGACTTGAACCCAGGACCTATTTGCTGTGAGACGAATGTGCCAACCGCCATACCATATTACAACATATATGCCAACAAATAAACCTTAATTAATACAAACAAAAGTGTAGAAATATTGACTTTTATTTTCAGCAATATGCTTTTTTCAACTCAAAATGTTAAATGATTAAATATTTGTCGGGGATCTGATATGTGAAAAAGGATGTGTTACTCATGTTACCATTACTGACATTACAGTTAATACACTGCAATGCATTCAAGATGATGGTATATTTTTTTTCTACAGTTCTTTCAAGACTTTTTATTGATTTTTATAATTGGCTTGGTAGCCACTACAATGATTTTATCTAAAAAGGTTTCATGTACAAGGTAAAATAAAAAATGTTTTAAATAAAACCGAAAATTAAACTTTAAACAAGCATTCAAATAAATGAACCAAAATTTAAATATAAGTTTCGTTTGATTTTCTTTATATTGCAAAGTACCGCAAAATATCAGGTCGTCCACAAACAGGCATGCAGCCGGCACAGTGAATCCATTCGTTCCATCATACACCTGGCTAGCTCCTCTGGGCTTGAGGCGCCAGCGCCCTGCATCAGGAGGTCGACCATGGGTGAGCTGGGGTGACCTTGATTCCGTCTCTCATGTGTGGGGGACCACAGCACTACTTTGCTTGCAGGCAGCTCAGGATGTCGGTCGCAGTGGCCAGCTAGCCCCATTTTTCAGCATGCGCTCGTGTCCTGTCACTCTCAGAACCTCTTGATGCAGTGTCTCGTTCTTGACGTACTGGACTGGATCAATGTCGAGGACTTGTCTCAGCATCTCTTATTATCTAACAACGACCACTTGAAATGCTCCCCATATGTTAACTTTATTAATGCGGCTTAAAATCAGCCCTAAATAAAGTGTACATTTCAGCCCGATGTCACATGGAATTTTCCATATAGTCTGTAGAGCAGCCGTATGACGCAAATTTTCCAGCAATTCTGACCCGACACGCGTGACGCAGGGCTGACTGTAAATTACACGACTATCTGGGCGACCCACACAGCTCAATTTTTTTCTCGTCTGACTCAATATTTTGTTCTCCTTCACCAAAAACAGTCATGATCTTTCATGAACCACGACTCAAACTCAAACAGTACTCTGAGGCATCAGGATCGAATTGAGGCATGAAACAGTACTCTGAGGCATCAGGATCGAATTGAGGCATGAAACAGTACTCTGAGGCATCAGGATCGAATTGGCCGAGTGTCTGTCATGTAGCATGTTCTCTTTTACAGCCATATAACATCTATCTCCTTTTATTTTTTCATTGATCCTCTCTAGGTTTGTATTGGGTTCAGAGCACATTCTGTCTTCTGCTTTAAAAAATACAGTTTGTTACGAATCCAGTATTTCAGGCAATATTCCTTGTTTTTTCTTCTTTAAAGGTTTTTTTTTTTATATTTATATATTATAGATGTATGGGTTCTCTGAAAAGAGAGATTCTCTTTGAAGGTTCCATATGCTAAATGTCATAGCTGTCATTCTGGAATCTCATAGCAGGTGGTGTTGTTTGCCTACTTCCTGTCTGCATTTAAAGTGTGTCTAATAGCAAATTGCTGTGGTAGCTTAATACATGGCTGTGTAGTCGGAGGGAATTGAAATTGGCCACGGAGGTAGAGCAGGGTGAGTGCGTGTGTGTGCATGCGTTTCTGTGTGTGTATTACAAAGCCATTACAGCTAAATGATGATGATAAAAGCCGAGTGAGAAAAATACAGTGCGATGCTGCTGAAGGGAGGTTGCTGTATGAATGGGGTCCCGAGAGGGACGAGGGAGCAGCGCTACTGTCATCTCTGCTTTGTCTGCGCCTCACAGTGACTGACCCCATGTACATTTAAAAGTGCGCTGCAGGTGGGAGACACTGACTTCGTTTACAGGTTGTAGATATGATAAAGAGAGCAGAAGAGAGAGATGTCAGAGGTCAGAAGTAGCGCAAGTGATTATTGCTTTACTCTGCTACAGGAACTAATTAGAGCTTTTGTGCATTATCACCTGCCTGTGTGTGTGTGTGTGTGTGTGTGTGTGTGCATCTCAGTGTTTTGACACAACTCTACTCTCAGTTCAGCTGGAAGAGTAATGAGCAGTGCTGAGCGCATGACCGGATGGAAAGCATCGCCGCAGTGATGTCGCGCAGCTTCACTTATCCAATTCATCATCATTCATCCGTATTAACTTCCTCGCTAAGTTTAATACATTAACACCTGGTGTAGCCCGATTCCATGAAGGCGTCTGCACATCCCTTTTGCATATTTTTCTATAGCCCAAGATTCAGTACAAGCTCAGGTTTTGAAATATTTCACTCTGTCATTCTTGCTATATGGGAATAATAAGAGCCAACAAAAACAAACATGAATAGGAAGTTAAAAGGAAGGAAGTAAATAAGGAAGAAAACTGATATAAAACACTGTGAAGCACTGAATATCATGCTTGAGTCAGTATTCAGAAAATGTATGTAGGCCACAGTGATCACACTGCAAAGTTCATGTCAAGTGTCACAGTGGTGGAAATGGTGTTTATAATGTACATACGTCAGCTGATTGGCCAACAGCAAATACAAGGGGCGCTACATTAACCCCAGTAAAAACAACTCAAGCCGCTTTACTGAACCGCCGAATCCTACTATGGTCGCTGGCAGTCTGGAGATTATCTCGGCCAACTCTTTGTGAAGGCGGTTTGCACCCTGATCAGCCCACCAGTCCATCTAAGGGCCAACACACACAACCATTCACATTCACATCCAGAGGAAAATTGGAACAGCCAATTAGCCTAATGTGCATGTCTTTGGCAGAGAAAACCAGAGTAACAGGAGGAAACCCACACAAGTATGGGGAGAACATGCAAACTCTACACAGAAATGCCCCCGCCAAGCCATAGCTCGAACCCAGGACCGTCTTGCTGTGAGGCGGACATGCTGACCACTACTCCATCATAGCAGCGCAAGTACTTTTATTCATTTGGCACAGATGCATTTGTCATTTTCCCGTCCAGTCTCCACAGTGTTTAAATAGCAAATGCACTTGCATCCATCTGAGCACCCATGGGAGTGTTGCTCTTAAAATTTTGGTCATGTGCATGCTAATGCACTGCTATCTTGTGGTGGCAGTAATCGATCATGCGATTGACCCACAACAACCTATAGTAAGTGTGGCAGGGTTTCACAATTTTTACTAAAGTAGTAGCTGATATGCACCTTTATGCTTGTGACTTGAATAGGGATGTGCAGCAGGGCTCAAACATGCAGATTATCCACTTGTGTGCAAAATAAAAGCCAAAATCCTCTGCAGAGATGAGTCAAAGCACACCTGGCTCTTAAAGAGAATGAGGAATCACGCCCTGATTGGTGTACCGCATATTACGGCCAAAACATACCCCTTGATTAATTAAGAGATGAAGTGCAACCATTTTAAACTATGCACATGGTGCTACTATAATATTTTCCACTGTTAATCCAGCAAAATAGATTTGGACATGAATCCATTAGTGCCATGCACTTTAGACCATGCACTTAGATTGTTGATATAGGACCCTACTGCAAGCAACCTTACATTAACAAAACATTTAGGATTAGGACAATGGACAACGGTTTGGGATGTAAAGATGATAGGTGTTAGGGCTCATTAACGCTCCCTTTACGCTCAAATAAATAAATAAATATGTCCCTTTCAAATATTGTAGCCATCACTGCTCACATACTTCCATGTGTCACTTGCGTTGCCATGGAAGTTAAGAAATACGTGCACTCGGGGCAGCTGACAGTCAAAGGATTCTGACAATAACAAACATGGAAACAGCGATGGAGGTCGGAATAAAGCGAAGATGCAAACGTGGAGGTGGTGTTGTAGCTGAGTCTCACTTGTGCTATTGGTTACACTGCCACCACGATTTCTGGTGCTACCATCGACTGTATATATAACAAGGATGCAGCCACAGCTCTACTATGTATTAAAGAGAAATGAAGCAGGTACTTTGAAACCGGCATCCGCATCAGGAAGTTCCTCTGGCTTGAACATGCAGATACACAGCATGTCCTAGACACACCCCCTTTATTAATGCAAGGTCAGTTTAAACATTATTATTTCCGATATTATGTGTAAGATCTACTGTAAAGTTACTGGAAGTGTATGTTCACTGATGGATGGTGCTGGATATGGGTAGACCAGTCTGGGATGCCAAGTTGTTATAGGCCAACCAGAAAGGTGCTGCTCCTCCGGACACAAAGTATGCTCTCTCAATCCAAAACCGGTCTCTTCCCGATCTCTCTGTCACTCAAGTGTAGCCACACCTTCAAAAATTAAAGTGAAAGTATGTTTTACAATATGATTATGATGGAAAATAAAGATTGTGCATATTATGAGCACAGCTCACTGTGTAAATTAGACACAGTAGATAAAAACACGGTTTAGATGAAAACAGGGAGATAAGAAAAACATAAGCTGTTCTCACATTAACTTACTCACTCAATTGCCACACTGCTTAACCCTTCTAGGGTCACGGGATGGCTGGAGCCTATCTCAGCCGACACAGAGTGAAGGCGGGGCCAACACATACACAACCATCCACACTCGCATACATTACATATACGGTGACAGGCAGACGCCGTTATCCAGAGCAACTTACATTTATCAGTTTAATACATCTGAGCAGTTGAGGGTTAAGGTTCCAACAGTTGCAGCTTGGTGGTACTGGGGCTTGACCAATCAACCTGCGGATCAGTAACCCAGAGCCCTGACTACTGTGCCATCACCGGTCCCACACTGAGGGGGTAATTTCAAACAGTCAGTTAGCCTAATGTACATGTCTTTGGACTGCTAGAGGAAATTGAACTGCTGGATTACACAGAGGACACCCACACAAGCACAGAGAAAACATGCACACAAAAGCATCCACACAAACACCTAAGCTCAGGACGCAAACCCAGGACATTTTTGCAGTGAGGCAGACTGACTAACCACTACGTCTTTGTGCCGCCCTGTTTTTTCCATTTAAATACAGGAAATTAGGGGAAGCTAAACATTGCACTGCCACAAACTTAGTTTTACACAAATTTACATTTATGGCATTTAGCAGATGAGAGCTAAAGGCATTTCTTGAGGCAACAGTGGCAGCTTGGGACTACTGAGACTTAAACCTCCAACTTTTTTTTTTCTGGGAGAGAGTAATATAGAGAACAAGAGGTGTAAAATTCTCGGGTCACGTGATGTGACATCATCGTTAATGGCGTGAAAAAAATAAACATCTAATAATATTCTTGTGTAATTAAAATGTTCTCTAAACCTACGGTTTCTAAATGGTGTACTTTACATTTTGAGACTAAGATTGCACATTTAATTACCTCACTTTTATTCCCTTCTATAAACAAGTCATTCAAATAAATGAATCTCAATATACATGTGAAACGTGTACAGGGTTTGAGAGTTCCCACGAAAGGGAATTCATATGGGAGCTCTGCTTTTAGGTAGTGCCTAAATCTATATATTATGAGGTCATGAATAAAGAATAGAAATTGTCAGGAAAAAAAAAAATTCTAGAGAAGCAGGATGCATTCAGCAAGACACATAGGAATGAAGACACACCTAAGAAAAGCAAAAAGACACTGATAGGATGAGTAGAAAGAAAGCATGGTAATCATTAAACATGAATCAGTAAGCCACTCCATTTTATACAAACAAAAACATAGGAACAAGGAATATTTTACAGGAGATTAAAGGGTAAATAGAGTTAATTTGTCGCTCAATAAAGAATTCCAGCTGATGGGGTGAAGAAAAAAACATAATAGGGTGTTTATTTGGGTGCACTGGCTCTGACTCGGACTCAGACTCGGTGCAATGATGTCTGTGACCTCCTCGTCCTCTCATTGTCATCTGTGCTTCCTGACAGGAGTATCTTTAGGCAGTCACGCTGTGTGTGTGTGTGTGTGTGTGTGTGTGTGTGTGTGTGTGTGTGTGTGTATACACATAAAAGATAGAGCAAGTGACAGAAGTAAGTGTATGTTAGAGTGGACATGCTGCCATGATTGAAAGGTCACACTGAGGATAAGAGAGAGAGAGAAGGAGAGAGAGAGAGAAAGAGAGAGAGAGAGAGAGAGTGTGTGTGTGTATGTGTGTGTGTGTGCATGTGTGTGTGGGTGTGTGAGAGAGAGAGAGAGAGGGAGAGAGAGAGATAGATGATGAGGGCAAAAGAACAACTCAGAATATAAAATAGAGATCCATCCAATCCACCCACTTATCCATTCGTCCACCCTCCCTACCATCCATCCATCAATCCGTCCACTCACCCTCCTGTATGAGTTACTGATTTATCACCCCGCCCTGATCAGTGTTATACTGTAAATGCTGTAAGGGGACCATGTAATACTGTATCTGTATGCTGACTGATCCAAAGCATATCCTTGTATGCGTAGCCAAGAAAATTCATGGCGGTCTCTGAACACTGCTATGCTATGTAGCACGACTACGCTAAGTCCGACTCGAGGGGGCATTTCTTTAGCCTTTCCTACTCAGAGGTTGGGAATTACAAATTATGACCTCTAGCTAAACACAGCGTTATTATCCTGGCCACTCCAGTCCCTGTGTCTCTGTGTGTTTGAGTTTGTGTGTTTTGTAAAGGTGTGGAAGTTAATCCGAATCGTAGACCTGACCAGGATATAGCACTTAAGTGTTCAAGCTTTTCATAAAGATATACGATTTTACCTGATTAATAAGAAAACACACCTATGCTAGTTAGAGTAGTATTGACAGTTAGTGTTAACACACCATAGGGTTGGCAGATTCCTTTCCAAACTGTAATTGAATCAGTCTGGAGATACTTCAGATACTTTTTAAAATGAAATTTCATAAACCTTATTCATATTTTAAAACCAGGGCAACAGGTAGCCGAATAGCGTGGCATAGTGGTTAACATGTCTGCCTCATTGCAAGAAGGTCCTGGGTTTGAGTCCTGACCTGGGCAAGGACATCTCTGTGTGGAGTTTGCATGTTGTCCCTGTCCTTGTGTGGGTTTCACCTGGGTACTCTGGTTTCTTCCCACAATCCAGACATGCACATTAGGCTAATTGGCTGTTCCAAAGTTCCCCTAGATGTGAGTGCGATGCCCTGCGATGGTCTGATGAGCTTTTCAGGGTGTACCCTGCCTTCACCCAGAGACCGCTGAGATAGGCTCCGGCTTCTGTGCGTCCCTGCTAGCATAAAGCAGTTGGCAAATTAATGAATATCTTATAAACCGTGTGAAGAGCCGTATTAAGCAAACAAAAAGAGCTAATGGTATCATTTTCCAGATTATTTAGATTTTAGTAATCTATATTTGAAAAATAATAAACAAATGCTAGTCTTTGTTGGAATCAGCCCCGCTCTGATTCAGTAATGTAGATTTCGTACAGATCCTTCACCTCTGCTGCATCATCAGCTTAATCCAGCTAGGGACACGGGGAGGCTGGAGCCTATCTCAGCCAACTCTCAAAAGTGTGGTGTTCCCTGAACAGCTTGCCAGTCCAACCCGGAAACAATACACACAACCATTCCCACTTACACCTAGGGACAATTTGGAACCGTAAACTAGGCTATCTTTGGATGTCACTTTCACTTTTTTTTTGTATATTTCAATGAAAAATATCAAAAAGATGAACTCGAGCAGTACAGTGAACCCCATAAGCCTCAAAAACTCCACGGTTTGTCTTTGATTAGTGTGTGTGCATTGTGAACAGGTGATTTTAAGAGAAAGTGTCAGCTTCGTCAAGGCTTGTCATGATGGTGTGCTCATTGTTGAACAGCCGCGGAAAGACAAATAGGAAATGTTTTAATCAGATTCCTCCCACATGAACAAACAGCCTCTCATGAGATCTGTGTGTGTGTATGTTTGTGTGTTTGTGTGCCGGGTGACACTGTGTTTCTTATGTCTTCTATGAGACGTGTACGTGTGGTGTGTATGGAAGTATATTGGCTAGTATAATTTCATTACGGCAAAATAAGGACACTAGTGTTTTGGGACTTTATATGGTTGGGAAGTACATTACGTTAAAGCAAGAATAATTCACACTGAATCAGTAATGGAATTAAATGGATTCATATAGCAGTAATGAAAAAGATAGTAAAGATAGTAGCACATTTTCTCTTCGCTTTACTTTTTGCATTCAGCCCACATTTGGAAAATCATAACATTTATTTATTCTCATTTCATTTTACTCATTTACTGAACCACTTTATCCTATGTGGGTCGCGGGGAATCTGGCTCTCAGCTGTCACAGGGCGAAGGCAAGATATACCCTGAACAGCTCGCCAGACCACTGCAGGGAAAACACACACAGCCATTCACACCCACACTCACACCTGGGGCAATTTGGAACAGCCAGTTACCCTACTGTGTATATCTTTGAACTGTAGGAGGAAACCAGAGTACCTGAAGAAACCCACACAAGCACGGGGAGAAGATGCAAACTCCACACAGAAAAGGCCGGGTATCAGAGCCAGGACCTTCTTGCTGTGAGATGGACGTGCTAACCACCATGCCAGTGAGATATTGGCAAAGCTTCAGCTTTTACATATCTTATGATTGTGTCTCAGGGTGGCACAGTGAAGAGGTGGTCAGAATGTCCACCTCACAGTAAGAAGGTCCTTGGTTCGAGTCCCAGGCTTTGGCGTTCTGCCTGTGCTTGCATGGGTTTTCTACAGGTACTCCGGTGTCCTCCCACAGTCCAAGATGTGCATTTATTCATTCATCCATTCCCTGAATTGCTTAATCCTGATTAGGGTCGCAGAGAGGCTGGTACCAATCTCAGCCGACTCTGGGTGAGGGCAGAGTACACCCCGGATAGCTTGTCATGCCATCGCAGGGCAGAAACACGCTGACTGCAACTCTTACCCACTTAGTTGCACTGGGGTGGGCAGTGGGGCTTGAACCACCAACCTTCGGATCAGCACCTTAAACACTAAGCCACCACCCAAAGACATGCACATTAGGCTGATTGGTTCTGTGAGTGTTGGGCCGTGTAATTGTAGGACTAACTGTATTGGAATGTTTAGAACATTTTAAAACAGTGGGTTTTTTTACATTTTAATTGAGGTAATATTGTGTAGTGTGATCGATAACAATCAAACAAGGACAAATAGAGTGCATATTTTAGCTAAAACCAGCAATCCTTCATATGATCCAAAATGTCAAAAATTGTCTTATCCTACAATGTTAAAGAATCCTTAAAAAATTTCCTGAATCCAGAATTTGCTCTGGATCATCCAAATCCAACAGAGTCTGCAAAAATCCCATAACTTAAACAGTAGGAAAACTCGTGGCCAAAAAAAAAAGAATAACACGAAGGTCTCGGAACAGGCATGGACACTGAAAAAGCACAGGAGAAAACTCTGGCTCGATCTGACAGTGCCTGTGGGGAAATGCTGGGCTTTAAGAGACAGCCGAGTAAGGCAGGCAACGAGACACAGGTGAGCACAATAATGAGCATGTGGAAAGCCGAAGGGGGCAATCAAAACAAAAGCCCATGATACCAGAAAACTAAAAACTAACTAACTGAAGTACTAACACCGTGCTGGTGTTAATTCCAGTTCACCGAATCAGTCATCAACAGTTACAGAGCTGCTTAGGTTATAGAGCAACTTCACAAAAACAGATGAAGATCTGAGCAAAAACAGACATCAGAAAAGACATGTATGAGCACCAGGACAACATTAGCACTAATGTAAAATAAGAAGCAGGGCAGATGAGTAGCATTAGCAGAGACTGACATAAGCAAAAACAGATCTGCTCCACAGGACAACAGTAGCACTACACATTAAACACATCATTATTGTTTCTGTATGGATCTAGAGACTTTTAGAATTAGTTTCCAGAGCATTTTGAAGCTCCTCTGGCAGCTCATTGTGTCTCAGCACCTTGAAAGTGAAATGAAAGGCAAGCCTTCCAAAGTTACACATGAACATTTGTATACATTTCATCATCTGGTGGTTTTTACTTACATTTTCGAAGTTGCACTCTGCTAAAACCCAGTTTGAAAAGACTGCCGTTCCAAGCCCGCTACTGAGTGATATCCTGACAATAGGACGTGAATTCCCCAGTTCATATAAGGCATAGTAGACTAACAAATCAGATAAAATAAAACTGGGCATATTTACACATAATATGAGCTGACATTCACATACATCTGATAAACATCCGCTTATTTACATGAACGAATGGCATAACTCGACATTATTCATCCGCAAATTACTTCCTTATTTACTATCAGACACGCGTGAATCATGTTAAACTTTTTTGTAGTACAATATCGCCCCTTGTGTGTGGATTTATTATGATAGGAAGCTTGTGGTTACAATAGGGCATTTTAATGTGCAAAGACTTTTAAGACTTTTAATGGCAAGCTTTTATTAAGCTTGGGTTTACTTTCCCTTTAGGACATTCTAGGTTGTCTTAAGTTTTTTTTCTTTATCATTTATTCCCCATCCGTACGTCGATTAACATTACTGATTTCATTGAAGTCAGAATTCCATTAGCATAAGTTAAAATGAGCAACTCATGGTTGTCACCAAGTTTTCACCAGACACCACAGAGATACTAATGAGATACAGCAAATAGTTCACTTTTAAATCAGACCTTTGATTATCATATTATATTACATCTAATATTTAAGGTCTGGAGGTCACACGGTGTGTCCCCGGGCTCGGGGGGTTTCTGTGTGAAGTTTGCATGTTCTCCGCATGCTTGCGTTTTTTTTTGGGTACCCTGGATTCCTCCCACAGTCCAAAAACAAAGTAGGGTAATTGGCTGTTCCAAATCACCCCAATGTGTAAGTGTGAATGGTGGTGGGTGCATTGGCCCTGAAATGGTTCAGGGTATACCCTAAAAAACTACAGTGGGAACAGAAAGAGGACTGAGACCTATCAGGGGTAAAGCAGACCAGAAAGAAACTGATACCTGAGTGCTTTTTGAGACAAACTCACAATGTGAACAATAAAAGAACCAGATCTTTTTAGCCGTTGGCCCACTTTTTGGTGTATGTACAAAATACGTTGAAAAAGGATTAGTGAAAAAAAAACGTGGTTAGCATGCTATTAATGTGCTTAGTGTTATTTCAGAAAGTGAAAATATCTTTAATTAACCAAAAATTCTAACATAAAAGCCAGAATGACAATTGAGAGCCTGAAAAAACACTGAATGAGGATTGATTTACGTTAAATTTGGCAGACATCCTAATCTAGAGCAACTTAGATATATCGTTTATACACAGCTAAGCAATTCAGGGTTAAGGCCCAAAACAGCCTCACACGAGGTTGGCTTTGAAGATGGTTCAGCTGTAGGTGAGGTTGTAATGAGGTTGTACTGAACGTGGTTCAAAAAAGTTGAGAAAGGTGACAACACGGCAGCTACAAGCCACGCTGAACCGCCAGCTGAACCACCCCATGTCTAAATAAGAAGTTAAATCTCATATCAGACCGATGATTTAACTCCTGCTTTGTTTATTAATGAAAAGAACGTTCTTATTGAAAAATATTAGTGGTGCATGACTCATCTGATTTATGATCACTTTGGCGGGCCATTAATATTGGTAATGTTAATATTTTCTCTCAGCTGACTAATACGTCCTAGAGTTAAAACAGCTTCTTCCTGTGTGCTGAGTCTTACCACTGTGACATGTTTAACAGATGGATGAGGTGAGAAACACAAGTCATATCAGTAATGTACAGAGTGACTGTACAAGTTTATACAATGGTATCGACTGTTTGTGTCAGAGACAGAAAGAATCTGGCAAGATAGACAGAATGGGTTGAATGAGTACCATCTCTTCACCTCGTTTGTTTGATTACTCTCTCTCTTACTCTCTCATTCCATTTCTTTGTTCCCTGTATTATTTTCCATCAGGATGTTGTTCAGCATTACTAATATAAATAGTAATGTGATACAGTGATGATCGATGTTGTGGTAAATAATGTGACAGTGCACTTTTCTGAGATATTGCCGGTATTGTAATACACCTGTTTCTTAAAACATTGTGGTAATTTTAGAAACAATAACAAGATCTTCAGGGATGGTTACAAAATCACATTCATACAGTGTTATAGACCCTTCCCTTCTTTTTAGTCACCATCCTCATATGTCAAACCACTTAATCCTACTAGGGTTGCGGGGAGGCTGATGCCTACCTCAGCCGACATTGGCAGGTTACAACCTGAGCAGCTCACTAAACCATTGTAGGGCCAACACATACAACCTACACTCACATTCACATTTGGGGGCAATTTGGAACAGCCGGCTAGCCTAATGTGCATGTCTTTGTACTGTGGGAGAAAACCAGAGTACTCAGAGGAAACCCACACAAGCATGGGGTGAACATGCAAACTTCACACAGAGATGCCCGAGCCCTCTGAACCCAGGACCTTCTTGCTGTGAGGCGAACATACTAACCACTACACCACTGTGCAAAAGCATGCACACGCTGCCTTTGTGACGTGATGATGCAACATCTTTACGACCTGCTGCGCATGCGCGTTCATGGGTGGCCTAAAGCACGTTTGAAGGGAAAGCGTTATTCGCCCAATTGTATACATGACCTCACAGACACAAATGATTGGCTGGTGATTGCTTTAAACGGAAATTAAACCTGTAACTAAATAAAAGCTTGCATATGTCTTTACATATCAAAAAAAGGCTATTTTTTCTTCATAAAGAAAAAGATAATGAATCTGCACACAGGGATTGTAATGTGATTTGTGTGTATGCGTCATTTGTGAGGTATGTAAACATCAACTGGTTTATATCTGATTTGTTAGTTTATTATCTGTATAGTGTTATTTTTTCCATTTACTTGCCTTATACGAATTGATGAATTCACATCCCATTCTTGAGATTTTGTGCATTCGCGAGAGTGGAACAGGCTCAACTTTGAAAATGTGGCTAAAATTCACCTGGTAATTAAAATATTCACATGTGTGACAGGAGAGTTTGGAAGGCTTGCCTTTCATTTTATTTTTACAGTGAAATGACAGGAAGGTGAGCATATGCCACTCCTTGGCCAGTTAGCTCCCATACTCTCCTGGCCATGAATAAAGCTTTATTCCAACTAGCATCCTCCAGGATGATGATTACATGCCTTGTGCCACTCAGAAGCCTGCATGGTCAGTTTTGAACTTTTAGTACCCATCTTCATCAGGAGTAAAAATTCTGATCTCTGGATGGTTGTGTAACATGTTCAAAATTCCAAATTCAGTGTTGGTGGTTGGTTAGCAAAGTTTTATCCGACATTATATGTCGTATAAATGTCTTAAAGTATAATTATACAGTATACCTGACTTCATAATCACTTAAAATTCATACACTTTATGGCTAAATATACACACAAAGCCATGGCACTCATATGTGCTTCCTGAACATCTTATTCCCCTTTTCACTCTTATAATAACCTCCACTCTTCTGAAACAGCTTCCCACTAGAAAAGTGAACTCTGTGTTCATTCAGGCACAAGAGCATTAGTGAGGTCAAGCACTGAGGTTCAGTGAGGAGGTCTGGAGTGAAGGTGGTGTTCTAGTTCATCTCAAAGGTATTTAGTGTGGTTGAGGTGAAGGACACTTGAGTTCTTCCACTACAACATTGGTGCACCACATTGTCTTCATATAATGTTTTCATGCTTCAACAGGCTTTGACTTTGTGGTTCCATCCATTCACCAAGCCATGCATTGCCTCCATCTTGGGCGAGTTCAGCATGAGAGGCCAATCTACTTGCTTTCACATCTTAGTTAGAACAGCCATATCTGCAGGTCTTTGGGCTGTTGGAGGAAACTAGTGTACCTGGAGGAAACCAGTGTGGACAGAAAGCAGGGTACAACCTGGGCAGCTCATGGAAGCCATCGCAGGGAAACACACACAACCATTCACACTCATGTTCACATTTGGGGCAATTTGGAACAGCCAGTTAGCCTAATGTGCATATCGTTGGACTGTAGGAGGAAACCAGAGTACTCAGCAGTGGTGGCTCCTGACAAATTTTTCAGGGGGGACAAATGTTGTGATGATGACTAAGATGACCCGTTCAATGGCTAGTAGTGAAGCACTTTTTCTGGTCAACTCAGCAAAATCCCCTGTAACTACTACACTGAAAGACAAAGATTTTCCCTGCCACTACATCGGCCACGTACTGGACTACATTAGATTACA
>JBCNYG010000007.1:4101036-4112272 GCA_039654305.1 Porochilus rendahli | reverse complement strand
GTGTTTGCATTTTATGTAGTCTTGTGTATTGTGTGTTTCCATACGTTCCTGGAGAAATTACATTTCAATCTAATGTACACAATAAAAACACTTGATTTCTCACTCACTGACTTATTTGCCGAACTGCTTAATTCTACTCTGGTGCCTATCTCATCTGACACTGTTCGAAGGTGGGGTATCGCAGGGTAACACAAACACAAACACAAACATTCACGCTCACAGTCACACCTAGAGTCAATTTGGAGCAGCCAATCAGCCTAATTTCACTTTGGACCGTGGGAGGAAAACGGAGTAACCAGAGGAAACCCTTTCAAGCATGGGAAGAACAAGCAAACTCCACAGGACCTTCTTGCTGTGTGGCGGACGTGCTAAGAACTATGCCACGTGCTGCGCACTTGACTTGATTACTTGCTTCAGTATAATAACTGCTTTGAAACGATGCTCATCAGGTTTTATGCAACCCCTGTTCCAAAAAGGTTTTGAGGCATTTGAAAATGTAAAAGGATAATTATGTATAAAAGGACATTTGCAAATCTTACAATATTATTATATATTTCATTCCCAATGGAACCTAAAATACATATTAAATGTTGAATGGGGACATTTTACTATTTCATGAAAAAATATTAGCTAATTTTGAATTCGAAGGCAGCAACACATCTCAAAAAAGTTGGGCTGGGAAGAAAAAAAAAGAAAAGAAAAGTTACTAAAAAGAAATAGCTAGAGGAACATATTGCAACTAATTTGGTTAATCGGCAACAGGTCAGTAACATGACTTGGGGTAAAGGGTGCATATGGGCAGAGGTTCACCAGTTTGCAAAAAACTGCATCTAGATTGTGTTCACATCTTAAGATGTGGAATATCTCATCATTTACAGAACATAATAAAATCAAAATAATCTGGAGAAATCTCGGTGAGGCTACAAATCAGTATCAGATGCCCAAGATCTTCAGCCCTCAGGTGGCGCTGTATTAAAAGATGCATGATTCCATCATGGAAATCATTGCATGGGCTCAGTAATCTGTAAAAAAATCAGTATCTGTAAACACAGATTGTTAGTCTGTTGCCATCCACAAATGCAGATTAAAGCTCAATCATGCAAAGAAGAAGCCATATGTGAACAGGATTTGGAAATGCTGTCATCTTATCTGGGCCTGTGCTCATTCGCAATCAACTGAGGCAAAGTGAAAGACTGTTCTGCAGTTAGAGGAATCAAACTTTGAAATTACTTTTGGGAAAAATGGATGCCACGCCCTCGGCACTGAAGAACAGAGGTACCATCTGGCCTGGTATCAGTGCTCATTTCAAAAGCCTGCATTTCTGACGACTGTAAATAATGAAGCACAGGTGAGTCTTGGGCATAAACTGATATCCATGCAGAGAGTGAGTCAGAAGCAACAGGTGTAGGCATAAAAGGTATCAAGTTGCCAGAGTGTCAGGATAAGGCACTGGAATTACATCAGGCAGCAGGGGTATACACACTGCATCTGCTCCTTGCTAATCCATTTCCTGATGAACTCCCACAGGTGTAATTAAAACAGAAAGGAATGAATCTGTGTGATCTGGCAGATTTGGGTCATCTCTGTGCAGCAGACGTTGTCTCTTGTGCTCATGTGTGTGTAAGACCACATTAATGATGAAGTGCACACATCGAGTTGATCTTCATTTTCCATTTCCTTAATTTATGTGGCTTGATAAAATATACGTGATATTGTATATGTAGATGTATATTCATTTAATTTTTCTTGAAACTATGACTAGCAAACTGTGTGTCTGGCTACAAATAAATACCAACATGGGTATCTAGGATATCAACGTTCCTCTACAGAGGATGCAGTTATGATATAAGAGAGAAGTAATCTTCTGAAGATTGCTACTAAGGGCAGTAAACAGTCTGCTGTAAAATATGCTGTGTGTTATTTAAATGGGTTCAGTAATTGAAATGAAGCATTAGCAGAATGAAGTACAGGGAAGTAGTGGCTCAGTGGTTAAGACACTGGATTAGTGATTTGAAGGTCAGGGGTTCAGGCCCCAGCATCACCACACTCTCACTGAAGGGCCCTTTAGCAAGACCCTTAACCCTCAACTGCTCAGTTGTATAAAAATGATAGGTGCAAGCTGCTCTGGGTGAGGGCATCTGCCACGATTGTGAATGTGATAAACGAAAATCTTCAATAAATCTTTATATAATGTCATCATATAAACCACCTCCATATAAAGTGATTATAAGAACCACCTTTACATAAAGTGATCATATAAATCGCCTTCATATAAAGTGTCATATTTAATATCATACACTGTGTAAGAAGTAAAACACGAATTGTTTTTTTTTTTTTTTTTTTTTTACTTTTCAGAACAATACAATTGAACAATACTCCCCCATGATGTTCTGTGAATGTCTGGCACTAGATCCGCATTGTAATCCCTTCTCCCACCTAGTGTTCGTGTGATAAGCTCAATATCTATTATGACGCTATCCAGGAAAAAGCAATTAATTAAATGTCTCCTTAACAGTCCAGATGTTCTACGACTGTGCTTAAAATCCCGTAATGAGGCAGCAATGTTACTACTGTATTACAAGTGATTTTTGTTTTTAGTCCAAATCGTTTTGAATATGGATTTTTAAGACATTTGCATATTGCCAGAATTCAGAGAGACAAAGATGCTGACAGCCACCATAATCTTCTTCGCCAAACATTTTGGGACCTTGCAGCTGTTTTATTCCTTAAATCCTACTAAATCCTGCCTACTGAGGGTTGCAACCTTTATTGCTGTTTCTTGCCTTAATTTTCAGGTTGGTTTCCCTGACAAAGTCTTCTTCTTTTAAAAAAAAACAAAAAAAAACACTGACTATGAATCTCTCTATGGAATTGGTCAATACATGTGTCCAATATTTCACACAGTGAGCGTTGTTTATCAGCCTTGCTAAACTGATACAATGAAGGAGAAAACAGACAGTGAATAGTGAGAAGAAACCTGTGCTGCATATACAAATAACGATAGAACTCAATGTTGGCTCACAGCAATATCATTTGTGTATACTGTGTTGTAAAGTTACTGTTAGCATCCAGTGTTAAAGGATGAATAAAGCAGGCAGGTCTCAAGGTCACACAGAGAAACAGAAGGAGATTTAAAAGTAAAAGTCCTAAAAAAATCAGATTGATGGCTATAAAATATTTAGAACACACACACACACACACACACACACACACACAGAGAGAGAGAGAGAGAGAGAGAGAGAGAGAGAAAGAGAGAGAGACTCAGCTGGGGAATTTGGCATCACAAGTAAAACCTAAAGTGGGGTAGAAACCCGAAGACATTAAGTTGCCAGAATGAAATTTATTAATCCTATATGATTTGTTGTTGACCTGTATTATTAATCCTAACGTTTATTTGTATGTCCTGTTTGGTCTGAAAGAACTTAGGCTGGATAACAAAATTTCAGAGTTTTTTTGAAACTTTTTGAAAACCTAAACGAGTTTTCCTTTATTCATTCATTTTCTGAGTCGCTTAATCCTAATTAGGGTCGCGGGCGCTCATCTCATCCGACTCTGGGCGAGGGCAGAGTACACCCTGGACAGCTCGTCAGGCCATCGCAGGGCAGAAACACGCTGAGGGCTATGCAGCCTACTCTAGACGAAAATCAACAACGGTTCTTTCACATGCCTCCCACCATAGACATTCTAGCTGTGAATTAGTGAAGGTAAAATGAAGAAATTTCACCCACTGCTTCCTGAAACTGGACTGGTTTGACAGGTTCTTCTTCTGTACCATACGGTCAAGAAGCAAGAAGGTCAGTAGTTTTTTATTTTGAAATCCCACCTCCTTCCCCACTTTATTCCCACCCACTTATCTGTGCCACTGGTCTTGGCTTTTTATTTTATTTCATTATGATAAAACCCCTTGAGAATGGAATTTTGTGGAATCTGTGTTTCAGATGCGCTGGCTACGCAGAAATTTCTTATGTTTGAAATTTTGGCAAAGGAGCGCGTTCAACCTGTTACGTAATTATTATCCTGTTATAAACGCCAAAATGCATATTTTGTGTGCCGTTTTTGTGTTTCATTTGCCCCATGTGTCTTCCCTGCATATTCCTAACATGCCTGCAAAGCTCACTTTCACGCCCATCCATACCTTTGTTCAGCCTCTTGTGGTGGTGAAGGGGGCATTCCCAACATGCAGTGGTAGTGCATGTAGTGTGATGGTGGCGAAGGAAAACGATGCCAGTATAAGAACAAAGAAAAAAATACCTTGTTGGCCACTTGGAAAGTCTTAAACACTCTAGAACAGTCTTGAACTGATTCAGACATAAGAGAGAAATAAGAAATCCTTAAAATATGGCAGCGTCGGCTCATCTCTTTTCTCAGTGGAGTAACAACAAAAGCTGCTGTAGCAGCAATAAAACGGCATACATGTGAGAGAACCAGTCTCAGTCACTCATTAACTTAACCGCGTAATCTTATTAGTGTTGTGGGGAGTCCAAAAGAAACCGATGCATGCACATGGAGAACAAAACTTCACACCGAAATATCCAAGCCTGAGATTAGAACCCAGGACCTTTTAAATAACGATAAAATAATCAGTTGTAAAATCAACTATTACACTGACACATTTTCGGACTTCGGACACATTAACTTTATCAAACTGTTTTTAACCTATTATTTATTAAATATTTGTTTACAACATGCACGTCTGCATTATTTCAGCACACAGAAGTTATGTAAAGGCACTTGATATATTGCAGTTAAAAAAAAAAAAAGACATTTTTAAAAATAGTCTCCAGTGTTTGCACTTAGTAAGAATCAGAGGCTAAAACGATAAAATGTATTTTCTTTTTATTCGGTACACTTCCTGGTAACGTCAGAGCTGTGATTGCAGGGGGAAAAATACAGTAAATCTAAAGGGAATCATAAGAACCCAGCGGGAAAAATGCGAACAATAATCGCATGCCACTAAAATATGTGTGGCATTGTACAGCATGGTGAGCGCACGCTAACTGGTGTGGCTGAAGCGTAACGACGGCTATTGTGTGCAGACCTCCCTTCTTCCTATCTCTTTTTTCTTAGTCGCTCATGTGCCAGTGAGCAGACCATGTTGTCAGGCCTCTCCCTGTGCGAGCCGGGCACCGATTCAAAACCTAAGCCTGTTGTAGAGCTGCACTGAACCACATGGAGGTTTGTGTGACCTTGCGCTGTAAGCTGAGCGAAAGGAAGGGTGGCACGCAGTAAAGCCGAGCTCAAGCCCTCAAGCCAAACACACCGTAGGACTCTCAGTGAAGCGAATCACTGCGCAGACGGAACAGGAACACTCGATAGCGCTCGGCGAGACCGTAAAGATGCTCAGCATGAATGTAAGAGCGCTCACTGTGTCACTAACACATCACGAACAACTAGAAGTCGGTGTGAAAACATTCTGTAGCACGACGTTTACAGTCACAGCTCTATGCTGCGTAATATCATGTACGCAGTAACACTTCCTACATCTCAAATTAATTAAAAACACATTCAATCTGTGTTTATAAATCAGTGTCTCTCCATTCACCATGCAATTTTATATAAATAGTGGTGATTGCTTTGAGACTTCATACGGAGCCTGGCTTTCCGTAACTTTTCATTAGAATGTCGCAATAAAACGTTTACTAATGTCTATATTATTCATCAGACTTGGTGTAAATCAGTATTGCAGCAAATTAAGTAATCAAGTGTTTCACTGCAATTTCACGCTGTTCCTTCATTAAACTCAAACTGTTTTCTGGTGATCGGTGAACAGACTATGTGAAGATCTTCCCTAAAGCCCTTAGCAGCAAAGCCTAGCTGTTTTAATTTGACTACAATCTTTTAATACATCATTCTGGGCACTAGGGCGGCGATACCTTAAGGTTTTGCAGAAATGTGGCAGTGGGTAAACCGGTTTTGTATCCAGAAAAGTAGTGCATTATAATAACTCGTTACATTAAATATCATTGTCTGAGGTACCTTAATACTAAGCAAATTTATTAATTTATAAACAGCAGTGATCTTAATGAGCAATATGGTGGCCACTCAGAAATACCACCTACAATAACGAAAACCACTGGAAATAGCCGAGGGAGGCCCAAATGCCCCTGTGCCAGATATAAAAGTAGTACTGGCTACGAAGTAACCATGGCACAGAGCCCAACATCGTGCCCCCACCACCAGAGGCATATCTTCAGAAAAATCATTGAGTGTTTCTTAAGTGTTTTTGCCATTCCTGGACATGTAACTAATTGCCAATCAGAACGCTGTGAGTGAACATGGCTGACATCTCAAATCAGTCTTAACATATTGGAAAGTGCAATTGGGGTATAATTTGTGATTAAGAACATCGTCCTCAAGTGACATCCTGCTCTTCTTTTAGCGTGAATGCCACTCAGAACACCGACTTCATCGACGTATTTCACGGGTCACTGCTTGTACGTTGCATCCAAACTAAATTAAACCAAATCATAGAAATACACAAGAATGCTTATTATGAAGATACAACTTTTTCTTTACATGAAACAATCAATGTATTGCTTTACTGTATTGTTTTTAGCCATATCTGCCAGGGTATTGTGTACATATAGTGTGCTACATTAGAGTCCATTTGATAAACATTCTATGTTTGAATTTTTTCGCTGGTATACGGGCTTTATAAATAAAAACTTCAATCAGGTGGTGTTAATGTTGTGGCTGATCAGAGTACATACAACTGACGTCTAACCTTTTTTTAGGTGCTCATTCCAACATGCAGCAGCCTTTCATTCATGAAGCTGAACAGAATAAGTTTGAAGCCCTCCTACTAATCTCTTAATCGAATTCTCATTTATAACACTCTTGAGGAATGGGTGTCCAGTCTTGGTTTCAAGACCACTTTTCCCCTTATACAGTCTTATTGCCAAAGTGAAATCAGTTCTATTAGATCTAGAATCAGTCAGCAAGGGTTGGATTCGTAATTTCAGTGGGAGACCTGAGGATATGCAGCTTCAATACAAATCCTGTTTTATTTCAGACAGACTTGAAGTGTGATGAGTCATTCGCCTTATCTTCATGAATGAAGTAGTGTTTTATGATTTCGATCAGTTGGTGTCATGTTTAAGGATTATTAATAGCAAAGTTATCTTGACCCTGTTAAGCTTGACTTTATTTCTTCCCATGTACAGTATGTATGCTCAGTGCTGCTGTCTTTACTGATGTTATTTTGCTGACATGTGTGTGTGTGTGTGTGTGTGTGTGTGTGTGTGTTTGGGCTAATAAATATTCTCCAGTGAGCTGGCGTCTCATATCTCTTCACTTGGTTTCCTAATGAATGAGTTATTTACAGCTCTCTCTGCTAGCCGAGCCTCTTTTGCCTCCTAACTGTCTCCGTCCCCTGGAGTCTCAGCTCTGAATATGAAGCACTATTATCTGATCCAGATAGCACAGGAACAGCATTGTAACGCATCCCCGTTAGCGCTCTGTCGCAGACCTTCCCTCACGAAAGGTCACGGCACACAATATGCACTGGCCGTTTTTTTTTTTTTGGTGTTATTGTGTGGTACAGGACACAAGGCGAGGGAGCCCACCTCTAGAGAATTTTAAACACTTTACTGATTAGATCACACCCATGCTATATAGGAGGAATAGAGTATCCTGCAGCTGTTATAGTGCTGTACATGGGGACATCTGTGCACAGTCACATACGTGACATGTTAACCTGAAGGTCAGCTGGGCAGCAGGTCGTGTAATCTTTACTGTGTTCTTGCAGGATTGGCATAAGCAGTTAGTAAACAGTCCGAGTAGACAGGATAAAGGTTTGCTTATTGATTAATCATGCACATGATGCATAATGTGAAAAACACCGGTACCATCCGCATACTCAAGTGAACACACACTCTTCTAACGCAGGTTTATATGCCTTTCTAGGCATGTCATTATCACTTACTGGTCAAATGTTATCCCTGCAGATCTGCTGTGTTGGATCCTTTCATTTTTACAGTTTATCGCAAAGCATTCTCATCTTATGCTGATGCTGAAGTAACATTGTCCAAGATGGCATCAAGTTGACACCCTACAGCACATTGATAATCGACATACTTCCTGTCTACATACTTAGTATGTCAACTTCTTAAAGTCGTAGTTCCTACTTGTAAACTTGACGCAAGTCCATCTAACCTGACTTCATGGAGAATCACATGAGATCACATGTCAATGGAGGCACCCAGGGAGGCATTCAGGACTTGCTTTCGGCAGTTTTCGGCAGTTCCAGCTATTCAGATATAGTCTCGGATGCATTAAGCACCGGCTCGGTGGATAACCATCTTGAGTTTTTGCAGACATGTAGAAGAACGTGAAAAATTTTTTTGTGTACCCAAATTAACCCTATAAATAATGCATTATAATAACATGCTCTGTTCTGTACAAATGCAGATGTTTGCCATTACAGAAAATATTTCAGTACAGAAAAGGAATCGTTTGTTTAAGTTGTAATTGTAATTGTAATTTGTCATAATTGTTTAAGGAAGATTAATGCTAAGCTGAACATTAATTTACAAACAACAGTGATGTTGAGAAGCAATATGGTGGTCAATCACGAAACCATCTGTTATAGCAGGAACTGTTGTATATCGCTGAAGAGGTAGCAGAAACTACAGAAAATAGTTGGGGAAGCCCCTACCAAGATAAAAAGTATGGTAAAACTACACATGTAAGTTGTACAAATGTATGGAAGAAGACGTCACCACTAATAGCCCAATGGTCTGTTGTCCAAGAATAAATAAATAAATAAATAAACAAAAAAACAACCGTCCATGTTTTTCTTTTTACATTTGGCATCTCACAGCAAGAAGGTCCTGGGTTCAAGTCCTGTGCTTGGTGATGATGTTTCTATTTGGAGTTTGCATATTCACCAAGTACTTGTGTGGGTCTCCTTTGGGGTACTCCAGTTACCTCCCACAGTCCAAAGACATGCACATGAGGCTAACTGGCTGTTCCAAATCACCCCTAGATCTGAGTGTGAGTGTAAATAGTTGTCTCTGTGTTGGCCCTGTTGACTGGTCTTTGCCTAGAGTCGGATGAGATAGGCTCCAGTCTCTCCACGTCCCAGGTAAGATTAAGTAGTTCGGCAGATGAATGGATGAATGAATGAAAGAATCGTGCACCTGGAAATTTTGGAAATAAGAAATTGGGAATCTCAACAGGAAATTTCTGACCACCTGTGACCTCAGACTGAACAGAATGCAGTGTTAGTTTTTTTTCTGACGGGATGTCGGATTTTAAGGACTCCGGTACCAACATTTCAGCGTGGCTGTATTCAGTGCATATAACGCATGCAGTGATCCTGAACCCAAAGCAGATGTGAATATCTGCACCAGTGTGGGATTTTTATTTATTTATTAATTTTTTTATTTTTAGCATTGCTATTTTTAAACCTTTGCTGTCCATTGCTGACTTTCTTTTCCTTCCTAAGAGTAGTGTTTTTAGTGTTTTGTTCAGCTCAGGAAGAGAAAGGATGACAAGGGCAAAGATAAACAACCATAATGTGCTTTATTGTCCCTATCATTGACTAATGCTGCGTTTGCTGTTAGCATGCCAAACGTCCACCCAGTTTTTATGAACACAGCTGCACTCTATTAGTGTATTTTACATACATTAGTGGTTAGATGACTTTGGTATGCATTGTGATATATAAATACCTGTAAAACATGCGGATCATTCAGCTTCTTCTGTATACACAAGCTGTTGTCAGCTCGTTCTCATTTCTGGGAGTGGGGAGCTTTTCTAGGCTTCACTGTGCCTGAACAAATACTACTGGAGAGGTTTTACAAACAACTGAAAATAGTTTTTGAAAGCTATTTTTGTTGTCGCTTTCCCCCCAATGTGTATCCGTTCACATCTATTAGGCACAAAGAAATTTGGTGCAAACACAGACCCATCCAATTATTGGTAAATGCCAGGGTTTCTCTTGACTGCCCTTTCAAGTGTGATCCTTGGGTACAAGAAAGAGAAGCAAAAAAGAAAAACCCAAAAAGCACATTATTAAGATAACTTGAAATTTCAAACACCCCCCACCCCCTGGCATCATGGCATCAAAAAACAGCCTGGTCCACTAATGGATGGTGTTGATTTGACTCTTTTTGTAGCCCATATAATCGCTATAACGGGTGTTATAGCCACAGTTCACTCACTGTACACCTTAATCTGTTTCCTTCACGTGGAAATCCGTTTCTTTTGGTTGTAATGTATGACAATAAAATGAACCTCCCCTTAAATGACTTAAATCCTTTTCACGCTCCAACTTGAGCTTGATTTCTCAGAAAGTCTGCTGTACAGACTAGATTTGAGTTTCCCAATGTAGAAAATGATATGCCTTAGGGTGCGGTTATTGAGAAATAAATCACAAGCTTGTTTTCAGTGGGTAATAGTGCCGCAAGAAGCAAATCTGATTTTAGTGGTGCTGTCTCTTGTTTAAGTGGCTTTAGACAACTGATAGTGGCAGAGACAGAGAAAAGAACCAGACTGATTCGCGCATGAAAAAAAAAAAACCCATGCTCTTAAGGTCAGAAGTTTACAATCACTCATCATGGACATGAATGTCATGACAGTATTGGTTTTTTAATGAATTTTTCGAACTGTTCTTGTGCAGCACACCCAATATTTGGTTAGATGTCTCTTATCAAGTTTTATCTTGAGCAGATGCTTTTGGTAGCCATCAACAAATTTTTTTTTCAATCGTCTCAGCAGAGTTTGATTAAATTTGTTGGTTTCGGTGAACAGATCTGACTTTTAAGCACAGTTCACATACCGCATTTTCAGCAGGGTGGGTTGAGGTCAAGACTTTAAGAAGGCCATTGCAAAAGCTTAACGTTAGTCTTCTTTATTTGTTTCACAACCAGCTATGGTGTGTATTTGCGCTCAATATCATGTTGGCACACCCAACTGTTTTGATGTTTCTGATGGTTTCAGGTGCTGCTGAAGAGTTCTGGGGTCATCCAGCGAACCAAACAACCCTAAAGCATGGTGCTACCACCATGTTTAACACATATTTAATATAGTGTTCTTGCGGTCAAAGGCCTTTCCTTTATTCCTCCAAGCATACCACTGGTCCTCAGGAAGCCTTGTTCCACCAAGGCATGGGCCTACCATGAACTGAAATCAGTTTAAACCGCAACGTCACTGCCTCCAGTCAAGCAAGTTTTTCATCACCATGGACTGAGTGGCGTACAACTTGCTTGACTGGAGGCAGTGACGTTGCGGT
>JBCNYG010000007.1:4019034-4032251 GCA_039654305.1 Porochilus rendahli | reverse complement strand
ACACACACACACTTACACTCACGCACACACACACACTTACACTCACACACACACACACACACACACACACACACACACACACACACACACACACACTCACACTCACCTAGGTGCAATTGAGAATATCGAATTTGCCTAAAGTGCATGTCTGTGGAATGTGGCAGGAAACTGGTGTACCCAGAGGAAGCCCACGCACGTGTGGGGAGAACCTGCAAACCCCACACAGAGCCACCGTGCTGCCCCATTTCTGTTAATAGATTCCTCTAAATCCTTCATAGTGCACCGTTAAGGCAGTGAATTAGTTTGTTTGTTTGTGAGGACATGTATCTTTAGAAGTCACTATTACTCATCTGGTTTGGTGATATCATTCAGCACCAGGCTTGTATGTCTCTTTATTTATCTTGTATTATAGTTCCTTAAGCTCCTGACGCACTCTGTGGGCTGCAATTCCGTTTGCTTACATAAGGAGTCTATAAAGTTAATGCTCTTATGATCACCCTGGTGGCTGGTGCTGTTTTCCTTTTCTTTCTTCCCCCCATTTTTTTCTGAGCCCGGACTAGTGAAAGTAAAAGGATTGCTTTAAGCTGGTTTTGCTCTGCTCTGCAGCTGCCGCTCTCATTTTTTTCTCATAACCTCGTCAGTGGAATTGCTGTAATAGTGTTGCTGCTGTTTGTGAAGAGACGTTGCGTCATTTCTGTGCACTTTATGACACAGTGCCTGATGATGGTTTTATGACTGATAACCATTTGCGGATATGTTTATTATAAAGTTATTTTTCATGTGTAAGAAATGCTTTCTTGGAAACTCACTTCATGAAACAAAAGCTGGCTGTGGGGTGTTTCAACAGAAGCACATCTTCAGCATCACCAGGGGGCGCTGTAATGCTAGGTTTTCCATCATTTTAGTTGTCAGTGAATGCCATTCACCTAAGACTATACGCCACACTGCGTTGCATTAGCAGGAGGATTACATGCATCTTTTTTTTTTTTTTTTAGAGTAAGGCCCTCTAGTGACCAGCCTGTGCTGTCAAACAATTTTCCTAATGGCATTGACTAACTAGCAGATCTGTTCCCTCGCCAGCCTAAGCTTCATTAGCAGAGCAGCCCAAGCCAATATTCATTTTGCTTGCCATTATTCTGGCACCTTTGCCATAACAGAGAGTTCCCACATCCCCGGAGAGCTGCTGTTCTGGAATAAACCCACTAGAAGAGTAATGTACTGAGCGTACAGTGAGGTAGAAGCCCACCGCAATCAGGCAGACACTCCTATACAGGTGAGAAACACCCTGAAATGAGCAGCAGGTAAAACTCCAGTATGAGGACAGTAGTACTTCATACCAGACCCTTACGGTGCTGGTGTTGTGAGGCTTTCAGCACACTCTGCATAGAATCATTAGATACTTTAGGACTGTGTGCTCAAATCTGACCAGCTATCTCCTGCCCACTCTACTCCTACTCGTGCCACTTACTGCACCGCTTCACATCGGCCACCTGTTTGCACACATGCACCCTCAACCACAGTGTAGACAGCGTACATTTTTCCTGCCTTCATGCACTTTCATTTACTGTAACTTTTCCCGATATCTCCTTTTTCTTTCTCTGTTTTACTCTTTTCTCTTAATGCCTCAATCTCTCTCGTCACCCCTCCTCGCCACTCCACCAACCTCATCCCCAGTGGCTCAGTCCCTGGGGGGCAGAAGGGGTCTCTTGGTGGTCGAGGGGGGGACGGCGGGGGTCCTTCACGCAGCGACAGCGTGAAGAGCATGATGATGGGAGCCAGTAAAGCCAGCAGGTGGCAGATGGCGCAGGGACGCGCACAGTCCGAGGATCTGAAGACCAGCAAGTGAGTAGAAAGAGAAAGCGAGACGGAGTAAAGCTGCTGGGAAAGGAGGTGGGGAGAAGGAGCGCATCGGGATGGGTAAATGGAATTCAGAAAAGTGTAGTTTAACAGAGGGAGGTGAAGGGTGAGGAGGAAAAATGGTGAGTGCATGGCTGGACTTTGTAGCTTTCATTTAATCAACAAGAAAGAAACGAAGCAATGTGCGAAAGGGCAAAGGGGGACGGGGGTGTTTGGGTGGTGGCTCACCCCTAGTGTTAAATAGGGCTGTGTATGTGTGTGCAAGTATGTGCGTGTGAGAGAGAAAGAGAGGTAGAGAGAGAGCGAAAGGAAGTTAAAAATGGAGTGTGTATTGGAAAAGGTTTGATGGGGAACATGCCTGTGTGAGGGTCCGTGTTAAACGGACGATTCGGGCTGCGCCGCACACTAATAATAGAAGACGCATTACCACGCTGACTCACTGTTTCACCACACACACACACACACACACACACACACACACACACACACACACACACACAGCTCAATATCAGGTTATAATGTAACAAAACCGTGTGATTACAACTATACGAATCCCATGCGGTAAACCTGCCAGCAGCGTCAGCTCTTATAATGGCCTACTTATTATATTATTCTTGCTTTAGAGAAGCGCCATTTAGCCTTTCTGCACTTTCACCTGACTGTCATTAGTCCTACACAGCGCAGCACTTGATTGGCTTGCTGCTTGGTGGCCATGAGGTTTTCACAGCATTCTAGAACTGAAAATCTGTGAAGATACAACAATTAAAGGATATTTTATTTATGAAAACTAATGTTAGGAATAACATTAATAACTCTAACATTGCCACTGCATCGAGAGTGTACGTGCGGTTATCAGAGAAAATAATAATAAAGTGTTTCCCTGTACTATAGAAAAAATGCATTCTTATTGAATTCAGTCTAAATAGAGTTTAAACACTCATTTCTATACATTCACTTGCCCAACTGCTTAATCCTGTTAAGGTCACTGGGAGGCTGGAGCCTATCTTGAAGGGGGGGGGGGGTACACCCTGAAGAGCTTGGCAGACCATTTCAGGGCCAACACTCACAACCATTCACAATCACATTCATATCTGGGGCGATTTGGAACAGCCAGTTAGCCTAATGTGCATGTTTTTGCACTGTGGGAGAAAACCAGATTACACTGAAGAAGCCCACACACAAGCAAAGGGAGCACAGAAACAAACAGAAATGCTCGAGCCCAGGACTCGAACCCTGGACCTTCTTGCTGTGAGATGGACATACTAACCACATTTCTATACAGTTATGTGAAAACAATGAATGCATCCTAGGGAATTGTTGGAACAGGCAAAGGTTTTTCCCTCTTTAATAAGGTGCCTATGGATAATGGGAACGTGCTCCAACAGAAATATCCACTGATGTAATATTTTTCCGTGGAGATAGCCTCATAAGATAATTTTTTCCTTTTGGCAGTAAAAAGGAATTCAACCGGTCGCTTCACTTCCACAACCACTCTTCCTTCAGTAGTAAAACGCATAAGGATTTCTGTAGCATGTACTTCCCTTTCAGATCCTCCCACTACATTTGAGTGAGCTCATATATGTGCTTCATCCAAGTCAATCCATAACTCAATTTCGTGTTTTTGAATCATTTCTTTTGCACGTGAGGTTAAGATCAATAGCCTGTTAAAAGTTGAACCAAAGGTACTTTAAGTACTCTTTAATATGGTGCCGAATTCATAGTTGAATCAATGACTGCAAGCTGCCTGTCCCTGAGGCAGTGCAGCAACCACAAACCTTAACATTTCCTCCACCAAGCTGCCAAGGAACAAAAAGGGCCGTGGAAGCCCAAATAGTTAAAAACTGTATCCTGGTTGACCCTGCACCAACTTTTACTGACTTTCTAACGTGCTGGGATATGCAAAAGAACATTTTTTAACTCTACTGTAAAGCATGTGTGACCATATAAAGACTTCTTTATCCTCCCGTACCCCATCCACCTGCAGGAGGTTCTAATCAATGGCACCTAACCTGGAACATCTGATTCAGATTTTACAGACACAAGAGTGTGATAAATGTAAGGGTGTAATTACTTTTTCTGTTGTCTGTTTAAATTACGAACATGACTACAAAATATAAATTCTATGTTTCATTTGTTGTTGGAGTGTATCTGATGATCTGCAGGCACTGTATCAAAGAGGGTGATCACCAGTTTCCATGGGATGTTTTTACTTTTTCACATGATTGTATATATGGTGGGCTGGAGCAGTGCGTGAAAAATCCTGTCTCACTGCTTACAGCTCCAGAGTCTTCAGCTGTCGTGAGCTCAGATACAGAGTGTTCCTGTGTCCATGTGGATTTTCTCCAAGTTTAAGGTCCACCACCACCCTTACCAGGATGAAGTGGTACAAATTCATGAATATACGACTCTAGCATTAAAGGCTAAATGAAGATACACACGTGAGAAGAAGACTTGCCAAAGATCTCGAAGGAGCGTACACACAGGAAACGATGATCAAGTGAATCTATTAGCGAAGTGCTAGTTGCCAACTCTGGTTGCCTAGGTAGCCTTCTCGCAAGTTTCCCATGTCCAAATGTTTCAGAGTGAAACTTTGATCCATGAACATCTAGTTACCGACAGGAAAGTGTAGCTTTGTGAGCAGTATCTAGCTAATTCTAGCTAGTTCTCCTTAAGCAGTATCTAGAATATGTATAGATTGTAGACTCTTGCGTGTCATAAATCAGAAAGAGTAAAATATATAAAATATCTAAGTATTGCTCATGGGAAATGCCAACCATTATGGAAACATGAACCCGAGAATTGCATTTCCGTTTATTATCCTATTAAAATTTCTGTGCGCCTTCATAAAGCAAAGGATATTTTGACAGGATAATAATGAGCTGCTGATGTAATGTTGATGGAAGCAGAATAATTAAACTGGTATATGTTGTTCCCTAAAGAAAATGTTTTGGTCTTCATCTGTCTTCATCTGGCATCTGCCAATCACCAGAATTTTTATGTGCTGATTGATTGCTGCTCTAATCGTGTTGCCCGAAAGTTCAGCTCAGTTTTTCTCTATACCCGCCCACTTTGCGTCTTTTGAGAACTTTTCGCCTCGCATCGCTCATTTCGTTGACTTTCATTGACTTCACATGGTTGCTTGTTGCTCGTTGTTTCCTGTGTGCACGCCTCTTTAAACTGAGATTTATAGCTAATTTATACATACTATCCATCTGAAAGCTGTGGAAAAAATGTTTATTCTTTAATGCTTAGTAAAGTTACCAGAAAGCTAATTTTAGGAAAAATGACATGGAAGTATTTGTGTTATAAGAAAATCAGGGATAATGCTCATGATATGATTCAAGGTCATAAGGAACATTAAGGGTCCATTCTGGCATGCATAGACCTTATCCACAGCTGTCAAAATATGACCTTATCTCATTCTTCAGTTTTTGTGGGTTAGACAACTGTGGCTCTCAGCCCTGCAATTATGTCAGTCATGTCTTTTTGATTTTTATATACTGTATTAATTCTGCAAGGGAACTTATTGCCTCTGCATTTAACCCGTCCAAAGTGGGCACACACACTCGGAGCAGTGGGCTACCACACACATTGGGGTGCCTGAAGAGCAGTTGGAGGTTAGGTGCCTTGCTCAAGGGCACTTCAGCCATAAATGTGGAGGAGGGGAAGGTGCAACTCACTCTCCACCACCACACATTTTTACTGCTGGTTAGGGAATTGAACCAGTGACCTGTCGGCCCTAAAGTCACTTCTCTAACCATTAGTCT
Organism: Porochilus rendahli; assembly: GCA_039654305.1. NCBI lineage: Eukaryota > Metazoa > Chordata > Actinopteri > Siluriformes > Plotosidae > Porochilus > Porochilus rendahli. Next base: position 4,026,627 of record JBCNYG010000007.1, on the reverse strand, counting down.
GCCCCTATCATTTAATTCATTCACTTTTTAAAGCAGTTTAATCCCAATTAGGGTTGCGCGGAGGCTGGCGGCCATACCAGACGACTCTCGATGCAAACTCCACGCAGAATCGGCCGAACCGGGGAATTGAACCCAATTTAATTCTTGCTGTGAGGTGGACGTGCTAACCACAGCGCCACCGTGCCGCCACCTTCAATTATCTTTCCATTTCAATTATAACAGAGGTTCCATTTAAAAACATACTAATGCATTTAGAAGTTTTCTCTTCTTTTCTTGGTACAGGGTAACATTTTAAAATGATTTCAAATGAAAAGTTTTGATGACCACACATATAGAACACTTCCAGTATACAGAGATTAGGCAGGAGTATGTTCTCGGTGGTAGGTGATGTATTAGAACAAATGAAGACGTGAAGGAATTAGTGATAGGACAGAATGAGTAAGTGCTTCGGGTTTCTGTGGCAGTAGAACAATTCCAATGCTTTGAATTAGTGTAGAACCACGTTAAACGGAAGCAGTGACAGCGAGAGGGAGAATATTTCTGTACCGGTTATGTTTAGACTTGCAACGGATGATGTCTGAGCCGAAGGTGTCACACCAGGTGCTTAATTTAAGTTCGTTTTTCACACCTCCTCTCTTCTGACACCTAACTCTCTCCCTCATGCATTCTCTCCATCTCACTTTCCTTTAGTCTTACTGTGCGTGCTCACTCCTCCCCTCCTCTGTTCATTGTCTCTCTCGTTCTCTCTCTTCCTTTCCTCCCTCTTCACTCGGTAATTGGATTCTATTTTCAGGCATCTATATGTGTCTGTCGCTAGTGTTTGTGTCTCACACCTCATTTCTCTCTATCTCTGTCTGTCTGTCTGTCTGTCTGTCTGTCTTTCCCCCTCTTTCTCCCTTGACTATCCTTATATTGCATTGGGTTGTGTCACTACTTGTCATCATTTAAGTCATTTCTGACAGCCCAGCCACTTCCTGTATTCAATCCATCTTTGGAAAAAGAAAAAAAAAAGCACCACTCAGTGTTTTGTTTTCAGCTGGATGCAGCTGGATACTCAGCTGTCCAACAGTTTGGTGTGCAGCAGGCTGTTTGGGCTCAAACAGTGCCGGAAGCTGCGGCGTGTCAGCTTTTTCATGCTTAACTGAAGTTGGAGTTCTGCTCCAATAAGTTTGACACAGTTTTCGAACAGCTGCTGATGGAGAACACGTAGAGAAAATAAGGCTAATAAGAGATGAGTTAATGACAAGGGGAGGTGAAGAACGAAGAGTGACGTTTCCACAAAGAAAGACTAGAAAGGCGATTGGTTGGTGTGGGATTTTAGCGGACTGAGATAGTATATAAGACGTGGGCCAGACGAAAGAGGGAGTGACTGAGAGAGAGAGAGAGGTTAAGTGACAGAAAGAAGAAAGCAGGCGATGTCTTTGGATTTGTTCTGTAGAGACTGAAGGAAGAAGGGAAGAGAGTAGAAGAGAAACGATGGGCGTCCCTCAGCAGCCTAAAAAGCAGTCCCCTGGAAGAACCAGCTGTGGTCGCTTGGTGCCACACACACCTCGGCACGTGCGCTCGGGGCAGACGCGACATACTCCACGTGCCGCTCAACCTCGGACACCTCGAAAGCAGGTCGCACACACCTCGCAGGGACACACTCACACTCATGCACACTTGCACTCACACTCGCACCGCTCACTGTCTGCTCAAGGTGGTCCGAATCGGCCCGGGAACGGACACGCACACACGCACAGTTACACACACCTGTCGGCTCATGCTGACCAAGGTGGCTGTAACCTCTTCTGCTACCTGTGTTACTGTGCCTACTGCCTTGGCCTGATGGTCCTTTCATTCTGTCTTCTCCTTTTCCTCTCTCCTCCTTCGCCTCGCTCTTACTCTCACTCTCCATCACCTCAACCTCCTTCCGTCTCGCCTCACCCTGACGACTTCATTTCTCTGTCCTCCTTATCATCTCTTGCTGTCCCTTTCTGCCCCCATCCGGCTCTCAACTTCTTGTCCTCTAACCTTTCTGCCTTTTTTCCTTTCACTCCTCTGCTCTCCTCCACCGCCTCTCTTTCTATCCTGCATCCCGATTCAAATGATTTCCTGTTCAATCTCACCTCTCCTTTCCCTCCATGCCCCTTCACTTCATCCCGCACTCCTCCTGATTCCTTCACTTCATCCCCTGACTCCCAACATGGCTCTTCATCCTCCTCTTCTTCATCTCGCCCCTTTATGCTGGTCCCTCCCTCTTTGTTGCTCCTGCCCCGCCCATCACTGTGTCGCTCTCGCGCATCCTCATCTCGCTCACTCCCCTCCCTCCTGCTTTGCCCACCTAGTTTCACAGACCCTGCCCTCTCATCTCTGGAGCACATCCCCTTGGCGGGTGCAACGCCCCGCCCAAAGACACTGCTGAGGCAGCAAAGCCTCCAGCAGCCCCTCATCCAACCTCCAGCCTCAGGCCTCGGTGCTCGTTCAGCCATCTCGCAGAGCTTGGGTCAGCTCCATCCTCAACCTGGAAGAGGCGGTGGCGGGGCAGGGCCGGGTGGAGGGGGAGGAGCAGCAGCTACAGCTCAGCGTGGAGGAACAGGGACTCGAGGTACTAGAGGCAGCACGGCAGGGGGCGGAGCCTCGCGCTATAGGTCGGGAGGCTCAGGGAGCCGGGTTTTGAGGGGGAACCCAGGCAGCTGGGACTACATGATGAGCCAGATCAAGAACCGTGGCCTGGATGTCAAGTCCTTCCTGTGAGTCACTTCCTGTCTGGACTTTCTCCCATGCATGACCGTGTTACTGTGTTTGTTCTGATTGTCTTGGTCCGGCTTTGTGAAAACTCTAAATTGGTTTCCCACTGGTTCAGCAAAATAGGTCCAGGCAAATAAATGACTTTTCAACTACTTTTTTAATTTTAGATACAGTGGGAAGTAGGAACTGGGAAGTCTCCGACCTCAGAGTAGGAAAATCCATTTAAATGGCCCTCCAATACATTAAAACCTACTTTTAATGTTGAGGCATCTTAAGAGCTTTAAAGTCTTTAATTCAGTGATGTTGTTTCAACATGGCGGCCATCATACTACCATAGTTTGTGCTGTATGCTCAGCATTGTTAGGTATCATTAGGGGGGTAATGAGGTAATTAATGGGTAACTAAATTTATGCCAGAATTTCAATGATACTGTTTTATTTTTGTTTGAGTAAACAGGAATTATTATTATTATAGTTTCTACTCATTCTACTCTAAATTTAACCCGTTTACTATTTGTTTTTATAAATCATTGTTTTTTTTATATCATCTCAGAACACAAACAGTGCTAAGTTACTGTAAGAAATCATGTTGTTGACCTTAAACATATCTGTTGTAATGTTCTGAGGTAGAAAGTCTGATAATAAAGAGTTCCCAGGTGGGAAAGCCACAGCAGACAGCATGGAGCTGGAGAAAGCTCAAGTGTCACAGAGTCCATTTCTAAGATCAGCTTGCTGCAAATGCATACAGAAAGCACATTCCCGAGGATATGGAATGCAAAACCTGATGTTCACTCCTACACTTAGATGTTTTATGACATCGAGCATGTTATGTTTCCTCCTGTTCTCATCTCGTGCACTGAGAATGTGTCTGTCTCTCTATCTGTCTGACTCATGGGGTCTGCATGAAGTATCTTTAGGAGGCTGGTGAATATTACTCCCATCCTTTGTAACTTATGTCTGGTCAACATTAAATCTGCTTTATCAACATTGAATGAGACATTACATGCATATGTTTTTCATTATGATGGCTATACAGTTCTGGATCTCCAAGTCCCTGGGGAGTTATATGATGTGTGTATCAGTTCTATAGTCTGTAGGCCAGTATTACAGTAAATTTAATTAATATTTATTTTCCAACCCTGTGTTGTTCTTCAACATTTTTTAAAAATAAATTAATTAATGAGCTTTGGTCAGGGAAAAACAAAAAACAAATGATGATTATACTCAGAGAAGAGGCATAATGTATCGAGAGAGAAAGGCGTGGAGAGAGAGAGAGAGAGAGAGAGAGAGAGAGAGAGAGATGCCTATATGTCTTTATGTTTTATTTGAACTGTAAATAGAATGTATTTGATAATAAACAGAACAATATCATTTATTATAATTCAATATTTTTGATAATTTTAAGCATAGTAGGTATAATGCAATGCACTGATCAGCCATAACATTAAATACAATATGAGCAACTTAAAACACATTACGACAGGTGAAGTGAATAAAACTGATTATCTCGTATCAGATAATCTCAATATCTCATATCAGATGTCAGTTCTTGAAGTTGATGTGTTAGAATAAGGAAGAATAAGCAAACCTAAAGATCCGAAGGTCTTTGACTAGGGCTGCATTCTGATGGCTAAACAACTGGCTCTGTTCATCTCCGGAATGGCAGGTCTGTGGGGGGTTCATGGTATGCAGTGGTAAGTATCTACCAAAGGTGGTCCAAGGAATGACAAGTGGTGAACTGGCAAGAGTGTCGTGGGTACTCAAGGCTCATTGATGCCTGAGGGGAGCGAAGGCTAGAAGATATGGAGGGTTTGATCCAGCGGAAGAGATACTGTAGCAAAGACACCTGAAACTGTTAATGCTAGCCACAGACCAGTCAGGTGGTGTTAATGTTATAGCTGATCAGTGTATGTTTTACCTCATGGTGTTTAAATGTCACATGCATTGTTTGGTATGGCTTTTTTCAAAAGCTTTGTCGCATTCAATTTAAATAAATATGCCTCAGAAAAGATTTAAAATAAGAACAGTGATGTTTCCCACGAAGCTCGCCAGACATTTCAATCCATTTTACTGCAAACACATTTGTAGCTCTCTGTTTTGTTCCATTTCCCCAACATATGGGCATGTTGTGACATGTAGTTAATTGAATTATTATGGATATTTGGTTTAGAATGAGGGCAGTATGCCAGAGTAGGGCCATAATTTGCGCTGAATATTTTAATAGCACAGGGGTAAGATAAATGGGCGAGCACCTTCTCACACTGCTGGGCAAATCGTTTTTTATTACCTTGGTAGAGCATTAAAGCATTAATGCATTAATTCTAATGTGAAAGGCATGGTTTTCATTACTAAATGTTAATGACATAAGAGCAGAACCATGTCCACGGCAAGATGTGTCCTGCTGCATTGGCTTGAAATGTGGTACAATATCTTGCCATAGCCTGTCAGGCATCGTTGCACTTGTTTGATGGATGTGCCAGACATTTCATGAGCACTGATGATGTATTTAACAGTTAGAAATGAGAGCGTCTTGGATTTCTCCTCAGTCCGTGCTGTTCAGCTGCTGGTGTGGCGGGGAGAGTATGAATCGCGTTTTCAGGAGGTCTTAAGTGGTTTAAATTCCATTAATACCACAACTACACATGACCTGTACTTTCAACAGAGCAAAATTGCCAGTGCCATCTGGGTGGGAGAGACGACATTGTTTAGATAAACTTCACTAATGAATTGTCTTAGAGGGTTTTTCATGGAAAAGGGCAGTCAGTGTTTTGTTCCAAGTGGGCTCAGCCACCCTGTGACCAGGCATGTGAGAGTGTTCACCCATCTTGGATGGTAGCTATCATGGGATAAATAAGAGCTGGGTGGTAGGTACTATTTTTCTAAATATATAGAAAATGCACATACTAAAATCATATACTAGTAATGTTTAACTAACGCATGATTCGTTATAATTTAATGCAGGAATCACTGAAAGATATATTATAAAATGATAAAATCATTGCGATTACTTCATGCTCACTTGGTCACTATGTAAGGAAGGTTCATTCATACATTAAGTGATACGTAACTGGAATCCATGTTTTGGTAGTTAGAAGGTAGAATGCTGTGCAGTGACCCAACCTGTATAATTCCAGCACAGATTATTTTAAGATCATGACAAATCCAATGGATTTACTAATATTGGGTACGACAGGTATTGAGATGTACAATGGTATGTACGAAGGTATGTAAACTCTGTGATGAAAACAGCTATTGAGTCATAGGCTATGACTCAAGTAAGTATAGAAGAACAAAACATCTTCAACCTGTGCGAGTAGTAAATGTCATCATAATGCTGGGAAATAAAGCAGAAAACAGATAGAGGACGTGTCATATAATTCTATTTATTGTTATCCCTCATATAAGCAGTCCTTTGTTTTTTTTGTTTGTTTGTTTGTTTGTTTGTTACATTAAATAAAAAGTTAACTTCAGGTACATTCATTTCATCAGTCCGTTCTAGAGACTATAGTCTAAAATGATAAAAACACAGTAAGCTTTTTGTTTTTTAATTAATTGGGTTGGGTCTAATATGTTTGCACATGTTGCTGATTGGTCAGTAAAGAAGACCCATATGTCTACCTAATTAAGCCATCTTAGATGGAGCCTATCTCAGCCAACGCTGGTGAAGACAGGGTACACCAGTTCACCAGTCCATCTCAGGGCAACACACACAACCATTTAGTTGGTCTAATGTGTATGTCTTTGGTCTGTGGGAGGAAACTTAACTACCAGGAGAAAACCCACGCAAGCACAAGGACTACATGCAGACTCCACACAGAAACTCCACTGGGACTTGAACCCAGGACCTGCTTGTGGTGAGGCGGATGTGCTAACCACTACGCCACCCTGTCACCTACTAATAAACTGGAGAAGTGTAAATAAGACACATAAAGTGCATCGTTACTGAGATTTACTCACTCCTCTTCACTCCTCTTCACTGAACACATCAGCTACCTCCGCAGGAATTCAGTTAATTTGACGGCATATCAGTTAATATATAAAGTGACTATGAATTAATCTTCCTAGCGTAATGATCCAATAAGCGTAAAGTAATCACATAAAGTCACACTGACTTCATCATTAGTTCGTAGTAAGATACAGGAATTCATGACACATCTTTCATTAATTCAAGCATTAAATTATCATGAATTATGCATTAGTTCAACATTACTTAAATATAGTTATGTGATCCATGCATCCATTATCTCTACCGCTTACCCATCAGGGTCACAGGAGAAGATGGAGCCTTGGATCTTCAATGACTTCAGGCGTCAGGCGGGGCACATCCTGAACAGGCAGTCAATCTATCCTAATGTTAGCACAGAGATAAACAACTGTTTACCTGCGTAACTGTTTGTGCTTAGGGTGGGTTTGAATCCCTGTTAGAGCCCCACTGTGCTAAGACTCCTGGGCAAGGTTTAAATCACAAGCGTGCCTCTGTCCACCTAGCAGAATATGCCAGTAAAAATACTGAGGAGGTAACCTGTGATAGATCCAGGAGGAGTTACACTCCTAGCTGCCTCATGCTAAGAAAACTGAGTTTCAGCCCTGGTATGGTCAGTCAGCCAGTATGGTCAGGCGTAAAAGCCAACAGTTGACAACAGTTAAAAATTACCCCTTTGGAAGTACATATTTAAAAATCTTCATTATCTTAAAATATGAACTTATCTTTATCAAAGTTACAATAATTAAGAAATACGATCTGTTTGAACAGATATGTACAATGTATATCGAATTAAGATGGGGCATGTGTGTGTGTGTGTGTGTGTGTGTGTGTGCGTGTGCGTGTGTGTGTGTGTGTGTGTGTGTGTGTGTGTGTGTGTGT
>JBCNYG010000007.1:3867684-3878540 GCA_039654305.1 Porochilus rendahli | reverse complement strand
ACACACACACACACACACACACACACACACACACACACACACACACACACATATATATATATATATATATATATATGTACATGTCTGATTCTTACTTATTTAATCAATTACACATTTTGTTCTATGCTTTATAGGAGTGCGTAGGCTTGTCAGTTTTTTGTTTGACCCTTGACCTTGTCAAGATCTTATAACATTGAGCATTAAAATTTAATTCATGTTCACCTTAGGTCTTTGAGAAAGTCTGGTGAGCTGTGGCTGGATGCCTACCTCCACAAATGAGTCGCCCATTCATCCTTCAGTGATTTTTCAACCCATGCCTACAATGTAGTTACCATTAAACAATTCTAACATACATGTGGAGGATTGTAATTCTGTGAACGTTAGGAGTGTCCACAGTAAACCTTTTTTTTTTTTTTTAACTTTATTATTAGATCTTATATCTGAACAAAAGCAAATAGTTTTAAACGTCTATATGACCTTATACTGATTAAAGCTGGGGTTGGTCATCTGGGAAGCTAGCAAAATTTGAAAGTAGCATCTGTTCAGGGCTTCGGGTAAACCCTGCCCTCAGAGGCCCTTCTAAAGCCACTTCCTCAACCTTCCCCATGCGCTCTGCTCTGACTGCTGGCCCAGGCAGGGAAGGATCACACATGACATGTGAGCATTTGATTCGATATTTCCTAGCAGACCACGAGACAGTGATTGGTCTGCGTTTTTACAGGATTTCAGTGGCCACAGATGAGATTATTTTCTGACCTTTTTTAGATTGCTGTCAGTGTGTAAAGACAATTTCAACCAACATAACAGTTTGTGAATACAGCCAAAAAGTTACCAAAAAATGGCCAAAAAATGTAATATGAATTCATTTGAATGACATTTCACACTCTGAATTGTTAAATAAATCTCAACCTGCTACTGTACATCTTCAAGTTACACATTTAAGCTTGTTTATCTTAAAAATACTAGAACAAAAACTTAAACAAAAAAAAAAACAAAAGAAAAAAGCGATAAACCTCTTTGAAAAACTCTTTTGCTCCTGTCAGCATAACTAGCTTCTATGAACAATTTATTTTAATTTTACTGTAATCTAAAATTTTATTAATAAAAAGAATAAGAAGAATATATTAGCAAGTTTAATGAACTAAACAGAAATTTAAAAGGGGGGGAGGAGTGTCTATTTACTTTTGAGTTTGCTTTTTCTCCCTATGTCTGCCTTTGTTTCCTCCCTCAGTCCAAAGACATGCATGTAATGTCAACTGGCTCCTGTAAATTGTCCATAGATGTAAGTGTGAATCGTTTGTTAGCACTGAGATGCACTTTCATGTACTTCTTGCATGAAGTCAGACGGGATTAGCATTAGCTCTTATCATGAACAGCTATTAAGGGTCCCAGCCCAGCAGTGCTGGGAACTCTATTGTTTTCGCTTTTCTTTCTGCTGCTTTTTCTTCTTCTTCTTCTTTTAAATTTAAATAAAAGGTGATTCATAGATCAAATCACTAGTCATTTGGAAAAGTAGTTTAGCACATGGGTTTCGTTTACTGCAGGGACTTCATGTACATAACATTACACACATTTGTCTACAGAGGGTGCTACAGGGGAAAAAAGGAAAAATGATAGTAGGAGAAAATTAATTAAAAATGTGTTTCAGCAATTAATTCCCAAATTGTATGTTGCAGATTCAAAAACATCCACACCCTCCTGAACCATACCCAAAATCACAAAATGGGAAAACTACTTTTCGAATTTCTCATATTTTGCCCAATCTGCATGAAACATCGGATATAGAATCTTGAGTGCGGCCTCACAAAAAGCTATTAAAATAAACTTTCTTTGTTCAAAAATGTGCTAAATATTAGCAAACAGATTTTAGGAGCTAGCATTCTAATTACCAAATTTTGTATATATTGGCCACTGTAAATGCTAATAACCTAAACTTGAGACTCTTGTTTGAAATAAGACAAAAAAAGACAAACAGATCCAAAGATCTGGATCAAATTTGGTTGGTATTGGCCACCAAAAAAAAGACAAGTCTATATCTGAAGATCGTTAAATCAGATTTTTTTTTTTTAACAAAACTTACTGGGCACATTAATGACCACAAGACAAGGGTGTTGTGATTGCTTAAAGTGGGCATGGCATGTTATGTTAACAAATGTTTAGAATTTACCAGTAAGGTTCAAGAGAATAGCCTCAAATTTATAGAATACACAGAAAATCATTCCTAGTGCCTACCTATCAAAGATTGTATGTGTGCATCACCAGGTGGCGCTATAATGTACGTAAACACACACACAAACATTGCACATCGCAAATCATCAATGAAGACAGTTTTGTAGCTGGGCATACAAAATTCAGTCTTACGTTTACAGATACAGAATTCACAAGTAAGATCTAATTGTACGGACCCAAATTAACAGTGCAGGCACACAATTCTTGATAGACCTCAAATAACAAAAATGGTACATGTGCAGGGAATGGTGTCGGTGGGCGTGGACCCTGTTGATAATTGCTTGCAGTTCTAGTTAATATTAAAATGTCTCCATATACATTTTGGAATAAGTGTGTATATACACACTATATATAGGATCATTATTACAGAAAATATCACCTTGCCTTGCATAACTCATTAATATAATGCTTGTGTTTGTGTCACCAGTCTAAGAACCAAAAACTAGTATTCCTTTAAAATCCAGCATTAAGAAAACACACAAAGTGTAACAATAACAAAACCTGTTAATGAATCTATCAAATAAAGAAATGTCTTACATTATGAATGTCAGCTGAATTTATTATGTTCCTGCATCATGGTACATTCATTCATTCATTCATTCATTTTTATTTAGGCCATGCTGGGAACACTGGGCACCATGAGGGAATACATTTTGAACAGGACATCATGCACGCACAATCATTCGCATCAAGGGGCAATTTAGCACAGCTAGTCAATCTATTTGTATGTTTTTGCAAGGTGGGAGGAACCCAGAATAAATCCATATGGATATGAAAAAGAACATCTGAAGCACTGCACAGATAGTAACCAGAGCTCAGGAGCAAAACTGGAATCCTGGAGGACAGAGGCAGCAATGCAAGTACCCCGACATCATAATAACATGACAAAAATCAGCATTTGAGCATTACTTTTGTATACAGGATTATTTACTGTATGTACATTTACAAATACGAAGCCTTTGAAAAACAAATATCCAGATTTAAAATGGCATTTAAATGAAAGGAAAGGTACATATAGACAAATTAATCATTGATACCAGTACTCACAAATTCTGCATCAGGATGCACTCATACAAACATTTTATACAGAAGTAAAGCTTAATATTTCCTTCATAATAAACAATCATTTAGAAAAATGTGAAGTAATTGAAACAGAAGTCGCTCTGGAAACTAAAAATAAATAGACAAATTAATGTATACAAGCGTAGCAGTGTTGATATTGCTTATGAATGTATAACAGGAGATACAATAAAGATAAAGCAGCATTGTACACTTTGTTGAAAGCATTTCTGAAATTCACTCATGTTCTCAATTTAATGTTATCATGAGTCAATAATATTACAGAAGCCAGATTGCATTGCTGATTCTTTGATTCATATTTTGAAAAGAGCACAATCATTTGGAAGCAGAGGCGATTTTCTCCTTCTGTTTTCTCATGACCTCTTGCAGCTCTGAGTCCCCTTGGGTCTTCTGATAGACAGACAGAAAAAATGTACTGACTTATGCACCCCAAATAGTGGATGTTTTATTAGCCTACTGTTCAAATCTGATACTATTCCGGCATGTATATTCATGTTATACTTGCTAATATATACTTAAAATGGCTAAAACTAGGAGCTGAACAAGAAAAGCTGGCATTCCATTTATGAAAAACTGAAATGTCTAAGGACAGTTTACTCAGTTAATAAATCAATAGTAGAATGAAGGAGGATATAAAAAATGTTTATACAGTGATAGTCAATAAACATAAATAGACAGTAATATATTGTTAGGTCCGAGCTTGAGCATTTCTCAGGAGTTTTCAAGATCTCCCTGTGCTTGCGTGGATTTCCTCCGGGTACCCCGGTTTCCTCCCACAGTTCAAAGATATGCACATGACGCTAATTGGCTGCTCCAAATTGACCATTGGTGTGAGTGTGAATCGTTGTGTGTGTTTGCCCTACAGTGGTCTTTTCAGGGTGTACCTTGCCTTCGGCCAGAGTCAGCCAAGATATGAAATGCTGTTAGAGTTTATACCATAAAGTGAGATTGCTCACATACACACCGTTAAGTTATCAGGTGGTTATAAGTGGCTGGTTGTTTGGCACTAGGTACAGTGTGAATGATGACTAACCTCTAGTATGGATTTCTGCACGGTGATCTGGCTGTAGACACGCGCACCTTCATACCCACATACTGCTTTCAGTTCTTCTTTATTCAGGGAAAACAACTGAGCACCAGTTAGATTTCCCAAACAGTCCACCGTCCTGTTAAACACACACACACACCACACACACACACGGGGAGGAAGAGAGATTTATGTGAACAGTCATTACATCAAAGCACAACTACAACTCCATGTGAATTACTAGCACACATGAAATAAACTAAGATGCAGAAACAAAGGACTTACGGCTTGGAAAATTCCTTGGCATTAAGCCAGGCAGTGACTTCGGCAGGAGGCGAATTGAATGTGAGGGGAATGAGCGGACCAGCATGGCGCTCCACTCTGAAGTTACGTGCTGGTGGTTGGTTCTTAGTGGAGGTGATCTTTTTCAGCAGCTCATCATTCACTTCATCCATCTGTTGAATGCGGTCTGAGAGAGAAGGAGAGCGAGACATGTACAAGCCCTCCTACAGTAGCCACACACCACAGATATGACACCAAGCATACGTTTACAAGGAACTTGGAACTTTCTTCTGCTAACTGTCAGACAATGCATACAAGCGCCAATGCCACTTTTGTCAAAGCATACCAATGCACAAAAATCGAAAAGTGAAATATACACTGCAAAAACAAGAATGTACACGATATATAGTATACGGCAAAAACAAAGTCGCACACTCTAATATTTTCACGGTGTGCATTTAGCCGTGATCACAGCATGTGATATTGCATTCAGTATTGCTGAATATATTTTCAGCACATCTCACAATGTTAAACCGTGATATCCTATAATTGTCACGGGGGCTGGAGCCTATCTCAGCCAACTCTGGGCATAGGCGGGATACACTCTTAACCAGTTGCCAGTCCCTAGGACAGCCAATTAGCCTAACGTGCATGTCTTTGGACTGTGGGAGGAAACCAGTGCAAGCCAGGGAAAACATGCACACTTCACATAGAGACGCTGAGCCTGGGACTTGGACACTGGATCTTCATTCTGTTAGGCGAACGTGCTAACCACAACATCATCCTGTTTCACAATTTAATGATTTTTCATGGTTTTAATGATGAGCAGGAACACTGTTTTAACTATTACAGAATGACTTGAACCAATATTAATGTTCAATACAGTCACCACACCTGTTGTTTTGGTGAGCTAGTAAATAACTTTCTAAAATTTCCTATTTTAAAAGAACACTGAAAGAAAGAGTTACATGATTACTGTTTTTAGGGCAAACTCACAGTCTTTATCCCGTGGTGATCTCGGTTTTTCAAAACTGTTTCCTCTCCCGAGATGACTAGATGGAGACTACAAGGACAGCTCAGGATGTGAGATTTGTACAGGATTCCAAGCACAGTTAAAGTACATATTAACTGATGTGCATTTTGTGCAGAATGTGTTACCTGGTTGTAGATGGGGTCCACATTGTGAATATCCTCTAGCGTAATGATAGCTAGAGTGTTGAAGGGCACTAAACCCACTTGTCCACTCCTGTTCCTCAACTTCCACCACTGATTATCACTTTCAATTACCTTCACAAAGAATGGGATCAGTAAAACTTCAGCATTTCCAGCATAGCTCATATCTATCTCTAGCGTTAACATTTTGTAGCCTCACCTCTAGAATTTCATCCTGAAGAACAGAAAGCTCATTGACATTGTGGGCCACAAAGCTGTAGAGAACTTTGACATATTTTCGGGCAGAGTGCATTGCTGTGAAAGACCTACAGAGCAAAAATGGTTTAAAATGCATCTTTGTAAGTATAAAACAAAATAAGAAGTCACATACTAGTCTCTCACTCACTCACGCATTTGCCAAACCTTGCAATCCTATTAGGGTGAAGGGAAAGCTGGAGCCTATCTCAGCCCACATTGGGCAAAGGCGAGGTACACCCCTAACAGTTCGCCAGACCATTCAACACACACAACCATTCGCGCTTGCACTTACACCTAGGGGCAATTTGGAACAGCCATTTAGCCTGATGTGTGATTCTGTGGTTTGTGGGAGGAGACCAGCATACCCAGCGGAAACCCACACAAGCACAGGGAGAACATGCTAACCACACACAGAAACGCCTGAGCCCATCAAATTTTTTGGATGACTTTGGAGTAATTTGGAACAGCACTTTTGACTAATGTTCAATATTAAATGTACATATAAACACCTATATCTCAAAGACTGCTTGACATTTCACTGTCAGATATTCAGTGTAGTAACTAGGATCTAAAGGCTGAAAACTCAACGCTGAGTTTATGGAAAACTCATTCTAGGTCAAGCTCAAGGTTAGGAAAATGGCTGCCAATTGTTTATAATGGCTGAGCAGTGGCTGTTGCAATTTCCCCAGCAGGGGCCTCTAGTTAAAATATGTTTAAGGATAATGTTTTGAAAGGAATAGCTCACCCATTTGATGACAGTGAGGACTGTGAGCCAAAAAACTGAAATAAAGGAATAAAAGTAGAAAAAGCATGATATCGATAAAGAGAAATTTTTATTGTAGATAAACCGTAATGTTGTTATCAGCAAAATCATCTCTGATGCCTGACATTTCAGACCAATTTCAGAATTTAAAAATAGATTAACGTACAATGTGACTCTCTCTTTTCTTATTAATTTCTTTATTTCTCACCTCTTCTGACGGCATGTCAGAGCACTCCGTTTCCCACGGTGATGTGCGAAACAGTTCCACTGGAGGCTCCCAGCCATTACGGAAACGTGGGATGTAAAGCGGAGCACACTGGTCCCTGGCCCAATTAGCTCTATGAGATTGAAAAGAGGAGAAGAGGTATGGCCCATAATCAACTGAACAGGAAAACATTACAGTGTTCGAAACAATTATAGAACGGTAACTGAAACCAAATCCTAGTGAATGTCAGAACAGCCAGATTTTCACAGTGTTTTTCAGTCTCAGAGTAAGGAATTTATAAAGTTTGGCCAAAACAACTTCCCCTGCAGACCTTATTTTATCAAAAAAAAACTTTTGCCTTATAAACTTCGTTATATATTCGTAACAGAGTTCGTAAATTAAGTCGAACATATCTTCACCTACTGGACTCGAGCTTATCCATGCATATCTAGTACTATGGATTAAGGCTGTTGATGCCAATTTCACT
This sequence comes from Porochilus rendahli, assembly GCA_039654305.1. Taxonomy (NCBI): domain Eukaryota; kingdom Metazoa; phylum Chordata; class Actinopteri; order Siluriformes; family Plotosidae; genus Porochilus; species Porochilus rendahli. The sequence goes on along the minus strand of JBCNYG010000007.1, from coordinate 3,871,057 downwards.
TAGCCAATAGAAAGAGCTGTGTTTTTTTCTGCAGTGTTTTTTCTCATGAGGTTGTATTAAAATTGTGAAGGGCCTGGTAATGAGTGCAGTGATGGTGGGTGGAGTTAGTGCAATGTTGATGAGAAAGAAGGTAAGGTGAAGAAAAAGAAGGTACACCTTGATAAAGTGTAGAGGGCCTCTGTCACTGATAGTCACTGGCCTCCCTGTCCCTTATGCAGGTCATTGCTAGTCTTTTAGTAAATGCAGTAGACTATTAAACCCTGTTGCACTACAATCTGCTGAAGATGCAATGGAACGTTAATTCAGACAAATCCCAAAAAGATCAATAAACCATGCGGTACCAGTATTACCTGGGTCTTGTCCAGCCATCCCCTAGCAGTTCAAAAAGTGCCATCTCTTTAGGAGTCAGGTGTCCCCTCAGAAACTCCACCGCTTCAAGGGACATGTGAGGAGAGAGGACTGAGCGAGGCAGGTCGGGACTACCACAGTGCTGCAAGACCTGCAGCAACAGAGTTATGAGCTGTTGCCTATGTATTTATGAACATGTAGATGCCTCCAGTTCTTACCATCTCAAGGGGTCCAAACAGGAAGTGAATGAGCTCTGCAGCGCTGGGATTCTGAATGTGCTTCTTCAGTTTGGCCTGTAGATGGAGCACAAAGTCAACAAGCACATAAGGCTACTGCTGGTACTTTTCAGTCTTATCTGGTCAGACCTTCATTTTATGAACAATGGTCCAATGGTGGTCAGTATATCAAACATAGTAATGATTAAGGGCCATTATAGACTGTACATACAGTGCTTAACAAATGTATAAGACCGCTTACTATACATGAAAGAAATTCAGATATTTTAAAAGTTCACATTCTATATTGTTTTTGTTAGATAAAGAAATGTCAACAAATTACCTAAGTGTAAAAAGCATTTTTTCCCCCTGCACTGTTTTTACATATTTATTCAGTTTCTTTAGAAAATACAGTAGTTTGTAACTTTTCCCAAAGACTTCGGAAGAAAACCTTTGTGTGATAAATTCATTAAAAATTTTAGCCCATTTTCGTTCAAGTGACTTCAAATCCGGAGTCTTGACCAGTCCAGTCTGACATCACCAATCTTCCAGATCGCTGTTCCAAATAATCCCTACACTATTTAGAAGAATATTTGGGATTGTTGTCCTGATATATGAAACCACAACCAGAAACAGTTTGTATTACTCTCAGATGAGACAGGTGCTCTAATAAATAACAATAAATTGGTTAAACCTTGTATAGGATTCTGATGTGGTGTCAGAACATGAATAATTGCTTCACGGGATTGAAAACGTTGGCCATTGGAGTATGATTTTAAAGAGCCACTTCCAAAAAGCTGAGATATTGGAAAGGTCTTGTGCGTGTGTGTATGTCTGAGGGCGTGGCGGATGAAAGCAGGTAATATAATGCAACTCACCAGCAGATTGAAGGAGAGTTTCAATTTCTGGATACTGTCAATGAACTCTGCCTCAGACGGAGGTTTAGCTCTTAGTGTTAACATCCCCTCTGGACATAAACCATAAAACATTTGGGTAAGGATTACTACTGCTTCCCAATAATGTTAAATTATTAAGAAAATAAACAATGAGTAACAAGAGTAAGTGAGTACAGGAAAGGGGCTGGGAAGAGTAAATACCTGCTGGTCCTCTTTTCTTATTTTTTCTGCTCCTGTTCCGCTGGTTGAGCTGAGCAAAGGCTTCTGCAGCTTTTTGTAGTCGTGCCACAAAGATCTCAATGTCATCCAGAGCACAGTTCAGGACTTGCTAAACAATAAGCACACACCCATTCAGTTCAAGATCACTCTGATTATATTATTAAACCTGGTCTGTGGTTATCATTCACGTTGTGTGCTCAATGCTTAAGTGGTTTTTAGCTTTTTGCATGTGTGTGTGTGTTTGTGTGTGTGTGTGTTTGTGTGTGTGTGTTCCTCCTGATGTTTGTCAGTGATGGGAGTACTCACCACTTCCTTCTGAATGCGCTGTGCAAATTTCTCATGGGATTCTGTGTCCTGCTTTAGTGAACTTCGTCTTTCTACCCCTGAGGCATGCACACACACACACAAACACATAGGTTTGCATTAAACAAATTAAACAATGGATACAAGGCAGCACTGAATGTGCCCATATTTGAGTAATGGCTCACTTTGCATATCCATAGCTTCTACACGCCCTTTCATTCCAGGCGAAAAATCTTTTGACTCTGAGGGTGGGATGATTGTCTCTCGATGCCGCTTCATTTTTTCCTGGTTTAACCTGCAACGTAAGACTTTGTGAGCATGTTTACTATTGGTAGCATGATCATGGCATAGACATGGAGACTTTTCTTTCAGGCATATAATGCCCAGCTGAAGTTGCACACTTGAATATTTTATTGGACCACCTTTAGCCTTTGGCATTGTTTCAACAAACTTAAAAAATATCACAACATTCATTTCCATCCAGAGTTGTGTTTGTTTTTTACTGACATCATAAATTAATGATGGGAAAATCAAACCGCTCTATAAAGTCCAGCACATCCCACGTTTTCAGTAAGGTTAAGGTCAGAACCAGAACCACTCTTTCACTATTGGAGCCACAATTTTATATCCAAGACATCACGAAAGAAAAAGATGTCAAAACCTGGTCATTCAGTGCATTCAGGTTGACAGACTTAAATTTGTTGCCACATAATGTTGCTGAGCCTTGGCCTGACCTACTGAAGAAACAATGCCGTGGTGACTATGTGCTCTAATCAAGGCTAGAAGCTTTTCAACAAAATTTTAAAGACTTTTTTTTTGACTAGGCAGTAAATAAGAGCAGATTGATTTGTGGCGATGTAGAAAAGTTTTGATTGATTGGTTTTAGATAACTGTTTAAAACAGGAACCAAGAGAAACTACTTGGACTTGGGAGTGGAGCTACCAGTCATTAGTTGTACTCTTCATCTGATAGAAACAGAAAAACATAAACAACACAATCTTTTGGCTTTTGAGTTTTGCTGGCGTATTTTTTTTTTTTTTTTTGGTGTGTGTGTGTTTGTTTGTTTGCTTTTTTCCCATGATGTATCTTGCATTTTTCATGTTGTATTTGATGCATTTTGAAATAATGAAGCAGTTACTTTTACTGATTGCACTGTGACTGGTTTGTTCTTCTCTTAAGTGGTGTAAAATGAACTAGAGCTAGATCCAAGCTACGCTTATTGCTTGTTTTGTTCCTACTCAACTTACTAACTGCATGGAAACATACACCAGCTTGTGCGTGTGTTTGTGTGTGTGTGTGTGTGTGTGTGTGTGTGTGTGTGTGTGTGTGTGTGTGTGTGTGTGACCCCCACCCTACACCCCCTCCCCCATATATGATATCCCCTTCTCTCGC
>JBCNYG010000007.1:3818538-3834003 GCA_039654305.1 Porochilus rendahli | reverse complement strand
ATACTTTGTCTATCTTAAGATAGGAGGTGTCTGTACTACGACCAGGGCGGCACGGTCGCATAGTATTTAGTACCTCCACATAACAGCAGAAAGATCTGATGCCCGGCAAGGGCGTTTCTGGGTGTAGTTTGCACGTTCTCCCTATGCTTGGGTAGGTTTCTTCCTGGTGCTCCAGTCTCCTTGCACTGTCCAGACACATGCATGTTAGGCTAATTGGATATTCTCAGTTGCCTCTTGGTGTGAATGATTGTGAATGCCTGTATGGCTGTGTTGCCTAGGAATAGTCTTGCAATCTATTCAGGATGTAACCTGCCTTCGCCTGGAGTCAGCTGGGAGAGGCTCCAGCCTCCTCTGAAACTGATAAAGGAATAAGCAGTTCAGAAAATAAAATGAAATGTATTACAGCCACTTGCGTTTATAAATTCTAACTGCATACTGCTTGAGGGTGCCTCAGTTCGAGAGAATCCCTCAGCTATTTATGACAGTTTCTGCTAATCAGAAAGTAACCCTGGGTGCATTTAGTGCCCCGGTGAACAGGCTTTTGGAAGTAGTGCATTGTAATAACACTTTTAGTTTCCTGTGTACAAATGTAGATGTTTGGCATTAAAGAAATCATTTCAGGTATTGCAGTGGTTGAGGTACTGTAATACTAAGCTGCTTAATTAATTGATAAACAACAGTAACCCCAAGAAGCAATATGGCACCCTACTCGGGAAACCCACAAAAATAGCGGTATTTTGGCGCCGCCACCACCACCCGAGGCATATTTCAACACAAATTGCTGAGGGTTATTCTGAGTGGCGGTAAGTATGTGGTGAGAGTAATCTGACCCAACTTTTTCAAACATATGAATTGTCACAGAAAATTAAGAACGCTTAGCAAATCCACAAAACAAATAAATTAGCAAGTCTGTTTTATTACAACTGTGTCTTCTCCTAGCAAAATAATAATAATAATAGCCTATTACTTGTCTGAGCTTCTGATTTGTCCACCCTTAATATAAAATTCCACCTGTTGTTAGAAAACAAACGACAGGATGTTGTTCTTTGGACCATGGTATCTTTTTTGGCATCTGATGACTAAAATTAGAGGGCCGCTTCCTTTGTCCTGCAATGACCTGTAGAGCTCAGCAGATGAAGGTAATGATAAGACTGTGTGCCAACTGGCAGACCACTGAATAGACGTGCAATTTGATAACCCGTCACCAGCAAGAGTGATTAACTCCGTATCTGAAATGCACTCACGCATGTGTGCTTATGGGGCAAAGTCTACAATTAGCAATGATACTTTAGGTGTTTTTTAGGAAAAGAAAAATGTTCTAAGCTGATCTAAATTAGAACACATTAGACATTAGCCATGGCAACATTAACAAGACAAGTTCTATTTAGAACAAATAAGAGCTTCAATTATTGGTTCTAATGATGTCCTTACTTGGGCAGTGCTCAAATGAACATAACAAGGTGGAAAATTCTGGAAAGGCGTGTACAGTTGTGAGAGTAACAACACCGTTTCTGTCAACAAAGTCAACCAGATAATCATGGACCAACAGTACAGCCACACCAGCATGTCACATTACAATCAACAATCTTACATCAGATGTGGATTTTTTTTTAATGGACAAGTCGCCTAGGCAACACAAACAGAGAAAGAAAATAAACCCTACTTCCTGGTGATTGTTTAATAACCACATGACATGTAGTAGGATCCCCCTCACATTTCCACTGGTTCCACATGGTATGATTAAACATAATCCACTTAATGGTGCTTCAATGCTGGACACTGAATGGTCCATTATGAAGAAACTTTAGCAGTGCACTACATACGTCAAAATATGACCTTGCTGACATTTTTGACGAGGTGGATCGAGTCCGTGCGAATGAGACTTAGGAAGATACACATACGGTATGTGGAAAGACTGATAAAAGATTTTTTGTAACTCTTCCATTAGCACAGTGTGCAATACTTTTCAGTTAAACACACCAATCTAGCTTATAGTTTTATGTCCCTGTGGATGTTTTGCCCATTTTCCCCTAAATTTCCTGCGCTGTGGTGTGTTTTATGCATGTGTTTTTAGGATGCTGCATAAGTGGATGACTTTATTTGCTCTCTCATGTTGTAGATGTGTGATTAGGGCTCCCTCTCTGAGGGGCGAGGTTCTCGTGTCAAGGAAAGTCTCGCACTGCCATGTCCTTCTGACATCGCAGACACACCCATTTTTTGTGCTAACAGTGTCTCTCAAATTCTTTTGTTTACTCTTCTGACCATCGACCCTGGCATCATAAAAGAAAAAGACATTCTTCAATCAAAAAAGAGACTGGAAGGATATTACAGCTGTTATTTGAACGAGTATATTTCTAACCCTGTATTCTTGTTCACTAAAATCAACACACACTTTAAGAATTGAAATTGAAATTATCAAATTATTAAAAAAAAATTTAAACCAGAGCAAAAAACATACATGCAACATCTATTAATTTATGTACCAAAAGACCCACTAATATTAGTAAATAGCATGCTTAACAAACAGCAAGGTCATATTAGTCATCTTAACAAATGTGTCTTCACAACAGGAAACTCCGCTTCATGCACTTAAGTTCAATTTGCAAACCTCAGAAAAACAAAGGCATAGATTGTAATAATGGCCTTTTACTCCATGTGCAATGCAAATAAAAAAGCCTTTCATGAATGAATAACACAGACCAGTTGCAAGCCACAATGGCCTACTAAAGAGCTTCATGTTTTCCTAGCACTAATGCTGATGCCAATGAACCTAAAGCAGGTTTGTCTGTTCGACTGAAAGCAGTCAAGGGAACATATGACATCAGATGAAGGGGAAGTGCAGGTCACACTTTTATCTGTTTATCCCACAGTTTCAGCAAGTGCAAATAAAAACATCACTGGCCGAGATTATTCAACACAAAAATTGTGTCACAAGCCAGACAGTATGCAAAATTTTATTGTGCACTGGGTCACTTGGTTAAATTCAAAACCAATAGGACTGTTAAAATATTTCTCATATTTAAATTGGTATACTTAAAATGCAAACATTATAGATATTAGATCAACCACTGAATGTAATTTGGAATCTCTTAAAATCATAAACAAAGCCTGATGTCACCCTTTCGAGCCTGAGTAGGAAAGGCCTATTGATGAAATCATCCAAGACAAACATATGAGATAAGATCAAAAATTTAGGAATTCTTCTTTAGAACAAGATATTATCAGTTATTTCAAGTCTAACCATCTAGTTAGAATTGTTGCTTCCGGAAAAGTGTGTCCTGCTTAAGTAGTGTTCGGTAATGATGTGCCCAGCATGGTGTTGAATTTTACACGGACTCTGTTTACGATAGTACTGTCTCATGTATCACACTCTTCGCTTTAACCAGTTTAGACCATGTCTCGATTCAGGCAATAGGTAAAGATAAAGACAAAGATAAAGAGATCTTTATTGTCAGCTGTTGCATGTATAATGAAAATCAGCTCTCTGTTTAACAGCAATTATAAAAAAAATAACACAAAAGACAACTAAGGTAACTACACTAAGCTGTGTATATGTGCCCATACCTACACCTACCTAACTATACCTGCCTAAAAGCTAAAAAAGCTGTTCTGGAATCTGTTAGTATTTGTTTTTAGTGTTCTGTACCTTTTTCAGGGGGGAAAGGAGGTGTTCAAGGTAGTGTGGGGTCCCTGATAATTCCACAGACTCTCCTCTGAAGTCAGCCAGTGTAAATGTCACTGAGGGGGGCTAGTGTAGTTCCAATTACCTGCTCTGCCATCCTGCTCAACCCACCTGCTGCAGGGCCTTCTTGTCCTCTGCAGTACAGCTGTTGAACCACACTGTACAGCAGTAGGTTAGGGGGCTTTCAATGGCGGAGCATTAAGGGTAGATGGGCAAGTTGGAGCTTTCTCAGGAAGTACATCCTTTGTTAGGCTTACCCAGGGCCCCGCGTGCCTCTTTGTAAGCCTGCTGTGTGGCTATGCCGCTAGCTGTTTCTTAATTGTTTCATACTAGGAAATCGTGAATTTTAGAAAAGGAAAGTGGCGCTTTGTAATAAACTAAAATTGTCTTTACTATTATTTTGACTTACACTTTAAACAGTTATTAAGTTGGACATATAATTTAACGGAAATATTTTTTTTATTTAGATTTTTAATATTACATGGTCAAATTGGTCCAAGTGCAAATAAAGAGCCATATACTACACATCAACAGCGCAATTTTAATGATTCGCTATCTGGGTTAATACAGCCATTATATCAAGTGAATTATGCTTGACTGGAAATGGCAGGCAAACACTCCCGGTTTGCGACAGTCACTGAAAATACAAAGAAAGCTATTCAAGTGCTAGTGAGCTTTGACAAACAGTTCCACTGTTTTCCACTGTTTTCCACAGGTGGTGCAGAATTTACTGAAGCCAATAAAGCACCTGGAGAAATTTGACAAACAATCCATAAAAATCTCCTGAGCTGCAAAGTCGTGGACAGCTTGTACGAATCTGGTAAACTGATCAACAGACACTCAAGATCCATCAAAGCTACAACAAACAAATGCACCTTGTACGTGGTTCGGAGGCATTGTGAAAACCAGCGGAAAGTTTACCACAAACTAGTTTAAACTATTAAATCCCTCTAACCGGTGAGGAGTATTTTGAGCAGAAATAAAAACAGAGCTGTTTTGGCAACAAAAAACAACCATGGAGCATGGGCTGGAAGGGAAAATACCTACTGAGCACACAGAATCATTTCTGGAAGCTCCTTCAATAAGTGCACATTCACGTATATTAACTTTTTTTGCACATTGTGTATTTTAGTTAAATGAACTTATATTTCTACACTTATATACACTTATTATTCATTAGCTCTAGAACAGCAATGAGTTTCACTGCTCAGCTCACACTGGGAAAATAACATCCCCTGCTGTAATGCTTAAAAAATGTAAGAAGAAATAAAATTAATAATATGCTTGTATAAAAACAAAAATAAATAAAATGCTTGTTTTCATTTAATTATTTAATTAGTTCTCTCGGGCTTGGTGGATGTAGCTGAATCAGATAATCTCAGAAATAGGATGCTGCCTTTAGTGAATAATTGTTAAATATAGTGCAACTTGAAACACAACTATAGATCACTGTTCCATGCTTCATGTGGTGTTTCTACAAAATTATCAATTATATATTATACTAGATAATGTATTTACCCACATAAGCTCACAGAATAACACTCAGGTTTACACTGCATTATTTTCAGGTCATTTTAAAATTAACAAAAATCAGACACTGCAGTGTTTTCTGCCCATGAGTTGGGTTTGGCAGCTTTAGAATATATAATATGGTGTAATGTGCTCTTTCAAACAGCCAATTTATTGACATTGTGGCCTAAGACAGCTTACGACAAAGATAGAAATGAGTGTTATTGCAGCTACAACACTGATCTTAAAGCCACCCAGAGAAAGATGGCACAGGATTGTTATTAAAATCGAAACAGCTACAAATACAAATGCATAACATAAAATAAAATGCTGATGGAAAAAATAAAGCTCCTTATTAACTCAAGCTAATGTATAACAAAGAAATATACAGGAATATTTCTGTTTATGCGACTCCATTTCCTACAAGAGCCTGGATCACAGATGAGCTAAACAGAATTTTCTTTAGTCGTAAGTCTATAGAAAGAGGATTGTCGTCTGATATGGAGAACACATTTCCCTTAGTCTTTTATAAATTCGGCCAGTGGACTATTTTATTATCATCTCAGAGTGTGACAAGTGATTAACCTAAAAGATTATAAGCCTTTTTTCAAAGCCTTTTTCTTTAAATTAGTATATTGTATAAACATTTTGCTCCTCTATTGGTAACAGGTTATTCCACCTTTCTTTTAGATGAACACACTGGTACATTGTGTCCTTGTAAAGGTTTGAGTATGTAATAGGGAATCCCAGCTCTTTCGAGTGAATCAGATCAGTTTGCATGTCTCACCAATAAGAGTAACACCCCCCAACCCCACATTGAGTGGCAATGTGAATGGTTGTGTGTGTTGCCATGCGATGGCTGTTCAGGGTGTACCCTGCCTGCCACTGGGTCAGCTGAGATTGGCTCCAGCGTCCCTGCAACCCTAACAGTAGGGTTAAGTGGTTTGGCAAATAGGTGCAAATTGAATAGGTGAATATATTTTTAAATGACTGAAATCTTGTCCTGCATTATAATAAGCAAAATGATTCTATCATTCTAAGAAATATATTTAATTAGTTGTTAAATGAGCAAAAACCCCAAACGTTCAGCCAGTCCAAGTTTCCCTGAATGAATTGATTATTCCTGCTGTGTACCGCCTGTCATTAGGAGGGTTTACTCAATTTATTCTTTTAAGTAGTAGTCTTCTTTGGTACACTTTGAGTGTGACTATATACAGTGCATCTTCTATATGCAATCAGGGTCTGTAATACACTGATACACAGAGTCAAATAAACAGCTCATCATTTTAACCCTCTCTAACAAACAATTGCAATGTTCTATAAAACTTTTGAATTTAACTTTTTTTTGTCACACAGAAATATTATTCAACAGTATTGGGACATCTCCAAAAAAAAAGTTGTCTGGGTGGGAAGAAAAAGCAGATCATATAAAAGAAGGGGCAGTGGTGGCCAAGTGTTAGAGTGCCGAATTACTGATCCCAAGGTCGGGGGTTCAAGCACCACTGACACCAGGTTGTCTCTGCTGTCTTCCAGTGAAGCTAACTGGGTTATCAAAGGCTGGCCATGTCTCCCACTGTCTGTGGTGAGAGGCATGTAAAAAAGAACAATTGCTGACTTTCGTAGAGTATGTTGAGGGTGTTTCTGCCCTGTCTGCTCTGTCCAGGGTGTACTCTGCCCTCGCCCGTTAGGATTAAGCGCTTCAGAAAATGAGTGATGAACGTATTATAAAACGAGCCGATTCAAGGAGCCGACTCATTCCAGAACGACACGTGATTGCTGTGAAATGAAGTTCCTTGTGTGTATATTACAGGTGAAAGAAGTACTATAATAGATCTAAATCTTACAGCCACATTAATCAAGCTTAGATCGTTACTGTGAAATTAACATTATGGACCATTATAGTTTAGTTTACACAAAAGCAAGAGGAAATGAATGGTTTCCACTCTGTATACTTTGTTTATCTGACTTAAACAATTCACGCCTCTCTCATAATAATAATAATAATAGTGATAATAATATTAAATAGTCTTACCTGCTGAGAGAGAATAGATCTCCACTCCACTGTTATAAATAACCTTTTAAATTCAGGAGTAGGGAGGGAACACCGAAAAGATGATTAAGATGCCATTTCAGCGAACAGACTGCGAGCTGAAGAGCGCTGATGTGTATCTGAAGACGGTGTCGCGCGCTGAACAGTAGCCAAGGAGACACAAGCAGCACCAGCACTCACGCGGAAAACAGCGGCGCCGCGCATCGGCGACAGGTGCTGGGCGGAGAACTGGCGCGGTGGGAGGGGCGACGGGGTTTTGATTGACAGGTCAGCAGTGCGTCTCTACCTGCAGACAAAAGGACGCACCTGGGAGAAGGGGGTACTGACATGAAGACTGCAAACTCGCGAGAATTCGATTAAACAGTATGAACTCACTATTAAATCCGAACATAACTACAACTGGAGTGCGAGAGGTCGAATTGTGAAACAACCAAGAACACTTACACTATTTTCATCTGACCGAGTAAAGGTTTCTTTTGCCTGGACTGGAAAAAACCCTCCATTGTAACATTTAAGCCATTTTTTGGGAAAAAACTAAACTAATCAGCAAGTTTAAATACCATAGTATTTATCAATTAGAGCATGATTATTTACACTATGGGACGTACTTTATGCATGATGTAAAATACATATACATAGTTCTTGTTTGTTTTAAGGGAGGCGTAGTGGTTAGCATTTCCACCTCACTTTTCCACTGTGGGTTTCCTCCCACAGTCCAAAGACATTCACATTAGGCTAACAGGGTATTCCAAATTGCCCCTAGGTGTAAGTGTGAATGGTTGGCTGTGTGTTGCCCTTTGATAGTCCGGCTAGGGGTTCAGGGTGTACCCTGCCTTTGCCCAGTGTCGGCTGAGATAGTCTCTGACCTCCCTGCGAATAAGAATATCCAGTATGACAAATAAGTGTGTGATGTTTGCTAAAAACGAAATCCAGCTTGGTATGACCAGTCAAAACACAGACACTTAATATTGGTATGGAAGCAGCTTCTAAAGTAATGCTAATAATTTAATAATTTAAACTTATTCAGAGGAAAATTACACTATAAAAGAAAATTACGTTATATCTATATTTATATATATAAAGGCTAGCAAGTTTGTTCAATCAGGTTTATGATTAATGAAATAAATATGTTTTAACACTAATACTCTTGATAACAAGGATTCATTATATAATTCATACTTTACTTCTTCTGGAGAGGTCCAAAATACTGTACCAGACTGGCTTAAGAGTGTCTAGGATTTACCTGTTAAAAGTTCTTTGCCTTCCAGATCAATACTGTGTTGTGGTGGGGATTATTGCACTTGTTATTGTGGGTAATGAAGGACCACTTGATGGGTTTTTCAATGACCTGGGATATTTATCAGATGTAAGACTTCATTAGAAATGATAATTGCTGTTTTTCCTAAATTACATCAATCCAGTTGTAAATTAATTTATAAATGTATTTCCTTATTTATTCATTCACTCATTGGCACTTCTTTTAACAGGTGTTTAAAAAAATGAAAGAAAGAAAAGAGAGAGAAAATTGTAGAAGTTGCATACTGTATATTTGAAGGAGAACCACCTGGCCACCTATCAGGAAAGACGATTTCACCTAGGTGTGTAATTCAGTATGGTCAGGGAGAGGCAGTTTCAAAGAACAGAATGAGAAAGGAGCCACATGGTGGAACAGAGCCCTGGTTTGGGTATCACTGGCTGCCAAGGCTGACATCAGCCTGAAAGCTTCCGTCCACCCTTTAGTAATTACAATTAAATGCACTCTGACCCCACAAAAAAGAGTTTCTCTAAAAATAAATGCACACATGAATCATTGTGTTGAATAAGGATAGAAATCGTGTTCATTCCTGTAACAGACAAAATACGCATTATTTCCAATCCTTTCAGTTTCACCTGTATAGACGCTCTGAGAGTTCTCAGCAGTTCACTGGCATAGAAATCTGTCAATTAATTTATTATGAAGATCATTATTATAACCAGACATTAACTTTTAGAGTTAGTTCACAAAAAGCAAAAAAAAAACAACAACATGATATTTTGTAATGATTTTTTACAATTATACACCAAACTTTAAATGTGACGAGGCTGATTGTAAGCCCAAATTGATCATAGTAAAGTTAAAATAACCCACTGAACTACTGACAGAAACGCAAACTGATTGAAATGGTGTTGGTTAGGTAACTGTAAGAAAAAAGTTATTTTATTGTTTGAGATCCATTGTTCTAACTTGAATAAGGCGTAAGGCTGAAACATGTCCTCCTCTCAATTCAAATAAATACACTCCCTCTTGTGGACAAATTTTAAATAATAAAATACATATGAAATACTTAACCATGGCAACAGGTTACCATCAGCAACATTATAAAAACATATATGTACTAAAACTGCAGTGCTGTTAAAAAGAAATTGTCCCTTTCTGACATCCAAAGACCCATTAATTATAAGAAACATATAAATTAAATTAACCCTTATCAAAATATACTGTACATATGTAACAAAAACTTCACCGGGCAACTGTTACTTCATCTTTTAAAGTTTTCAACAGTTTCAACAAAAACATATGGTTATAAATGTGTAGTTGATTGCATTTTTGCAGTTCATAATTCTCTTGTCCTAGTGCAAACCGATGTTTTAGCCAAGGCGAAGATGATCTTTACTGGTGTATTATGGAACATCAAGTCCACACATCAAGTGAAGTTCAGCTGCAGCCCGCAGGACGGACCTGTGTGTCACGAGTAAATACTGAAAAACAAGAGCAAGAAAAGATAATGAATTATCTTCATTTAAATCAAAAAGAGAACATGTAACATGCAATCCTCATATTGTCCTCCTTCCAGCCCAACTAATGCTAACACACAAACATTAAACATGCAAACATTAGCTGAGAATATAACATGTTTAATCTAATAATGACAAGATGCAGCTTCTTAAAACACTAGAGAATCTGTTATGTAGCATGTAACACTGCACTCTTCATATACATGTCCAGAGGATACAAATGGCTGTTATATTTAATGAAGGAAATCATGACTAAAACAATACTAGAACACTTCGATGTTGCCTCTGTATTCATGGATATCACGAAGTAAACAGTTTAGATTACTCAGCAATAGCCAGAGAGTCTTTTATATGTTACTAAATTAAACAGTCCCTTCAATGTCCCTTTGATCTCTGGGATTATTCAGGCACATCCACTTCACCTTCAGTGCATAATTGTTAATTAGTATACACTACACGGGACTCATACTTTGGCCCAGTTATTTGAAGCAGTTGGCATCATAATCACACATTAAACAGAGAAAATAAATCATAAAATCTCTTTTTGTTTTTTTGGTCATTGTGTTTCCATCTTGTATATACTACAACACCTATATGGCTTATATATACATGTGTGTGTCTGGAGCTCACCTGAATCTGTCATTATTTAAAAATGTTAGAAGTAAACCATGAATATTGTTTTAATTTTTAATGTGTTTTTTTATTATGTTTCCATGAAGTATACACTAAAACACTTATTTGCCTGGTGCACGTTGAATTTTTGCTGAATTCTGCGACATCCACCTTGCCTTCAGTACATTAATGTTAATCATCTAAAGATAGTAATATAATTAGACTGTGTGATTCCCATGTAGTGTATAATATTTATACTGACCAATCAGCCTTAACCTTAATACCACCTCATAGAGCTGGGTCTTGGGCAGATAGAGATACAGCGGCATTTCATACTGAGCAGCATTCAGAAAATAATTCCAGGCCCTAAACTAGAAATGTGTTTGCTTTTTCTCTGGGTTGATATTGTTAACCTTATATATACACATTATTAAAAATAATTAATAATTATAATGATATACTTTATTAAAAAAAAAGGAAGAATCGAAGACTTTATTTCAGGCCATATTGAGGAGCCCGACTATGGCTCTTGTTTGTGGTACTGCCTCAGGCAGCAGTTCAGATTACCACCCATGTGGGCAATGACAGGGTGACCTCGGGGGCATGATCAAACACAAGAAGTATTTGTTCTTGGACTTCTGTACTAGTCATTAACTGTCTATAAAGAACACCACATTAAAGCTACCAGACCACCTCAGGCCAAGGATGATGATCGACTTTGTACTTGCATCATCACACCTTTGGCTGTATATCTTAGACACTTGAGCAAAGAGGGGGTAGAGCCATCAACTGATCACCACCGGGTGGTGAGCTGGACCTGGTGTTGGAGAAGACTGATGGATAAAACTGGTGAACCCAAATGTGTAGTGAACATCTGGCAGAGACCTCCAACCATAAGATCTTCAGCTTACGACTATCTCACACCCAAGATAAGGTTGGGGAGAAGGTATCCGAAAACTCTATGTTCATTGTAGGACTTCATTGTGGATACGGCTTCTAGGAGCTGTGGTCAGCAGGTCACTGGTGCCTGTCATGGCAGCAACCATAGAGCTTGCTGGTGGACACTGGTGGGGAAGGAAGTTGTTAAGTTGTTCAGATAGAAGCCTTTCAGGTTTGATTTTCCTAGAGGTCTCCTGAAGCAGCTGACTGGTATCAAGCTGCCAAAAGAAAGTTCTATCAAACTGAATGGCAGTTCAGGAAGAGGAAACAATGCCCTTCTCAGGCTGTGTATGGTCTGATCACCATGTTCTTCACTGAGGAGGCAGAGTCTGAAGACTCGGGCGGGAAAATGAGTTCATCACCCTTGCAGAGGATCAGAAGGTAGTCAAAAAGGTTTCACCTCTGTTTTTTTGCGGATGATGTGGTTCGGTTAGGTTCTTCAGACTGTGACCTTCTGCTGGAGGTCCTCACTGGGCCTCCTCACTGGAGCAAACTGCAGTTTGCAGAGGAGTGTATGTACAGTTGAGATGAGAGACAGTTCCTCTGAAGCCATTGTTCTTAACTCAGAACGGGTAGACTGCTCACACTGAGTTAACGATGTCTTTGCCTCAAGCTGAGGAGTTCAAGTAACTCTGGATCTTTTTCAAGAGTGATGTTTGAATGGGGCAGGAAATGGAAAGATGAAGTGTCTGCATTACGAGGGACTTGACAAAACTAGAGACAAAACCTAGAGAACTTGACATGTCATATTTTTGTCTTTTCCGTATTTCAACATGTCATTATAAACACATTTTTTTAATCAGTGACTTGTTGAGTATTATTACCTTTTAACAAAAGATAAAGAAGAAAAAAGTTACACACACATTTGAATGAAAAATGGTCATTTTTCCATGGTCAAAAGGTCAAAGCAAAAATATCTGAATGATCAAATCTTTAAGAAAGAAGAGCAAGCTGTGCAGAATTGCAGACGAATAAACTTCTTAGAAAACACTGATAAAGCAGCACATGCTTGGTTTGACAGCCTCTGACATTTAAATTCACATGAATATTTAAGCACTGACAGCTCTTCTGCCTCCAGACGTGAGTGTCCTGAAGTAATCCAAGATAAGGTAAGTGCAATACAACATCATTGTGCAAGTACTTCCTGATAAAGATAAAAACCTACACAAAATGTAACTCAACAGTAGAATCACACACCTGTAAATGAAACTACGCAAAAGATTTCAGTAACATAATAATTCCATTGTTTTAATATGTTATCATTTAAACACATTGGAAGGGTTTCTACTCCTTTTGAAGTAATTTTTACAAAAATCAAATTAAATCAATTATTTAGATGCACGTCCATCTTCCTCAAAAAGCTCCTGGGTTTGAGTCCCGGGCTCAGGCATTTCTGTGAGAGTTGGCGTACTCGCCTCATGCTTGTGTCGGTTTCTCCCACAGTCCAAAAACATGCAGGTCCAAATTGCCCCTAGATGTTTATGTGAGTGTGAACGGCTGTGTGTGTAGGCCCCACAATGATCCGGTAAGCTGGTCAGGGTGTGCTCAGTGTCATCAGAACCTCCTGTTTTTTCCCCTATTGACCCAAAAAGTATTAAGTGGTTTTGCAAATGAGTGCATGAGAGAGATTTGGATGGCGAATAATTAATTTTGGATTTTTTTTTAAATACGTAACTGAATTGTTTTTGTGTTTTGGCTCCTGTTGGGATGTAACCTTTTCCCCTAGACACAGCTTTTTAGCATTCGGGCCTTCTGCGTTAAAATTGCTTCCTGGTTTCTGCTCATAATTATTACAAACAACTGTACAGTGGGTATAAAAGAGGAACCACACCGTTCAAGACGTTTTGCTGCTTTGCAGCCTGAAATGAAGGGGGTAATGGTGCTCTGCAGAAACCCGGGTCTGGTCCCTATCACCTTCCGTCAGTAGTCAGCCTCTTTCTGTGCACTTATTAATTAGCACCCTTTATTCCAATTCTATGTCTGTCCAAAGGCCATCCATTCTGCTTTCCATAACTTTCACCACTAACTCTCCATGACACCGAGGATGGCCCGGACAGATTCTATGCCATCTGCTGATTATCTTTCTAAGGGAGCTATCTTCCTTTTACCCTTAGCAGTAGCTTTTCATTACTAATCATGTCTGGCCATGATACGTTCCCACTGTGTTAGTACTTTGTGGAACAACTTTTTACAAACTTCACACATGTAGAATGTGGAATATTTGCCCACTTCTCTTAACAGAACTGTTCAAGCTCACAAGCTCAAACTGGACAGTGACTGTTAGTCGGCTGCAATCTTCAACTTATATCACACATTTTGAATAATGTCTATGTCAGGGCTGGAACTAGGTCACACAAAGACATTAAACTTTTTATCACTCAGTGAACTTAGTGATGCAAACTTAGTTGTCTGCTTCAGGTTATTTTCATGTTGGAAAGTAAACGTACTTTCTAGTGACATCTTTCTTACAGCGAGCAGCAGGTTTTCCTGAAGAATTTAATTGTAATTTTCTCCCAACAAATTTTCCTTTTTGTTTACAAGTACCCTAGTCCCTGCCGAAGTGTTTCAACCACAAAACAGGATGCTACCACCTCCATGCTTTATTGTAGGCATGTGGTTTACTGTATGAAAACTGTTTTGGCTTTTTGATGCAAGGCCTTTCTTGAGAGGTAACTATTCTTGCAACCCTCCCATACAAGCTCCACTTGAGAAGCATTTGTGATAGTAAACCATTCCTGTAACTGTTTCGGAGTTGGGATAGACCTATTTTTAGCCTGAGAAGAGTGCAGAAGAGAATCAGAAAACAGTGCATTGTAGCCTGCTGTGTATGGGGCTGTCTAGCCACAGACCAGTCAGGTGGTGGTGATACTACTAATTGGTGTAGCTTCAACCTTAATTTATATAGCTGCAGCAGACAGACTAATCCCTGTAACACAGTCCAGCTGGTTGGGAGTGGGTCTTTGGTGTCAAGTCCAACACAAAGGCATATTTAATTTGTATAGGTACAAAGAATCAGCTACACTAGTGCTGGGCTGCAGATAAAGTGTCAAGACTCATGAATGACTTGCATATAAATAATTTACATCGAAGTACAAAGCTTGGAAAACAAGCTGCTTTCATTCATCCCCATAAACACTGGGTAAAAAACTATAATGAGTGTGATGAATGATGCAATCTGTGTGACCAGAAATCAAATGATCAATTAGTACTGATATCTGATCTTTTGTGTAGTCATACAGAAATCATGTGCAATTATTAGTTAATTGTATAATCCCAATGAATTGTTTGAAGCTTCAGTAAACCTGACCATACTGAGTTACATAAGGTCATACATATAGGCAAACTAAACTCAAAAGCTATATCAGTATTTACACAGGTAATTCTGGCTAGCAGTCTGTATTCAGACTTAATTTGAGTTTATGGCAAATCTATGAAATGTAACCATGGGGAAAACCCAAGTTGCACAACGGAAAAGTGTTCGTCTTATCATCCAGAGATTTTGAAATTGAATCCTGATGATATCACAGCCATCTAGAGCCCAAGAGAGCAAAATTAGCCAAACTCTCTGGCAGTGAGAAGCAGCATACTTTCTCCTTCCTATAAATCACAGCAGCATTTACAAATCTAGGCACATGCGATCTTATGCATGCAGAAGTAGGCGGATAATGCTGTCAGTGTGTAGCAATAGCCATCTGCTCCACATTGCCTTAGGCATTCTCCAGTCAAACAGCACTTGCTTTTGTATTTCAAGATTATCAAGCCAACATTTACGACATACATGACCCAGGTACTTCAGATACTGTTAGTAACAAAGTAAGAAGGGTCATGGTCATGGCGTGGCGTCTATCATTTCTTGAAGCCCCAGTCCAGATCTCCTTCAATGTGATTTTGCGGATCC
>JBCNYG010000007.1:3756092-3769656 GCA_039654305.1 Porochilus rendahli | reverse complement strand
CACACACAGCCATTCACATGCACACCTAGGGGCTATTTGGAACAGCCAATTAGCCTGCTGTGCATGTCTTTGGAAGGAAAGTAGACTACCCGGGGGAAACCCACGCAATTAATTAGTTAGTTGTTTCCTCACTTCTGTGTAGTATATGGGGGGACGGGGGTTGTTGTTTCCTACAAAAATGTTGATGCTCATGTGTAATACACAGTAAAATTATTGTTCACCTCATGCATCAACATCACCTCACACCTTCCAAGCTGTCATTTCTTGAAGCTGATGTGTTGGAAGAAGAAAATATGAGTGGGCATGAGGACCTGCGTGACTTTGACAAAGGCCACATGGTGAATACTAAATGACTGGGTGACCTCATCTCCAAAATGGCAGGTCTTGTGGGGTGTTCCTAGTATGCAGTGGTAAGTACCTACCAAAGGTGGCCCAAGGAAGGACAATCAATGACCTGACAAGAGTGTCATGGGTGCCCAAGGCTCATTGATGCACGTAAGGAGTGAAGCAATGTACATCTGTTTTGATCCCAGCAGGATCTACTGTAGAAAAAACTGCTGTAATTGGTATGCTGGAAGGAGTCAGAATACTGAGTGCATTGCAATTTCCTGTGTATGGGGCTGCATAGCTGCAGAATAGTCAGGTGGTGTTCATGTTATGGCTGATTAGTGTATACTTTGACTCAAGTAAAGGAGTTGTGTACTTTGTCCACCCTTGCCTTTGCTGGTCATGTACACAATATGTAACATGCAGAACACACTGTATTCGTTGTAGATATTGACTGACTGCTCATTATTTTCTCTGTCACGCAGGACTCACTTTGCTCTTGGCTCATTTAGTAAAGCAGTTTATTCACCCCCCATCTCTACAATCTCTTCAGGTGCCAATTAATTACAGCATATGTTCAGTTTTAGCTATAGAGTATAGAGTGTGAGGTACATATAGTATTTAAGCTATAATTTTAGCGATTTATTGTATGCCTGTAATTGCCTCTCATAGACATGGACACCATTTCTTCAACTCTGCCTAGTCGTTTTATCTGCTGCCCTCCTACTACCGCCCAAATCAACCAGTCATCTACTGTCAGCCTGCAACCAACCACTAACCAATCCATATCAGGTAAAGAAATGCAATTCAACTTTTTAAATCTGTAAACCACGTTACAATTTTTTGCATTGCTGTTCCAAATACCCATCCCTCTATACGTACAAAGATATTCAATGCAACTCAATTTCAGTGTAGTAGCCTGAATAAATAAATTGATTGACATGGAGACCACACACTCCAGCGTTGCCCTTGGTGAAAGTGTAGGGATGTATTCAGAATGTCTGTGGGTCAGGCCTGTTCTCTGGCTTACAC
The DNA here is from genome assembly GCA_039654305.1 of Porochilus rendahli. NCBI lineage: Eukaryota > Metazoa > Chordata > Actinopteri > Siluriformes > Plotosidae > Porochilus > Porochilus rendahli. The sequence continues at coordinate 3,768,297 of JBCNYG010000007.1, read as the reverse complement.
TAAACCGCTTGTGTAGTGAGGAACCGTATTCATGTCATTCAGTCTTCTTTCATTACATATTCGCAATATAATTAGCTCCGAAACAAAAGCATCGTTCACAAAAAAAGGTGAAAACATTCATTATAAGCGTATATGATGGTACACTTAATTTATGTGTTTATATTTTTTTCTCCATCTCTCTTTAATTTCAGACTTTAGTAGTCCTCCTCCTACCATGGTCAGTATAAACAGAAAGGCAAAGTCTCGTGGAATGGATAAAGTAAGCAGGAGTAGAAACAGGCACAATCCATCCCCCCTGTCCCTCAGCAAGTCCAAGAAAACCCCTCTACCCTCAGACATGGATTCAGGAGGCAACAGTAATCATCTGCCTGGGCAACGCAGCCGACGCAGCATACACACTCAGGGTATCTTTGTTTCATAGTTAAGCATGCAGAGACACAATTATAATACATCTTGGCTTTGAATAAAGTGACTTCCATGATATCAGTGGTCTTAAGCTGCTTTTTCACACCCAGGTGGACATGTCCTGCCAGCTCTAAATGAAATTTACATTGTTGAAAATAATCAGGAACTGAAGGCTTTGAACTGTGCCTCATCACACAGTTGTAGGTATGGACAGACATTTGTCTTCATTCCTGTTATAGTCTGTTTCAAAGTGTGACAGGGTCCACTAATTACCATAATTTATTATGTTCATGCTGCATTACATCAAAAAGTCAATTTGGTCAATTGTTTCATATTATAACAAGAAACCAAATGTCACAGATTTTATTGAGAGAACATCACACAACACGAAATAGGATAGATAACAAGGCTAAAATCACAACAGGCATGATACATCACAATTGTGGTGTTGCTGAAACACAAGTGTATAAAGTATAACTTTACATAAAAACATAGCTTTATTGAATAACAAAGTGAAAAGCAAACAGACAATACCAAACAGAAAGTATAAAACCAGCAGGCTAAGTAAGAAGCAAGAAATGAGACACAATATTCATAAGCTGGTGGGGCCTCTGGGTCCAGGCAGGGAATCTTGGCATGGAGTAGGACATGGGTCAGAACATGGACAAGAACTAGGACATGAACAAATAGTAGAACAAACTTAAGGCTTTAAATCTACTGGGTGCTCTAGAGTGGTCTGGAGTGCAGGCCACCTGTGTGATCTCTGGTGCATGGGTGCCCTGCTGGCATCTGGCAGTAGTTCTTCCATGTTGAGAGCTTGGGAAGATAGTCTGCCCTGTCGGCCTCTGAAGTATTTCCTATAATATTTCGCCCTATAAGTAGTTAATCTTATAGTCTGTGTATTGTATTTTCAGAATAAGTAATATTAGAAAGATTTGACTTTATTTAAGGTACTTCCACATACTTAAAAATATTTATTGCCGTGCAGCATCAATCCTGTGGTTATTATGTGCACTGGTATGTTTTGCCTTTCAACAGTATTTTCTCACCATTTCTGCATGCTTTTTCTGTCTGTAGCTACAGTTTGTTTCTGCACAGAAGTGAAAATTCATCTATGAATCACATCACTCTGCATATGAGGTCAGTGTATTTTGCTGTTTAAACGAATGGGTGCTATTTTTACAGAAATTTAAAAATGCTATAAACTTGTTACTCGTTTGTCAGTGAGTGGAACTAAATACTGATGTGCAACTCACGACTCTTTTGTACAGCGCTGCTCACAACATAATACAGCATACACAGTACAAGTATTTTATTTACACTTTTTAGCATCACATGACAATAAAATAACTGTCTAAGGATTTTGTGTGATAGAAGCTAGATTAACAACCTTGCCAATTTTTCAAACAATTTACAAATGAACGTTCAAAGTGTTAATGATTCAGGTAAAAAAAAAAAACTATACATTTTTTTCCAGCATTGTTTTGCGCAGTTGACTGTAGAATTTGCATTATTTGGTTTCAGTCTGTATTCTTTTCAGACTAGCAAAATAATTTAGCCTGCTATTTTTATAATACTGTTTGTTTTGCATTTAGGTTCTCTGAGATTGTGTGGGTGTGGCAGTGTAGTGTCACTAGAGGGCGACTTTGTCGAAACCATACAGAGACTGATTTTTCTGAAAGCATGGGCACCTTCACAAAGGTGAAACATTGTTCATTTTCCTGAATTAATATGAATAAGCATTGAATGAATGAATGAACGATTACATGATATGCATCAAACATAAACTGGTTCTGAATTCCTGTAATTAAAATACACTAATGTTTTACTTTTCAGGGGACCAGTCACTTGTGGTCCATTCCACTGGCATCAGTCCAAGATTCCACCTACCATTTCCGGGTGTCAGTCTATGTAAGTGTTCATTATATAATCCCTGTCTCTGTCTTTGGATAGTTTGCTGAAACATGCTGCTGACCTAGTCTTCCATTTTTGCAGGGTGAGGTGTGCTGCTCTGGGTCTAAAGAACAGATGAATCAGGACACCACACCATTTATTGATTACTATTTTCTGATCCAGGGCCGATGCACTTAAAATGATGGTCTAAAATATGTAATACTGGTTTTCTCCTATATACCATTTGAACCATTTTTTTGACTTCTCCTTTTGTTTTGAAGTGTTGTAGCATAGCAGTTTTTAAAAACACTTCATTTCAGGGAGTATTTTACATTAACAGTTGATGAATACTTCACTGTCAAATCAAATTCTGCCCTTTAACCTAAAAAATAGGATTATACCAGGATTATATCTTCACCACTGATACTGCATGCACCAGTAAAAAGAAAAGAAGTACAATACTACATTCCTTGTCCCAAAGCTCGCATGTGTATCTTTCACATCGAAAAGGTAGCTTTAAGAATACACACACACACACACACACACACACACACACACACACACACATATATGTGTATTTGTATGTATATGTATATATGTATATATGTATATATACTGCTCAAAAAAATCACGGAACACTTTTTAATCAGAGTATGGTACCAAGTCAATTCTGTTAAGTTGCAGAGGGTGAAATGAACAACAGGTGCACTAGAGAGGAACTAATGAGACAACCATCAAAACAGAAATGCCTTTACAGATAGAGGCCACTGATATTTTCCCCATCCTCATTTTTTTCTGACTGATTTTTCACTACTTTTGTATTTGGCTAGGCTCAGTGTCACTACTGGCAATATGGACCATACAAGGATTGCACAGATAGTCCATGTATATACTGCTGAAGTCTGAATTTTCCTCTGGGATTAATCAAGCATCTTTCTATCTAATATGTGCCATTGCCAGAAGGCTTGCTGCGTCTCCCAGCACTGTTGCAAGAGCATGGAGAAGTTTCCAGGAGACAGGCAGAGAGCTAGACAGGGACGTTGCAGGTCCTCAACCCCTCAGGAGGACCGGTATCTGCTCCTTTGTGGAGGGAGGAACAGCATAAGTCATGCCAGAGCCCTACAAAATGACCTCCAGCAGACCACTGGTGTAAATGTCTCAGGTATAACAGTCAGAAACAGAGGGTGGCCTAAGGGCCTGACATCCTCAGTGGGCTCACTGTGCTCACTTCCCGGCACTGTGGAGCCAGAATGGCATGTGCCACTGAACACCAGAATTTGCAGGTCCCCAACTGGTTCTCTGTGATTTTCACAGAGGAGTCCAGGTTCAACCTCAGCACGTTACTAATATGAAATGGTCTGGAGATGCCATGGAGAATATTATGCTGAATGTAACATTACTTGGAATGACCAGTTTGGTGGTAGGTCAATGATGGTCTGGGGAGGCATATCCCTGGAAGGACGCACAGACCTTTACAGATAAGACAATGGAACCCTGACTGCTATTAGGTATAGGGATTAAATCCTTGTATCCACTGTAAGACCCTATACTGGTGCAGTGAGTCCCGGATTCCTCCTGGTGCGAGAGTATGCAGGCAGTTTCCTGGAGGATGAAAGAATTGATACCATTAATTGTCCCACACAGTTGCCTGAAATAAATCCAATAGAACATCTCTGGGACATTATGTTCCATCCGACTCCTTAGACTGTCCAGGAGCCCAGTGATGCTGTGGCCCAGATCTAGGAGGAGATCCACAGGACACCATCTGGCTCCTCATTAGGAGCATGTATCAACATTGTCAGGCATGCATACAAGTGTGTAGGGCTATACAAACTACCGAGTACCATTTTGAGTTACTGTAGTGAAATTTTGGAAGAATGGACTAAGGTGGGACATAATTTTTTTTTCGCTTTGATGGTTGGGTTGCTTTGAATTCAGCCATCTGTAGGTTAATAAATTGTGACCTGTTCTGGCAAAATGAGTCGGAATTCAATTTATGTGAAAGTGTGTAATTTTATTGATTTTTGGTTTTTGACAAATTTTAGTAGGAAACATTATATATTTTTCATATTCATATGAAAATAAACCTCGAGCGTCCCTCTTTCTATTTCTGGCTCTACAGTGATGTCAGATTAATTTTCAGCCAATCACATACGAAAGAATTTTGTACACAAACCTCGTGCTGTTGCTATGACGCAAATCGCGCAATGCATTGTGGAAAACTTTAATGGCTGCGCCCGTGATCTACAAACACGCTTGCAAAATATTTCTTAATATTAATAATTTCCTTCTTAAGCATTACAAAGAATTCGGATTGACCCCACGAACTAAAAAATATGGAGGGTGACGATTAGGAAAAAAAATCACTCGTGTTGGTACCTTCATAGTCAACTTTGCTGAATCGAATGCTTTGGTCCTACCCAGACGTGTTCCTGGTTTTAAACGCTTCGACATTAAGTTGATTCCATCACATTACACGAAAGCAAAGGTGTACTGGATTCTCAAAATTTATTTTCAGGAAAGCCCACCATGTGCATAGGCACAGTCAGGGTTGAGAAAGGGGAAAACAGAACGAGTGGGAACATGTGATTCTAGTGGAAAAAAATTTAAAACAGTCTACTTAAATATATGTTTAGATTATTGCCAATGACGTAACAAAGGCCTCAGCCAAGTTTGGAGTCAATAGCAGGGATGTAACCCATTGGTTGCTGAGGACTTTTGAAGGCAGTTCAATGAGAATTGAGGCGTAAACTTTACAGGCGTTTTTCTCCATTTTCTGTGGAATTTAGAGGCGTCTCATCACAAACTTCATTTTGCCATAACTTGGTCAATTGTCCAAGATATTACCACCAAATTTGTTTTATTTTAAATCTTAGAGTCTCCTCTTTTAAATCGTATGGCTAACTCAATTTTGAATTTTTGGTCACTGTGACTTATTTTGCCAGTCACAATTTTCATTTCCATCCTTTTGTTCCTAATACATTACCCAGTCTATATCAAGTAGGATATCCAGCATTTGATGTGTTTTCCTCAAATTTTTTTGAGCTCGATATACATATGTGTGTGTGTGTGTGTGTACAAAATAGCGGATGTGATCAGCATGGCACAATGCATTTGAAATTTTATTCACGTTTGTGAATAATTGATTTGTTCTTTCCATGTTTTGTGTGGCCATCCTCTCTTGTTTGTACCTTCCACTTGGAGGCCAACGATACTTCCAGTACAAATGTTACTGCATTGCACATGCACAAACCAGCGGAGACCCCTGTATCTCAGGCCAAAAAAAAGGATGAGCCCGAACTTACTACAAAGACAGGTATATCTAATCCTGTCCTCTGCTTTCACGTGGCACATCCACCTTAATATGTATCTTTCATTCCTTCAGGCACCTCACATCTTCTCTTTTCAGTGGCCAACATTCACTGGGTTATACGACGGCACTTCTTACATATCGTATATATAAGTGTGTGTGTGTGTGTGTGTTACATGCATCTTCCCGGGTATGAGATGTGATGGGTAATTAAGAAGACCATTGAATAATAATTGTGGCAGTTTTTAAGCTTGCGATATTCATACATATTAGACTTTGTGGGCGTGTAAATTTGCAAACAAACCAAATATCCAACTGTGATGTTGCATACTCACCAGCCTGTGTTTCTTGTATTAGAAATGTATATAGTCTTGTGTGTATGAAAGTATAGACTAGTCATGAGGAGTTGCAACATTGCAAGATATTCAACACTTTCATGATATCAAAGTGCTCTGATTATTTTTACAGCCATATGTGTGGCATTCTGGCATTTTGACAGCGATTGAAACAATATATATCTTGCTTGCAAGCCTTGAAAGTAATGTTTTGGTGATGCTCACATGTCACAATCTCATTTTGTCTTGCACTATTTTCACATATGGTGCAATATTTAAACTGTAGAGAAGGAAGTATGAAAGCCTCTGTGACAATTATATACTGCTTGCAAAATTACAAATAATGCATTAAACAGCTTATATACAAAAAATAATCCAAAACATATTATATAGGGGTTGCTATTTATTTTCACGAGGACTTCACTACAAGGTTTTATTTAACTTCGACTGTGCATTGTGTTGAGACACACCTTCTTAAAAGACTTTTTAATGCTTATGTTTATTATACTGTAGTCCTTGACTTGAAAAGAAATTAGGTGGAACATATTTTTTGGGCGAAACCATGACATGGTGACATAACTACATCTTGAAGATGTCAGTCTCCCACATTCAGTAGCGAAGAGTTATAACCATGATGGCTTATTACAGAAGGAACAGTCAACCAAGGACCTGATGAATAATAATTATATAAAACAACAACAACAATAACAATAATATGAATATGAATATGAATAATAATAATATTTATTATTGTTGTTGCTGTTGTTGTTGTTGTTGTTGTAGTTGTTGTGGTATGTCTGAGCCACTAAAGCCATACTATAATAGTATAGAATGAATCACTGGACCTCAAAGGAAATCACTGGATTTAATTTGAAAAAAGAAAGAAAGAAAAACCTCGAACACACTGGAAAATGCTCACTCAATGTCTACTGTTTCAGAAACACTGGATCTTAATGGTTGATGGTTTACTGATTAATTAATTATTTTTTTGTTTGAAAAACGAACATATTGCCTTAATAAAAAAGAAAAAAGAAAAAGCATTTGTTTAACTGCTAATTAATGAAATAAATTGTCAATATAAATGTAAAAAAAACTTTCTACAACTTGTAAGTATTATTCTTACAAGTTATTTTGTTTTATTCTTAATGTTATTTTTTAAGCTTCCTTATCTTATCTTTTATGAACACATTTGTGGCTGTAACCACCTTTTTCTAACTTTTTGTTCATTTTTTTTTTATCATTTAAGCAACTTACCATTCCATAGTTGTTTTATTTAAAAAAAAACAACAACAATGCAACACAGAAGCAAAGCATTGTGTATCTAATCATTTTAATTAGGCACTCTTGTTTTTTTATTCACATGTTTATTATTGGTTTAATAATGCTCTTATAAATAATGTATAAATAATATGTACTACAGATTGTCAAGATATGTAAGCAATAAATTAAGCCATAGTAGACCCTCAAGGGATAAATGAGCCCTGAAGCATGCAAATGAAGTCTACAGGATGACCACAATAAAATGATGCTATGAATATGTGACGACAAATGTATTTTTCTAATCCTGGATATTTACTTAACTAATAGGGTTTAGAAAAGTAATCAGTATTGATGTTTTTTTTACCTGTAATAAAAGAGAGAAAGGTGTAGTTTATTGATAAAACCAGTAGGAGTTTTACACAGCAGCAATTTTTACTGTCCAGTGCTCTTACCAATATAGGCAGCTTCAGACTATGCACTGTAAATAATACTATATTCTAATTTTTTCATGTACACTCAGCTGCTTCTAGTGTTCTAGTGAGAATGCAGTGTGATTGGTTTTTAGTAACGGAGTTGTGCAGTAACCAACATTCATTATGTCTATTACTTTATACCTGTCTTATTTTTACCCATAATTCTGATGTTGTAATAATATGTAACCTAAATTCTGTATATTATGTATAGTCACACTTTGTGTGTCTATAATGGATATAAAATCTCAGTTACAAAAAAAGTATTGTTGTTTTTATTTCTTTACTCTTCATTATTAATGTAAAACAAGTCCATAATGTTTTTTAAATATCCATCTTGCGGCTTAAAGCCCAGTGCACAATAAAGTGTAACCAAAACTGTTTGTTTGAGCACTTCTTACTCATATCCATTTGGACTTTTACAAGTTAAAATATTTTAGTTTATGTCATTCCTCTTATGACCACTTTAATTATTTGCCTTTTTATGATGAAAGTGTACTGACTCAATGTAATGAATGCATGCAAATATGATTAAATGTTTCTGAAATTGTTAATTTATTCGTGTACCAGTATTCTGTACTGATTATTATTTTATATTTTCACTACATGAGTGCAGGTTTTCAACAGCTGCCTCATATTTTAACTTGAGTGCTCAAAATACAACAACAATTACAGCTAAAGGATTGAAATAATATAAGACCCTGAAAGCAAAAACCTAAAAGTCACACTCACTCACTCTCTCACTCACTCATCCAACCACTTAATCCTACTAAGGTCCATCGAAGGACGGGTATACCCTGAACAACTCATCACTGCAGGGCCAACACACTCAAAAACACTCCTACCTAGAGTCAATTTGGAACAGCTAATTAGCATAATGTACATGTCTTTGGTCTTTGGGAGGAAACCAGTGTACCCAGAGACCTAACACTCAGAATATAATAAAAATGTTCTTTCATAATCAACAAATTTAATACCTATTCTTTTTATTTCAAACTTAAATTTGTCATGTTTTACTGACAAGTAAATTGTATGTGCTATACACTAAGCAGCCATAACATTAAAACCACCTGCCTATTTTTGTGTAGGTCCTACTTGTGTTGCCAAAATAGCTCCAACCAATAAAGTCACTATATAACCAAAAGTATGTAGACATCTGACCCCACCCACATGTAATTCTTCCCAAAACTGTTACCAAAGCTTGGTAACACAGAGTGTTTAAAATGTCTTTGGATGCTGTAGTATTAGAAATTTTCTTTACTGGAGCTACAACTTCAAACCTGTTCCAGTATGACTGTACCCCTGTGTACAAAACCATCACTCTAGTACCCAGAGTGTATCAAGTTTTGAGTTAAAGAACTCAAGTGACTTAAACCCCAGTGTCTTATACCCAATACCACTGAACACCTTTGGGACGAACTGGAATGAACTTTAGATCCTGACCTCACTAATGTTTAAGTGGTTAAATAAACAAATCCTCACAGCCACGCCTTAAAAACATTCTCAGAAGAGCTAAGCTTTTTATAACAGAAAAGTCCAGAATTGGTCTGCAATGGCATTTTAAATAAGTGCATACAGTACAAACATTTTCAGCTGCCCATAAACATTTGGTCATGTAGTGTATGTTTGTATTTTTGAGGTCATGGTCATGAACTGGAGTAAATCCTTAAAAACCCAAGTATTTTGTAGTACAATGCAGCACTGTTACAGTGCTTTAAGGCTTTAAATTAGTTTTGGAGCTTGGCCGTGGGGATTTGTGTCAATTTAGCCGCAAGCATTAGTAAGTTCAGGCAATAATGCCGGGTGAGGAGGCCTGAGGTTGAGCTGAGAGCTCTGTTCAGGACACTTTTCACATCAAACTTGGCAAACAGTATCTTTATGGTATTGTGTTGCCTTGTAAAATTCAGCATGCACAGTTAAAAAAATCACAGTCAACAAAACCCAAACTTAATGGTAAGTAAGATTCATTGTCTTGTGTGTGCAAATCCTATATACTATGTGTGTGTATTCATTCATTTTCTGAACCACTTAATCCTAATTAGGGTTGCGTGGAGGCTGGCACCCATCTCAGCCAACTCTGGGCGAGATATATGTCCGGGAACCCCAAAAGACCGGCAATAGCTAATGTCCGAGGTTCCTACCCTTTCCTGGACATTTACCATAATCAGTCCGGCAGTCACCATTATTCAGCAGCAGTCCCGGACTTTTAGACACTTATCCGACACTAAATACACAATATTGTGTTTCTTCAAACTTAAGCAGCCCATCAGCACTTTCTTTTATCACATTCATTTTAAATATGGATCCGGCTCGTGTTCACTGTCCTCACTTTCACTTCACTCTCTGCTGCTTCGTTGTAGTCCATCCACTCGGACGGGAACGGGACGGACAGGAGGGAAAATCATGACCGACCTGGACTTCCATCATCGATTCACGGAATTGTCTGAGAATTTTCCCGGCAAAACCAAACAATGTCCGGCGCCGGATTTTGTCCGGGGAATCCGAAATCCGGGAAATGGGGCTACAGAGCTGTGCAGTGTGTACTCTGCCCTTGCCCTGAGATGGGCGCCAGCTTTCCCGTGAACCTAATTATTATTAAGGGGTTCAGAAAGTAATTGAAGACCGGTCAAAGGTTAAAAAAATGTTAGGTTACCCAAAACTGAAAAAAATAATGCACATTTTAAACCTATACAAAAACACTTCCTTCAGGAAACACAGAATGGGTTCACAATTAAAAACTGTTCTGCAAAATTAAAGGTTGATTAAGCCTCAAAAGCTGGTGCTACTAACTTCTACAGGTGTTTCCACATTTCCTGATCGTTTACAACCCCCTCTGTCTTCATAAAAGCAGTGTTGGAACATATATTTATGTATATATAATTATTTATATTCATTCATTAATTTTCTCAAGCACTTAATCCTAATTAGGGTTGTGGGTAGGCTGGCACCCATCTCAGCCGACTCTGCGTGAGGTCAGAGTACACCCTGGACAGGATCTCGCAAGGCCAGAACCACACTGATGTCTCTGCAGCCTACTCTTTTTACAAAAATCAGCAATGGTTCTTTTCCATGGCTTTAGTAGCCAGCACCTTACCACCGGGCCACCACTGCCACTGATTCTTTAAGTAGCTTATAAATGTCAGATTTAGGAGTAACTCATAAAAAACATTGGTTCACTATTTCTAATAATAGAACTTATATTTACATATATTTCTAATGATTCTAAGGTGATTATAGAACACATTTGAAGTGAGAAAAAAAATAGTTCATAATGTTTTACATTATAGCAAGTATCACCTGTGATGAATGGGATCCGCACACTGGGGTAGAGGTTAGCACATCCACCTCACTGCTTGTCCTGGGTTCAATTCTCTGGCTTAAGTGTTGCTGTATGGAGTTTGCTATATCTCCCTGTGCTTGCAAGTGTTTCCTGCTGGGTTTTCGATGGCCCTGCTGTTATTGGTGAGGACGGCAGATCAGGTAATTGAAACTACACTTCCTTCAGAAGAGAGTCAGTAGAATTATGAGGGACCCCACACATCCTGGACGACCACTTTTCTCTCCTTTTCCCTCTTTACCTTCTAAGTACATGACTCTAAAAACAAAAACTTACATACTCACGAACAGCTATTACCCACAAGCTGTTAAATGTGCAGCCCCACCACCACCACCACCACCGATTTTCATTGTTCATGCAACAGTTGACAATAAAGATCCCTTTATCTTCATCGTTTAACAATCCAGTGTGTTTTGTTCATGAATAATGATTCAATTTCAATTTGGTCCAAAACGTATTACTCTGAATTATTATTCTAAAAAGAACCTCAAACTTTTATTTAGCTTTTCTTCAACTGCAGGCGGTTTGCTGATTCCACACCTAGGTGGCAGTACAGCACCACGGTTCCGGAGGGCGGGGGGGGGGGGTTTTACAATGATCTATTAAGTTCTAACGTGATATCACTAAAACCAGCTAATGGGGGGAAATTTACCCTATGCCATTTTAGGGAAATCTGTATTCCACAGAATAAATGTGTATTATCTCAAGTGACACAAAACCCCTCACATATAAAATGACCCAATGTGTTGAATGAAGAATAATAAAAAAAGTGTGAATAGAATAAAAATGCATTTAAGGTTTACGGTTTCCCTCAGTAGAAGGTGAACAGTGATAATTAGTCTGAGATAGATCAATGTTAAGATAAACGGTTGAGAAAAATCACCACTACAGGTTTAATTCAACCTCGCTGAAGGTAACCGGAAGTAGGATGAGTGATTTCACTTTCACTCTGGTGTTCGTTGCTGCTGTGTGTCCGCGGTACTTAAAGCGCTATTACATTCAGTCTCGCGCTGATTAACAGTGATTTCACGACTTTCAAAGACTCCCAGAAGGACAGTAAAAATGGTGAACTGTGGCCTGCTGACAATCAACAATGAGCCATGTAAGAGACGATTTATTATATATTACAAATCTCTCTCTCTCTCTCTCTCTCTTTCTTTCTCTCTCTCTGTCTCTCCCTCTCTCTCTCTCTCTC
>JBCNYG010000007.1:3695779-3710517 GCA_039654305.1 Porochilus rendahli | reverse complement strand
AAAATGGGCCAAAGAAGAAGTTTGATTGACTCTGAAAAGTCAAAAAAAAAATTAAAATCTGTGTGCACACAATTTTCTCCGGGATCAATAACGTATTCTGATACTGATCATAGAACTTTTCTTGCAAAAGGTCAACAGGGTCGAAAGAAAGTGTTAAGAGAAAAAAGACAAATTTACTTTCAGAGATTTATGAAAAATCAAGTGTGAAGCTACTAGGAAGCCATCGTCCTCCAGTGCTGCATATTCCAGAACTGTACCCTACCTGGAGGACCCAGAAGTACGAGGTGTTCAGTTCTCAGAGACATGACCAGGGAAAGGAAGGCTGAAATGTGACCACCACTGAACAAGATATAGAAGTTAAAACATGAAGACAGGGCCAAGAAGCACATGAAGACTGATTTTTCAAAGGTTTTATGGACTGATGGAATCAGAGGGACTCTTGGATGGATGGGCCAGTGGCTGGATCAGTGTTGGCCACAAAGCTCCACTCCAATTCAGACGCCAAGGTGGAGGTGGGGTTCTTGTATGGGATGGTATCATAAAAGATGAGCTAGTTGGACCTTTTCGGGTTGCAAAAGGACTTAAAATCAACTCCCAGAACTACTGCCAGTGTTTAGAGGACACTTTCCTCAAGCAGTGGTACAGAAAAAAACCTGCATCTTTCAAGAAAACTATGATTTTTATGCAGGACAATCTTCATCACATGCATCAAAGTACTCCACTGCATGGCTTATCAGTAAAGTCCTTAAAGATGACGGAAAATGACGTGGCCCCCTTCCTCACCTGACTTAAACCCTACTGGGAACTTGTGTGCTGTTCTTAAACAGGTGATTTACCATCAAGGAAAACAGGACGCCTCTCTGAAAAGTGTCTGGGAGGCTGTGGTTGCTGCTGCACAAAACGTAGATCAACAGATAAAGAAACTGACGGCCTCCAATTACTGGAAGGCTCGTGACAGTTACTGAAAAGAAGACTGGCTATATTGGTCACTGATTATATTATCGTGGCAATGTTAGAGATGTTTATTTGTAAATTTTCAGTTGTTTGATCATGATTTTCTTTTTAACAGATGAAAATAAGTGAGATGGGAAAAAATAAATTTTTTTTTATTTAGTTGTCTAATAATTCTGTGCACCAATATTTGCCTAATAATTGTGCACATTGAGATATTCTCTTAAGAAAGACAAAACCTGACTTTTACCCTCTTAAAAATTCAGGTTTGAGCTTTATTAACATTTGGATTAAGTGATAGAGCTGTGGTTGTTAAAATATCTAATGAATCAAAAGTAGAGCTCGCTTAATAATTGTGCACACAGTGTAGCAAGTTACCAAAGTTAGTGAGAGATCTATGAATCTGCAGTAATAAGCATTTACGTTATTTAAATAAAAATAAGAAATGCAGTGGGCCTAAAAAAATAGTTCATAGTAACCCACTGGGTAGAATGACCCAGTTTTGTGTTTTTTATAGACAGAAATAAGTGTCTGTATCACTTTAATGTATTACATGCACACAAATTATGCTGCAAGGATGACCAGTACCAGTACTCTTTAAAATATGCTAGGGCACAAAAAAGCACTTGGCATGTTCTTAAAGTAAAAGTGCAGTGTTAATCATCCAGTGAAAGTGTTTGCTGTGTTTTCCAGGGTCACATGTGTGCTTCTCCTGAGATTTTTGGCCACCTTACCCACCTGTTGACGTCTCTGGCTGGGGGCAGATTGTGTGTTGTTTTAGAGGCATGTACACTGCTGTAAACCTTAATACATTCTTCATCTTGTGTTTATATTAGTATGTAGCCGTGTAGTAATTCCTCCTCCTTTTCTTTGTTGTAGGGCGGATATAACTTGACTTCTCTTTCTCAGTCAGTTTGCCAAACTGTACAGTCTCTGCTCGGTGATCCTACACCGGTGCTGAATGATATTGGTCCCCCATGTCACAGGTGTGTTTTAACCTCAAGAGATGTAGTTCATCCCACTTCTGTGGAGCTTTGACGGGAAACTTGCATGAAATTCTAAAAGGTGATGGAATTATTTGCAGCTGTGTATAAGAGTTAGTAACATATGTATCAGGAGCATGTGTCTTGAAGAGCATGTGTGTTCTCCAACATTTAAGCTACATTTGATCTTCTTGCTCTGCAGTGCTCTGGAGTCTGTTCATAATGTTCGAGCTGTTCACCAGATGAATTGGGGCTGTCTCAGACACATAGGTACTTTTAAAGATGCAAAGCAAGTTAATACCAAGCATACATGTGTTTAGAGTTAAGGCACTTGTGGGAGCAAAGTCAGAACCTACCCAGTATTAATAAAGTGTTCCTACTGAAGTGACCAATCAGTGGAGGTTACATTACTGGTTTTTAGTGTGATTTAACTGACACACACAAAAGGAATGAAAATAAATAAACACATAAATAAAACATGAGTCTTGCTTAGCAAATGTAAACCATATTCCTTATCAATTAGTTTGAGCTTTAATTACAGTAGCTGTTTCACACACTCAATATGTTTCCCAATATTTCTCCCTTACTATTTGGTCTTTTATAGCAAAATGATTCAAAAACTGAATCAAATAACATGATGCAAAAAATGATGCAAATAACATGCATGTTTAATATGATTTGTAGACTGCCATGTGTTAGAGCCAAGCACCATGCGCTGCAGAGTGGACGAGACCGATGACCAGAGGGAAGAGGAGACAACTGAAAATCCAGTCTGGCCTGAACCTGTTCCTAGAGATGCACCTCCTGTGAACACAGTAGCGCTGATCTCAAAAGAACACGAAGACCTGCTTCCAAAGACGTGTCAGTGTTTTGATGAAATATCACCGAAGAATGCAGAGGAGGCAAAGAAAATCAGGTTATTTATTTATAAAAATAGCATCTTGTTCTTTTAATAATTAGTATATAGTTCTCAGACCACTCTCGGAGCTGATTATGTTTTTCAAGTAGATATTTCTTTGTACTATATAGAGACTGATTGTGTCATTGTTGCTTCAGTTGTTCAGGTCGAGTCTCAGCAACATTAATGTGATAAAATTCAGTCAGCTGACCTAAATGTACTGAATGACCAGGTTATTACGTCGATGGACCTTTTCCTCCCTGCTGGCACAGGGGCTCAAATAGGGAAAGAGCATGAGGAGTGTGTGTGAGAATAAGTGTGTATGTGTGTGTGTGCACGTGCAGCTCTTGTGCAAAGTGTTTTAATTCACCCATGTAAACAATTTGTTTAATAGACATTATATAAGCAAATAAAACTTGCTTCTTTTTTCTCCTAACAGGAATAAACATTTTCCGTATGTGACTGATGAGAAGTCCATACAGTGCATCCAGGGTGTCGTTTCACTTTTGGAGAAAATCAAGAACAAAGAGGTACAGATGTTCTAATCTACATACACCAAAATCAGAGTATCTGATTAAAAACTTTCACTACCAAAACAAACCAGTACAGCCGGGTTCTCAAAACTCAATTTCCCCGGGGGCCGCTGGAGGCAGGGTCTGGGTAAGGCTGGGCCGCATCAGGTTTTCCACAACAAAAGCTTTGTTTATAATTTTTAATCTTCTCAAATCTATTTATTTTTATTTTTTAACACAAAATAAGAAAGAAATAAACAAATTAGAAATTAATCAAAAAAATTAAAATAATTATAATGAAAATAATACTAATAATCTTAATAATAATAATTAGATTTAGACTATATGAGGTTTCTTCAGTCTTCTGTGTCCTTTCTCTGAACGTGGCTTCTCTCACCTCGAAGTTTCAATCAAGCGTTTAGCCGACGCACGGAGAACGTCACTTCCGCTTCTCTTGTAACCACAGCACGGCGGTCGGCGGATAAAAGCCCGATAGCAGTCTCCTTTGTTTTTACGCTCGATGTTCATGTATTTCATGATGACATGAACACCGTGGCATTTGTAGATGGTAGAAAGTACTGGGACAGCGACTGTCACTACCAGGCTAGAATAGCCAGTGGGGAAGGCAAGTTGTCTGTGGGCATGCCCAGTGTCGCAGCACTCAGACATACTTTCACAAGCGGCAAGGACTGATTATATCCTTTCAATAACGAAACTAATTGAGCATTATAATCAATATATACACACGCCCTATGTTAAAAGCCTGACCCAAATCCTTTTTCACCAACAAGTCCCTGTAGAAGTCCAATCAACTACATACTCGCCTGTGTTCCTGTTTTAGGAATATCCGTGAATTCTGCACAGCTCTTCTGCCTTAATAAGTAACCTCACTCACTCTGTGTGGAGGACATTAACTGCACCACAGTATGCAAATGGAGGGTTAAACCTACCACTGGAATTGGAACATTGAACCCTAACCCTGCTTTCACTGAATGCAGCTTGTTTTCGAGCACAAAGTTGTTTGTAGAAATTGCTAGCATCTCCCTGTACGTTGATGATTAAATTGCGATGTGCACGAGCCCGCAGTAGTGGGCTGCTCGTCTGTAGTGTTTTTTTTTTTTGCGTGCAGGACAAGAAATGGCTTAAAATTTGCCAGGAAGATTTTGATGGTTACCTGCTTAATCCCCCGCATCATTATAATTGTACACAGAAGGCAAACACTTTGACAACCTGTCATCTAACTTTTGAGCTAAAATGAGTTTTTCTCAAGAGATGCTTTAACTAGACAAGCGAGAAGGAAAGAATGCATCATATACAGGTGGCAGCGAATGTGACCCAATTAGGCCATATTTAGCTATGAAGTAATATCTATAATTTTAACCTAAGTGCTTTGTTTTGAATCTGGTTACTATACAGGCAAGAATGTTTTCAGGAGCTCTTCAGTGTGATTAGTTTCCTCAGATAGGTCTAAACCTGGCACCACTTTACCTTCAGCTAAGTTGTTACTCAATATGATGTCTACACCACTAACAGCTAACACTGGCCTAAAACCAACTCTGAGATCGCCCTTCAATAAGTCAGAATGCAAGTATGTATCATTTAGGGCAGGGATGTCCAATCTTATCCACAAAGGGCAGTGTGGGTGCAGGTTTTCACCTTCGAAATTTTGGGGGGAATAAAATAATTAAAATTAAATGTACACCTTGGATGTAAGTATTTCCATTTTCTTCATCGTTTTTGTACACTAATTAAGTATAACTTTCAACATGAAAGTGGTCTCTCTCATGAAGATGGCACCAGACTGGCTTCAGGTTTTGCCACATGCCAACAATAGAATACATGATCCAATCATTTTCTGAGACCACACAGGTGGAACATGTGGCTACTGCTTGGTTGAAGTGAAAACTCGTACCCACACTGCCCTTTGTGGATATATTTGGACATCCCTGTTTTAGGGGCATGTAAACATAGCTCATAAACGACACAGAACACCAGGATTCTTACATATAACATAAATTCATATTTTAATAAAATGTTGAAATCATAAGTATGAAACCTTAATGCTTTATGTATTTTTAATAGATTTTGTTGCTTTCCAGTTATATATTCACTTGTAATTTGCATAACGAAGTCTTTTTTCCTTTAAATTACTTTAAGATAACAGGCTTTACTGCAGAAGCAAAATGTAAAGATGCTATGTGAGTTAAAAACGGACAGCTCTAATTCTCCATCATCGGCAGGTGCGGAATGGCTTGGCTGTAGTGCCTGATGTGGTTGTTTCTCTGAAGTGTGCTGTAGAGCATGCTATAAACATACTCTCTGAACGGTATGAACTTTAACACATTCTGAACAGCCAACAGTTGCTATTAATAAGTAAATAATATTTAGCATTTAATGGCTATCTTATAAATTAATAAATATGTAGATCTAATAGTATGTTAACATTTTTAAGAGAAATTAACAGAAACTTTACACATGACACTTTGGTGTGGATCAGTATTATTATGTCATGCTTTATGATTTACAGGATTTTGGTGCTGTTTGTGGGAGATGGTGAAATTCCAGTGGACACCAAAGATGGGTAGGATTTGTTTCATATATGATGTTTCCTGGCAGCACGGTGGCGTAGTGGATTGCACTTCCCATCTCACAGCAGCAAAGCCCTGTGCCTGGTGAGGGTGTTTCTGTGTGGAGTTTGCATGTTCCCACCGTGCTTGCCTGGGTTTCCTCTGCGTGCTCTAGTTTCCTCCCACAGTCCAAGGTCATCAGGCTAATTAGATATTCTCAATTGCCCCTCGGTGTGAATGAGAATCTAAATGGGTGTGTGAGTCGGTCTGGGTGGGCCTCTAGGACGTTACATTGGATAATAATGGAATAAATGGAAAACATTATATTTCCTTTAACTAATTTAACGCACCATGCAAAGAGAGAGCAGCATTAGTAAGGAAATAAACTTTAAAGCTGAATGTTTTTTTTTTAACTTCTACAGGAAAGTGCTTTTGGTACAGATCTGCAGAAAAGAGCCTGACGAAGTGAAGTCTCTCTATCATGTGCCTGTGTGTCTGAAGAAGGTCTGTGTTATTAAACTATAATAAAAAATTACTGATTATGTATCATTAAGATTTTGCCGGCTGTAGTTATTGTAGGATGTCCCATGTTATAGGCGGACCAGCTAGCAGAGCTCTACCCAGGGCCGGCGTGTCCCTTAGTCTCTGTCATAATGTACTGCCAGTGTGTCACAGGACCAACACACTATGATGTCAAAGAGAGGAGTGCTAGCACCTCGGGAAATCCCTCTTGCGTACCTTAACATTGTACTTCTAGTTTAATATCAAGAACATAGTAGTGCACAGTTGAAAATATGATATTCAGGATAGTTTGATACTCTATAGTGATCATCTCTTTCTGTCTACTACTATGTCACTATCTTTCTTGTTTTTCTTGTTTTTTTCTGTTTATTACATCCCTTTTGGTAATTCTTAGAAATATCTCACCTGTTATCATGTGGAAGGGCATGTATTTTTTAATGAGGATGGAGTAGGATGATAATGCATTGAAAATCTCATCCTGTGTTTCTGTCAGGATGTCTTCTCCAGAGCAAGCGTCATGGCCACAGTGTTGGGTTTGCTCTTACCCCTAGCGTACCAGTTTAATCCAGACCTGGTGCTGCAGGTTGTTGCGGAGGGCAGTAGTGGGATGGAGGTGTGTGTCTGGACACAGCTCACCAGCCTCCTGCAGGGGGTAGCACAGGGCAAAACTCTGGCACTGCTCAAGGTATGCTATAGTAAGGCATACACTCATTTCCCTTTCTGAAAGGAACCTATGTGCACATGTACTGTTAAAGCTGACTGGAAGGTCATCTGCTTTCACATCCTATCACTTAAAATAAAACTGGTTTGTAGATTAGAGTAGTAAATAAAATGAATAAGCGGCTATCGGAGAGAAACGGCATTAATTCAGTCAGGTCGCAAGCAAGTAATGCATTCTGATCAATGCATTTGATTGGTAGAGCAGTGTTCTGACAGTGATGTGTGTATTACCCCACTTGTTTGTGTGCTCCACATAATATGTTTGTTCCTATAATACTTTCTGGCTTAGTACAGTTATGCTAGTGACATTATCAGTGGACTTGGCAATTGATGCTTTTCAGAAATATTACATATAACTCGTCAAGTAAGAAAGAGAAGAAGGGATACCAGTTATATCAGCAGCACCTTTAATGAGAAAACAATGTGATCTAGCTAGCTGGATATCCAACGTGCTGTAAACTGAGTGTGGCTCTCTTCGCTAGTAAAACAAAACTAAACAGAATGTCTTGCATCCATATAGTGTCTGCAGTGTCACTTATTCTGTCTTTGTCATGTGATAGAGACATTTTTCAGACTTTCTAACGTGGAATGTTTTTAAATCAGGACTGTGACCTAGACATAGTAAGGGTTACTGGAGCCTCTCTCTCCGGCGCTCCTGCACTATCACTCGGGCCTCTGGATCCTCCTGTGGCTGAAGATGTGGAGGTGATAGAGGCACAGAGGCAGAGACTGCAGAAGCAGTGGGGTTTGCTGCTGAACACTGGTGAGTTGATATTGTTTTCTGTATAACTCTTTCATGGAGACTTGTCTGTCAGACAGTGAGTGACTCATTCAAGCATAAAAGCTAAATGTGTGTAATGATGTTTGGTAAATGTGAGTGTGTATGTTTTCAGTTTCAGAAAGTGGAACAAAGAGTCAGGAGAAATAATGACTCCATCGGCCGCCTCTATGAATGACATCACTGACGTTTCTATATAACTAAGTATACACAGTGTACTATATGTATAAAATGTATTTTGCGTGTTTGTGTACACTTTTATGTATCAATTTAAAAGATGACAAAATTCCATCGACATAAACACAAGGCCGGCGGTACTCGCATATGTATGTCACGTATATTTTGAACGTGCTGAAGTTCTTACTTCGGCACCAGAGACTGGTTACACTTGACATCTAGGCTTTATACATGTAAACAAGCTGTAGGATTGAGATTTTACTTTGCTTTGTGCTTTATTGTTAGTCATATCGTCACACGTGCTGGTAAAATACCATGGTCAGGGATGAGAATTTTCTGCCAAAAGTCAAATCGGTCAATTTTGGGATTGATGCAAGTCTGGTGTAAAAATTCTGGCGCGTCGACAGGAGCACCTTCATCACTGGTCATATTGTATTCAAACACGTGCAGTGCTACCTCATTTTGTTTATCTCTGTGGTTAATATCGCCCAGTTGAGGGAAACACAGCTGTTTCTAATTTATTGTGCGTCAGGCATCGTAATATGATATGCCAATCTTGTCATCTCACTGTGGCACACCGAGCAAAGGTTAGATTATCAACAGGAATGAGCAGCACTTTGACTTCGTAGCAAAAAGAATAGCGACGATTGGTCATTCAGAAACGAGGTCAGACATGTTGTCCATCCACAAGCAACTTTATCTGGGGATTTTCCTGTAACAAAGATAGTATTCATAGTTTTTCAGTAAAATGTTTGTACTATCCTGCGTGAGTTTTATAAGTTTCTACCTTCAAGTTATTGTCGAATTTCGCCCCAATATTAAAAGCTAATGTAGACCCGTTTGCTAGGTGAGGGACAACATCAGTCCGCCTTTTTATGTCAGGAATGTATGCAGTTGTGTCATAAATGTAATAAAAGGCAAAGGCATTTCATTTGAGGTTCTTGTCCACTCTTGTGTTTGTCATTGCAAAATTTGTTCCTGTTACTTAATGACAAATGTACAGTGTTGTCCTGATTCAGTAAACGTAAATAGTTAGCATAAAACTAACCACACTGTTTTGATTACTTTAGTTCCTGTCTTTTCATGTGATAGTCATACCCATGACATGTCCCTGACCTTGGGAAAGAATCTTAAGAAATATCTTTAGCGCTAGTAGAAAGAAAGACATTGAGTCTTTTTTTAAATGTTTGTTAGAAGAATGCATCAGACACTGAGTAGTATTGCGGTTATTATTAACAGGATATGATGGATGTTAGGATAAGTGATGTGACACTAAGATCTTTTCTTGTGTCTATTATTAAACTTTTATCCAACACAGGTTCATTTGTAACCATAAACCTATTTAATATTTGTACATTTTACTATTTTATATTAAGATTGAATATTGTGGTTGGTATTTATAATTCAGGTTATTTAATTAAAGTGAAGATGGGATTATATTAAAAATGCAGGTCATGAGGTCATTTTCTCCTGGGGGTATTCAGGATGCTAATATTACAGCCATGGTCCTGAGAGTGGGAGGAGGCAGAAGCAATGTGAAAAGCCAAAGAGTCCATAAACATGCCAAATGGGTGCCTTGCAGTGTTATTGCAGACTTTCATACTTACTCAATTGCTTGCTAATAATTTAATTTAATTTAATAAGATTTTATGACCATTTGAAATAATTTATGTAATAGTAATAGATCATATCTGAAATGAGGTATGAGAGCATTTAAGGAGAGTGGCAGCACGTGGCATAGTGGTTGTCACATACACCTCACAAAAAGATGGTCCTGGGTTTGAGTCTGAAGTTTACGTTTTCTCCCTGTGCTTGTGAAGGTTTTTTTTTTTTTTTTTTTTTTTTTTGGTCCTCTGGGTTTTTTCTCCCCAGTACAAACACATCACTTAACATCACATTAGGCTAACTGGATGTTTCAAATTGCCCCAAGGTATGAGTGTGAATAGTTGTGTGTGTTGCCCTGAGATGGTCTGGTGAGCAGTTTAGGGTGTACCTTTCCTTCGCCTACTGATGGCTGACATGAGGTCCCGTGACCCTAGTGGGAATAAGCGATTTGGCAAATGAGTATGTTACTTTTAAAGAAAACAAACATTTGCACAAAAAATACAGCTCACCAGTTCACAAGGCTAACATACACACACAACCATTCACACTCACATCGACACCCCCAAGCACTTTGGAACTGCCAGTTAATGTACATGTGCTTGGACGGTGGGAGGAAACCGAAGCACCCAGAGAAAACCCACGCAAGTATGGAGACAACATGCATACTCCACATAAAAACAACCTCACCTGGTAAGATACTTGAAGCAAGGTAGTGACCGAAAGCATAAGATCGCGAATACAAGCGGCTAAAATGAGCTTCCTTCTCCCTCAAAGATAGGGTGAGAAGCTCGGCCATCTGGGAGGAGCTCAGAGTAAACCCACTTCTCCTCCATGTCAAGAGGAGCCTGTTGAGGTGGCTCGGGCTGAATGAAATGCCTTCTGAACACCACCTTCGTGTGGTGTTTTGGGCATGTCTAATCGGTAAGATAACCCAGGGTCCACCCAGAACATGCTGGAGTGCCTTGGTGTCTCCCTGGAAGAGCTGGAGGAAGTTGCTGTGGAGAGGGACGTCTGTATATATAAAGTATATTCTGGGCAGTAGTGGCTTAGTGGTTAAGGTGATGGGTTACTGATCCAAAGATCAGCAGTTCAATCCCCACTATCACCACTGTTGGGCATCACCTTGGGCCCTTAACCCTCAATTGCTCAGCTATATAAAAATGATAATTGTAAGTCACTCTGGATAAAAGCATCTGCCAAATGCTGTAAGTGTGTATGTATGTGTGTGTGTGTGTGTGTTTGTGTGTGTGCTATCTACAGTAGTGTGCTGTAAAGACTATACACCACCACTTTTATCTAAAGGGGCTCCTAATGACAAGAAGTAAAAAATTACTATAATTTTTATTGTCGGCAGTGAGTACCAAAAAAATAATTCTGAAAAGTATATTGAGGCAAAACTATGGCTAATAAACAAAAACACTGAAAATAAATTTTTTTTTTTTACGTTTTTTTAAACGTATGGCAATTATTTTTTTCTGACTTTTGCATAGCATGAATGAACTTTAAACTATATGAAATGGAAAAGTCAAAAAAACAATTTGTGACCCCTTTTTAAATTTTTCTGAAAAATAAATAAAACAGAACTTTTTGTCCAGCCTAGAATGGATATGTTCTGTTTTATTATGTGTAAAAAGTATAAGGAAATGTACAATTTCCTATTGCTTTTACAAAACAATCTGTATACTTGTAGGATTATTGTAAGGCACAGATGATGAGTAAACCCACAAAAGTACGAACATGCAAAGTCGACACAAAAACCCCCAAAGCCTGGGACTCAAACTCAGGACCTTCTTGCTGTGAGTCGGACGTATTAGCCACTACACCACTGTGCGGCCGCAAATCAATTAAACAGAACTTGTTAATATTATTTAAATCTCTACAATAATCTCTTTCTGTGCACAAAAAATTTTTATTTTTGCCCGGCCAAAAATAAAGTTGCACACTCTATATAATAGTTCATAGAGTCACTTTAGGGTATGCTGGAGAAGACTTTATGGAGTTGTTCAATTTTTTTTCTCCCCTCAAATTCTGTGATCTGTGAGAAATGAGCCCAACTCTGGATGGGAATAAAGGTTATGTGGCTAAGGTTTGTTGAAACAACGCCTTGAAGATTATGGGCTGTACTCAAGGCTAACAGCAATGGACCACTCCATAAAGTCTTCTTCAGCACATCCCAAAGACTTTTAATAGGGTTAAGATCGGGACTCTGGGGTGCCAATACAATGTGACAATGATTCCTCATGCTCCCTGAACCACTTTTTCACTATTTAAGACCCGATTTATATATCCGGAAGAACAAGTCCATTCATGTGATAACCTGCTTATTCAGTACATTCATATCATCAGCTGACTTCATTTTATTGCCACTTTATTGTTGCTGAGCCTCGACCTGACCAACCGGAGCAACAATGCCATGAAGATTACATGCTGTGATAGGATAAATGAACTCCATGAAAATATTAGTGTGTGACCTTTTTATTTTTTTGGCCGGCGATTGTAGCTGCCATGTGTCATTTATCCTCCATGTTTATGGTCCTTTTGGCATTCCATAGTTCAGACCGGCGACTGTGTAACGAGTCACCCTTCACTGTCCGTCCTAAGGCAGGCCTCTTTCCTCTTGCCTATTGTCTGCGCTTCTGTAGTCCTTTAACGTGGCATTTCTGCGACCACCTGGTGCGTTCTGAAGTCCACGGGGTTTGAAACCCAGCCGTGGATAAGAAGGAAACCCCAGCAGTCTGAGAGATGTCCGCTACTTCAACCAGATCTGCGGCGCACACGGGAAAGATGAAGAAGGACGAGTCTTTCCTCGGGAAGCTCGGTGGTACACTGAGTCGCAAGAAGAAGGCAAAAGAAGGTAAAAAGTAAAAACCTGTCATATGACACCTGATACGAGGTGTCACCATGTAGTGTTGTACAGTAGAGCTACTGTCCATGGTGCTGTTATATATTTGATTTTAATCTGTTTGGGAGGTGTGTCCTGTCTAGCATCAGTCATCTCCAGTATTTAAACTATATATATATATATACTCTGATCAGCTATAAGAGTGTGTACATTCAATACAGTATACATGAGAATAAGAGTGAATAGTCACTGACATCCAGTGAAAAAGTCAAGCAGCGTGCTGACACTGGTGCTGATGAAATAAAGCATAAATAGAAACCAATGCCAGGAATGCAGATAAAGATATCTGTGTTTATTTTTCTACCTTTGTTTTATCTTCAGAGGTATTACTGTTTCAAATAAACATCTTTGTCTGTTTGTTGTGTTTACACTGATTGAAATACAAACTTAATAAAAATACAGATAAGTTTTACTCCATGTAGTTTTAGACTTTGCTGGTAACCCCACTTGTGTGAACAGCTGCAAAGTGTGTGTGTGTGTGTGTGTGTGTGTGTGTGATGAAAGTTTTGACCTGGTGAGGACTTTAGGGTGGATATATTTTTAAAACGTAGTGTTTTCATTTGGTCACCGAGGGTAAGGTTAGGATTTTGTTTTTGGTCTGGGCGTGGTATTAATTAGCTGTGTTAATTGCTATGTCAGAGGAAGGAATGTCCTTAGTAGGACTAAGTGTGTGTGTTGTGGAGTAATCAAGTTGTGTGTCTTAAACAGTTGCATTATTTCCTTATGGAGACAAAATGCAAGTCCCCATAATATAAATCATTAAATTTCGTAGTTAAGATTTTTTTAAATTAGTTTTTTTGTTTGTTTGTTTGTTTCATTTATTTATTTACTTATTTATTTGTTTGTTTATTTTAGATATACTGTATTAATCCCTCAAGGGAATTGAATTGAATCATTTAACCCATCTAAAATGAGCACACACACTGGGAGAAGTGGGCTGCCACACACATTGGGGTGCCCAGAGTGCAGTTGGGGGTTGGGTGCCAAGGACACTTCAGGTTAGGGTAAGGATGAGGTAAAGGTTAGGGGAAGATTAAGGGTTAGGGTTAGGATTAGGGTAAGGGGAAGGTTATGGTTAGAGTAAGTCTCCAGAAAATGAATGTAAGTCAATTTATTGTTGCCTCAAGCATGGAAACAAGTCTCTGTGTGTGTGTGTTCATTCAGACATGATTTCAAAACACAGTCTTTAAACAGGATGACTCGTTGTTAGCAAAATCAAAAGAGAGGCAGAATAATTTATTAGACAAACAGATTACATACAGTACATTGAACAGAAGGTTTTTTTTTTACTTTAACCAAGCCTATATTTTAAATAAACCTCTAAAGATATCTTTGTAGTCTGTGACAGCTTGTATGCAAATATCACTTCCTCTGCCTGGGTCATTTTTAAAATGAGGAATATTGTTCCACTGTTTTGTGTATCAACAGATATGTTGCTCAGGAAGAGAATTTAAACCAAGTGATATGACTGAGGCTGATTCACTCACTCACTCACTCACTCACTCACTCATTTCACACCCCATCATTCTCACTTAGGGGCAATTTAAAGCTGCCCGTTAGCCTAATATGTATGTCTTTGGACTGAAGGAGGAGACCAGAGTACCCAGAGGAAACCCACGTAAGAACATGCAACCTCCACACAGAAACAACCGTGTTGGGACTCGAACCAAGGTCCACCTTATTGCTGTGAGGTGGATGTGCTAACCAGTATGCCAGTATGATGCCCTTGAGGCTGACCGTTTGGGTGAATTAGCATAATAATTAACACAATGACAGGTGAATGCTCAGTTTTGGCCCTTGCATGGAGAAATAGTATGGTGTGGGGTGTGATATTTTACCTTAAATAACCATTAAAGATGCTGTGTGTATAATTTCTAATGTTATTTAAGTAATTATGAATTGACAGTACATTTATACAATTAACAGTATTTACAGTTAATTAAAGCACAACATGCAGCGAGAGCTGTTTTCCAAATGTAAACTGCACACACATTACTATAAAAGCGCCATCACAGGATGAATTTATGTCAACAGGAAGCATTTTCATTTGATCACTGTACAGATCACATGATGCACAATTACAATGAACTAACATTGTGGCGAGGATTAACTGTAAATACTGT
>JBCNYG010000007.1:3665423-3678305 GCA_039654305.1 Porochilus rendahli | reverse complement strand
GACAATGAGTGTGAGAGTGAGTGAGTGACAGAGAGAGAGAGAATGAGTGTGAGGGTGAGTGAGTGAGTGAGTGAGTGAGAGAGAATGAGTGTGAGAGTGAGTGTGAGAGTGAGAGAGAATGAGTGTGAGCGTGAGTGAGTGACAGAGAGAGTGAGAGAGAATGAGTGTTAGAGTGAGTGAAAGTGAGTGAGTGAGTGTGAGAGTGAGTGAGTGAGTAAGTGAGTGAGTGAGTGAGTGTGAGAGAGTGAGTAAGTGAGTGAGTGAGTGAGTGAGTGTGAGAGTAAGTGTGAGAGTAAATGAGTGAGTGAGAGTGAGTGAGTGAGTGAGTGAGTGATTAAGTGAGTGAGTGAGAGAGAATGAGTGAGTGAGTAAGTGAGTGAGAATGAGTGTGAGAGTGAGTGAGTGAGAGAGAATAAGTGTGAGAGTGAGTGTGAGAGAGAATGAGTGAGTGAGTGAGTGAGTGAGAGAGTGTGAGAGTAAGTAAATGAATGAGTGTGAGAGAGTGAGTGAGCGAAGTGGAGGATTAGGAAAAAGACCTGGCGACGGAGCCTGTTAAAGATCTGTTAAGAAAACTGAGAATAGAGGCGCCAAGGGGACGGATTTTACTGAAAGCACCGACGGCAGATATTTAATATTACAAAGAAATCTGAGGCTGGCCAACATTACCTCGGGAAGTCTTTTCAGAACACTGAACTTCAGCTCTTCGTTCCCATCACTGTTATCTAAATCTGCACAAGTGAATGAGGGACATCAAATACAAAACACATGAAAAACAATCTCTTCTTCTGATATTAATTAAATGTTTTCTATTCCTACTTCATACCTGTATACGGTAAGTGTGTACTATATAACTTATAGGAGGCCCTTGAGTTATGGCACGCTGGTGCATTCGTGTCGGGCGTGCATTCCTGTGGAGTGTGCATTCGTGTCGGGTGTGTGTATAAACGTATTCTGTGTACATGTGTAGTCATGACCATCACCTGTCATGAGGCGTGACACGAAAGTCTCAGTGAGGTGCAGAAATCCATGATCCACGTACAGCAGGAAAGTGTGGCGTGGTAGACAGCGTACAGCCAGCACACTCGTTAGTGTAGAATAACCTAGAGTTACACACCACACATAGCAATTTACCTCCAGTATGGACAAATAAACAGGTCACTTCCTATCTAAATGTACAGGAGAGTGATAGAAATCAGGAGAGCGGGGACTGAAATGGAAGGTTCCTCTCACCAGGTGGGACTGGAACACAGAGTCCTTCCGCTGCTTCCAGAATCCGACACATCGTATGAAACATTGTCCACTCCTCCAAGCTACCCTGCTGTTTACTAAAGCACACAAAACACAATGATTTTACAACAGACAAAATCTCAGACCAACCTCAAACTAATCTCAGACTAATCTCAGACCAACCTCAAACTAATCTCAGACTAATCTCAGACCAACCTCAAAATAATCTCAGACCAACTTCAAACTAATCTCAGACTAATCTCAGACCAACCTCAAACTAATCTCAGACTAATCTTAGACTAATCTCAGACCAACCTCAAACTAATCTCAGACCAACTTCAAACTAATCTCAGACTAATCTCAAACTAATCTCAGACCAACTTCAAACTAATCTCAGACTAATCTCAGACCAACCTCAAACTTATCTCAGACCAACTTCAAACTAATTGCAGATTAAGCTCAGACCAAGATAAAACTAATCACAGATTAATCTCAGACCAACCTCAAACTAATCTCAGATTAATCTCAGCCACACACTAAATATCAGACCAACATCAGGCTAATCTTAAACTAACATCAAGCTAACCTCAAGCCAACCTAAGATTAATCTCAGACCAACCTCAGTATACTCTCAGACTAACCTCAAAACAACCTCAGGCCAACCTCAGACCTCTCTCAGGCTAAGCTAAGACCAACTTCAGATTTAACTCAGACTACCTAGAGACAATCCTGACCTTTGTTATAGGTTAATATTATCTGTGAAAGATTGCATTCTTTCATTCATCCATCCGTGGGAGGAAACCGGAGTACCCAGAGGAAACCCACGCAAGCACAGGGAGAACAAGATTGCATGTGACAATGAAAAGTTACGGTTAAATTTGGTGAACGAAAGTGGACGTTAAACCACAATTACATCATAGACTACACTACAGATTAAGATATATATTAAAAAGATGTTCGGAAGCGGATCTGTATGACCCCCAGTGTTGCACTTTCTCCCAACTGCACTGTATAAGGTCCTCGTATGAGTAATGGGGTATTTCTCTTTCACCAAACTCCGTCCTGTTTAAAGAAATGGATCAGGTGCAAAGAAACAGAATCACTGGGGAGAAGTTACCAGACAAGAAGGGCTATGATACTTTGTTTCTATGACCCCTGACTCCACAGGCTGTTTATGATCACTTGCAGTTAGTTTACACCACGGTGGCATAACAAACAACAACATAATCATCATAACTGCTCCATGTACGTAATCACTCACAGGCAAAGAACGGTGCCGGCCAAGTTCAGCTTCAGCCACAGAGTCTCCAACAGCTGTCTGAACAGTTCCAGCTACACACACACACACACACACACATTATCATTATGATTATTATTAATTGTAAATAAAGCAAAGGTTTTAGAGTATTTTTGTTTTAAAGACAGTAAATGTTTAATATCTCGAGTATTTTAACTCAGGGTTTAAATGGGAGCGGGTGTGTTATATTAATCATGTTAACACTGTCAATACGGAATTTTACGAAGCCGCAGAAAGATTCTACTTTTTACCCAACTGCCTGGCAATATTTATTCTGAATAAAGATATCCGCCTGTTGGACAATAATTATGTTGCTCATTAATTATGAGTCAGTATACAGTTTTTATTTATTTATTTTTAATAGAGGCACAAATGTGTATATGATCGTAGACGCTATATGTTTTGGTGCACAACACTTCCTGTGAAAATGGAAGAGAAATCTTCCACTTGTTTGCTTTTAGCCCTAGCTCTTACACACTCAGTACAACTAACCTGCTCGGCTCCACCAACCCGCTAGTCTGTGATCGCAACCGATTTCAAGTCACACTTTGGTTTCCATTTGCATGTCTGCTAAACCTTATTTACTAGCATTTTAAATAAGAAAACATTATACTAATACCATGGCAACCCCTTAATAACACATTAGCAACCAGATAGGATAGTACAGCAAGCACTTAACAACACTACAGCAACCAACTGATTTAGCAAAGCAACCAGTAAAATAGAGCCACATGAACAGAATTTTAAAAAGCTTTACTTTTACACTTTATTTTTTACCAAACAAATGTATATAGCATTAAAAATATTATACTAAACTAGACTAAGGGGGTACATTTTGAATATTGGACCAGGACAAAAATCGGTAGCCTTCTGAAATTACCCGGTCCCAACATCCACACCAAAAATGGTGATGATCAAGGATGGCTTTGAGTTACTTCACGGAATGCAGCTGTGGACAGACGGATGGACAGATGGGAATTGCGCATGAATTCAAAATTTAATACACAAATTCTATTTAGATCTATTATATAACTATCGCATAGGAGTTTTACTACTAATATTTTTTAGCCACTAGTTTTAAAACTCAGGGGGGTAAAGTTTAGATCTTCACATCTGGGTACTCAGGAAAAGCAATGGATTGCCGATATGGATTGCTGGTTGCACGTATGTACACACGGCAAAAACTTTCAGTCTATTTCGGGAATACATTGCTCTTCGTGAGTAAGGCAGCTTGTATTAGTGAGACTGAAAAACACTGGGTTTATTTTAACCACTCAGTAGTTTGAAACTGTATTTAAGGGTGGTCTCTTACATTTTGAATGCTGAATTTCTTTTTAGTCAAAATAAATAAAAAAAAAGGAAAAAATTAATAAATGGGGAAAAAAAAGAAAAATTCAAGTATTATAAAAACCTGTGGGATGTTTTATTTGCAACTGGCAAAACTCTAGCAAAAAACTTTGGTAAAACTGGAAAAAAACACCTAGCAACACCATAGCAACCATCTGAGTTAGCATAGCAGGCACCTAGCAACACCCTTGCAACGACCAGCAAAACAATAAAACAAACCAGTACCGTTCCTTTCTTCACCCGTCCGAATATTCTCCACACATTCAGCACATTTCTGCATATACCAATAATGTGTACGCGCACACACACACACACTCACACACACACACACACACACACACACACAAACAATCCTCCTGCCCCCTCTGCTCTCCAGGAAGTGTTCTCAGCAAAAATACATCCGAGTTCCTCTGTGCTTCAGCAGAAATATGTCTGGTACTTGGAAAAATGGCACTGTCATGATCCCCTGTTTTATTATGAAGTATGAGTCCAAGTGTTTCCTCAAAAATATTAGATATGTCATCTAGAAACTCCAGAAAACACAGAAGAAAGAAAAAAGTTCCAGATTCTCAGCTTCTCTTTCTAATACCTCCTTTTTCTAAAGGGAAATTATTTACACTCTTGATGTTAAAGGAAAACAGATTGAATCCATTGTATGTAGTAGTGTTATATTATTAGCTGTTCAGGGTGTACACTCCGCCTTTGCTCAGTCGGCTGAGACAGGCTCAAGCCTCACTGTGACCCTAATAGGATTAGGAGGATCAATCGACCCTCAGATTGAATTACTTCGCAGTAAATACAGTTTTCCGTCTTCTGTTTTTGTTTCAGTCCTGATGAGGAAGCCATTAAACTGAAGTTCTCGTCCCCTCGCCGTGCTAATGTGGGTTTAATTTAAATTTCTCACCTCTTTAATAGAGCAGTGCATGAGCTGATGTACAGCAGCCACGGAAAGCACAAGTTCATTTGGGAGTGAGTTATAATGTGAGTGTTGTTACTGCGTCTGTTACCATGAAGTTTTACTTAAAGGCATGTCCTGCACAAGACAAATGATATGCACATTTTATATGTAAAAATCAACTAAATACATGTAGTTCGGACCATTATTACTGATCAAAACACTTTGAAGTGTGAGATTAACACAACCAAAGTGTTTTTCTGTGGCTGTGACGTCACTGAATTTTTCGTACAATTGCTTTGGCATTGTTCGGGTATTTGGGTGAACGAAGGTCAATAGCGGATTTGGAAACTCGCCTTGGGAATTCTCGAACACTTTTTCCCCCGTTATTGGTGGAAAACTAAGAAATATGTAATTACAGTTCTGTTTTGGCAAGAGAATACTCATTTGTGTTGAGTGGTGATGACCATGCATAGGGTTACTCTGCACTGGACCTGCTCTTAAACTAGGTGTATATGATAATATAAATATTAACCAAATATTAAAATATACTCCATTTCTTTACCTCGCTAGTGCACTAGCACACCTCTGAAATCTGTTTCCAATGTTTGATGGTTACATATTATAATCTACTAATCGGTAACTGTCGGCAACTAGCTGCGATTGTATTGCTGACAGTCTGAGGCCGCTGTGGTCGATCACAGACAGTCGCAGATAGTCGGGGAATTAGATGCGGACACTCTCAGACCTAGTTTTCTTTTTTGTTAAACTGCTTTTCCTGTTAATCACTGTTAACACAGACTGGGATAAGGACATAACACAGACAGCCAGGATAAGTCATAACTTAACATTAACATGGGCCCAGCCATGCTTTTGAGGAGAGAGTACAAGGAAAGAGTATTCGCCACTATATCCCACCATAATATGACCTCAGGCGGTTAGGAGACACGCCGGTGCAGGGCAGACCACAGACTCGCGTTCCAAACTCGCCGCGCTAATTTTAACCTACAGTTTATAAATAGCACTTATTCGTTTTTGTTTGTATAATATGTCATGGTGCAAAACACAAATACGACACAAATTTATTTAACCTTACTGAACTCCTTCTCCTTTTACTTAAACATTCTCATATTATTCCTAATCTTAACTATTTCCCTTTAAACTATAACATACATACCTTGTTTGTTCGTTTTTTACTTCCTGCACTTTAAAGAAGACAAAATAAAAAGTCAAAAATGGTTGCCAACCACTGCTGATCACCGCAGATCATCAACCCAACCCAAAAAACTCACGCGCAGCCGCTAAAGAAACACCCAAATGAGATCGGACCTTTAAAGTAAGGATGGGAGCTCCAGTTCAATCGCACAAGAAAAAACCTAAACAGAGATTAACTGAAAACAGGGCGGAGACATTTCTCTCTCTCTCTCATAATCCCTTACATTTTATATTTAAAAAAAGATTAGCATTATTAGCATTCGAGACATGTTTTTTTTTTCCTGCAGTGATGTTTCAGGTCACGGGATATGAACTGATATTCTAGCAACAGATTAGCCAATCAGAGCACGCAATTGCTAATGTCTCGTGAACAAAATATACAGTGCCTACAAATTTTTTGATCGCCCGACATAAATGAAAGCTGTAGCTTTACTCACTCACTGAGCTGTTACATGACTCACACACACCGCTAGAGGCAATCTGGAACAGCCAATCAGCCTAATGTGCATGTCTTCGGAGGAAACCCATGCAAGCACGGGCTGAATATGTAAACTCCACCCAGAAATGCCCCCCCCAAGCCCAGGACCCCATCTCAGGACCTTCTTGCTGTGAGGCGGCCGAGCTGACCGCTATGCCACCGTGCAGCCCTGCTTAACAAGATTGTAAAATGTATTTAAAACACAAATATTACGCTGCACTGGATGATTTCATAATGGACCAAATGGGTGACATGTGAAACAATGAAGCATCACACACCAATAAATCAGAGATGTCGGGAAACACCTGGGTGTTGATTGGGTGCGGGGGGACATCATGCCCCGTGACTGTTATATATAAACACTCACACAGCGTCTCCGTGTCACAACACTCACTCAGTGTCACAACTCTGGAGGGGATTTGTTGCCAGGGCAGTGTGGATTTGAGAAAGGACCTTAGCGTTCAGGTTAGGGGTCAGGTTGACTGCTTATGAGCTGTGAGCCCCCCCAAAAGAAATGTGAAACAAACTGACAGCGCTGCCATGAAGTGAAGCAGTCGGCGTTTATTCATCTCGTCCCGAGTCCAGCTGTGCTGCTATGCCGACACGATGTTCTGAGCAAACCGTTGTTTTTAAAGCATGTTTATTTTATCACATAAGTATGATCGAACCGTTGCCAGGCTGCTCCTGTAGCGAGCGATCGGAGCATGACGCGGCGTGGTCGTGCGCACCAGGCAGGAGCGAGCAGTGAGTCTCGTGAGGATGTTTGCCGCTTGATGTCACACTATCAACACTGCGACGGGAATTAGACACGGTTCCGGGATTTATTATCACATTTATTATTTATTTACCAGCGGAGACCCTCGCAGTGCTTGGGCAGTGAGCTGAGCGAGTGACCTGAAGAAGGGCTGAATGCTGTCGTCCCGCCCCCCGTGGCCTCTGGTCAATACTAAAGTCAGTAATGTGCATATAGGAAGAAACAGGTGTGTAGCGCAGACAGACCGACATCACACAACATACCATGGCAGCTCCACGTTCTGTTCGCTCGCGACAGGAACCGTTCCGAAACTTGTTTTATTACACGTCTTATATCTTGGAATAAAAAAAACTTGAAGTGTTTTTCTGACCGCACACACCAGCTTCGCCGTGTAGTTCACCACCAGCATCTCAATCTTTTTCTTCCCCAGCTGCGGCAGGTTTTTGTTCAGGTGCTCCCAGAGCTTGTCCACCGTCTGATCAAGAGAAAGCTCATCAGAATTCATAGCAACAAACCTTATGTTTACACAATAATAAAATAGCAACAAAGCAGATTATCGAGATAATTCATCATAATAAAGAGCAACTATCACCAGATACGTCATTAATAATACTACATTACAAACAACATGACCTGATTGGCGCGATATTTTTATAATGCTCGAAATCGTACGGCTAATCCACAGTTCGTCACCGGTATTTTGTGTGTGGGCGTGTATGTTGTGTGTAGTATATACCAACCCTAACTGGTCATCAGGTACTGGACTGGAGGTTTGTTTCTCAACGCAGGCCCATAAAGTCGTGTTTGGTGAAAATAAAAAGCTGTTCTTCCCATTTAATACACTTACTTTCATGAACAGATGAACAGAACAGCCGTCGGGGGAAGGTTAGCTTCATGTGTCGAAAGGAAACATAAAAATCTTGTTTATGTTGCTTATTTTTACTGTTCGATATAGAATATATACCAAAACCGCCAAAAGAGTTTAAAAAGCTACACACTCACGTGTGCTCGCACCGACCTCACGTGCATCTGTCATGATCTTAAAAAACGTAAATATATAAACTACAAAAATCTCATTTTAATGTGTAGTTTCTGTTTAAGTTCCCATGCAGTATATACTAAAACTATTATTAGCCTCAGGCTCAGTGGACGTCACTTCAGCAATTCAGGGACGTCCAACTCGCCTTACGCAATTAATCCTTAAAGGGAAATAAATGAAATCATTAAGGGCACATTTTACAGAAAATGGGCACAAAAAGGCCCTGGTTCCCTGACCGGTGATGGTCGTGTGATAGGAAAGGCAATACTTAACGGATGGGAATTAGATACGATTAAATTAGAGGGAAAATGGGAGGAAAAAAAGAACATTCCATTTTTGATGATATTCTCACAGACACATCTGTTTATCCAGAACTACATACACACAGGGAGTAAAACAAAATCGCTCGATTTATTTACTTTCTCCATAAAATATCACCTAAAACCAATCCGTTTAACATTGGCATCAAGCTAGTGGTTTTTGGGTCGTGTGCCTGTACGTGTGTTCTCTGATGTGGGACGTCAGTAAAGAGAATGTGATGAACGAGTTTTATGTAGAATGGGACGTATTTCTATATGATGACTGTGGTGAAGGGACCTTGTTGTGAACGTTACTGTACAGGACGAAACAAAAGTCCCGTTCGTATCTTTCTATATTTCCGTCCTTATGACTATTTTAACATATCCTAAGAAAAACCCATGAAGACTACAGCAGCAGCTTTACGTACACAGGTTCTTTATTTCAGAAATCAGAGGCTCAGGGATAATTTACCACAGTAACATCCGAACACAACTCCTTTTATGCTAAAGGGAAGAACTGCCCCTTAACCACAAAGTGAAGAAAAGTCTTGTTTGTGTTAAATATTTATTTTGCATCGGCAGAGAATCCAGTTTAATGCAGCCGTGAACACTGCCAGTTCCTCGGATCTATCTTCCACCTCAGGAGACCCTACACCCTGACCTACGGGACCGAATGTCTCTGATAATCAACAGCAGGAAGTTCAACAGAAGGTCACGGAACGCTGTAACTTACCAGGCCTATTAGCGCCCTCTGTGTCTGGTCCACCTCCTGAAACAGAGGAAGCACTCTCTTATCTGTAGAGCACACAGAGGGTCAAAGGTCATGGCTAGTTCATACCCTCAGTCTTCTACCCTCACTCCTCCACTCTCCCTTACAATCAAATCTTTAACTCTCACTCCTCCACCCTCACTCCTCCACCCATCACTCCTCCACCCATCACTTCTCCACCCATCACTCCTCCACTCTCCCTTACAATCAAATCTTTAACTCTCACTCCTCCAGCCTCACTCCTCCACTCTCACTCCTCCACTCTCCCTTACAATCAAATCTTTAACCCTCACTCCTCCACCCTCACTCCTCCACCCATCACTCCTCCACCCTCACTCCTCCACTCTCCCTTACAATCAAATCTTTAACCCTCACTCCTCCACCCTCACTCCTCCACCCTCACTCCTCCACCCATCACTCCTCCACCCATCACTCCTCCACTCTCCCTTACAATCAAATCTTTAACTCTCACTCCTCCACTCTCACTCCTCCAGCCTCACTCCTCCAGCCTCACTCCTCCACTGTCACTCCTCCACTCTCCCTTACAATCAAATCTTTAACCCTCACTCCTTTACCCATCACTCCTCCACCCATCACTCCTCCACCCTCACTCCTCCACCCTCCCTTACAATCAAATCTTTAGCTCTCACTCCTCCACCGTCTCTCCTTTACCCTCACTTCTCCACCCTCACTCCTCCACTCTCCCTTACAATCAAATCTTTAACTCTCACTCCTCCGCCCTCACTCCTCCCCCCTCACTCCTCCACTCTCCCTTACAATCAAACCTTGAACTCTCACTCCTTCACCCTCACTCCTCCACCCTCACTCCTCCACCCTCACTCCTCCACCCTCACTCCTCCACTCTCCCTTACAATCAAACCTTTAACTCTCACTCCTCCATCCTCACTCCTCCACCCTCACTCCTCCACCCTCACTCCTCCACTCTCCCTTACAATCAAACCTTGAACTCTCACTCCTCCACCCTCACTCCTCCACCCTCTCTCCTCCACCCTCTCTCCTCCACCCTCTCTCCTCCACTCTCACTCCTTTATGCTCTCTCCTCCACTCTCACTCCTCCACTCTCACTCCTTTACTCTCCCTTACAATAAAATCTTTAACTCTCACTCCTCCACCCTCTCTCCTCCACCCTCACTTCTTTACCCTTACTTCTCCACCCTTACTCCTCTACCCTCTTCCCTTTACCCTCACTCCTCCATCCTCTCTCCTTTACCCTCACTCCTCCACCCTCACTCCTTTACTCTCACTCCTCCACCCTCTCTCCTTTACCCTCACTCCTCCACCCTCACTCCTCCACCCTCTTTCCTTTACCCTCTCTCCTCCACCCTCACTCCTCCACCATCCTTTACAATCAAATCTTTAACTCTCACTCCTTCACATTTACTCCTTTACTCTCTCTCCTCCACCCTCTCTTCTTTACCCTCTCTAGTCCACCCTCACTCCTCCACTGTCCTTTACAATCAAATCTTTAACTCTCACTCCTTCACCCTCACTCCTTCACCCTATGTGTGACCCAGTCCAGCATAATACAGATTTAGTAGGAAATATGACATACTAAGATATTCATTAATTTGGAACGAGAATTAAATCTGCTTCAGAATGAGGTATAGAAACCTGGGATAAGCACCGGCATGATGAGCCACTATGCTCGGATGTTAAAGCCCAACTTACTTTAAAGCAAAAATGAGTTCATTTATTTCAGTAATTGAACTTAAAAGTGAAAGTAATATAGTATAAAGACTCATTAAATGCAAAGTCAAATATTTCAATCCATTATTTGTTATAATTTTGATGATCCCAGCTTACAGAGGGGAAATGTTGTAACTGCCAGGATGTGAGAGTTCACTAGATCTGCTAGACACTAAGTACCTGAAAAATGATTTAGCACTTTTATAAATGTACGGGACACACTGTGACTATCAAACCTATTATGTCTTTATCTAATGTTATGGCGTTGTTTACAAACAGGTGGTATGTGTTCTTTAC
Source organism: Porochilus rendahli (assembly GCA_039654305.1). Classification (NCBI taxonomy): domain Eukaryota; kingdom Metazoa; phylum Chordata; class Actinopteri; order Siluriformes; family Plotosidae; genus Porochilus; species Porochilus rendahli. The sequence goes on along the minus strand of JBCNYG010000007.1, from coordinate 3,666,981 downwards.
ATCATTTCTGCTTAACAAAATTTGTACGTTACAGTATTTGTAGGTTAGAGTATTTTTTTTACGTTACAGTATTTGTACGTTACTGTATTTGTTATTTACAGAATTTGTACGTTACAGTATTTGTACGTTAGTGTATTTGTACGTTACAGTATTTGTACGTTACTGTATTTGAACGTTACTGTATTTGTACCTTACAGTATTTGTTATTTACAGAATTTGTACTTACCCAGATGCCACATATCAACCGCTGACAGAACTCTAGAGAAGAGAAATGTGAGCGTGGACAGCGGGTATGTTACAGCATATAACTCGTACTTTCATTTAATTAATATACTATAAAATACCAGATGCAAGAAGCCTAAACACTCAGGATGCATTTAATAATCTGTCTATATCTCTAGTATAAAAATCTACCACAGGACACCGACCTTACAGTATCCCAAAATTCAACTGCAGCTTCAGAGTACCTCAAAAAGTAGAATCTAATCACAAAAAGGTTCTAAACGCAAAACTAAACACCCTAAAGATCATTAGTGCATTGCTATTTATGAACACTGATGTTAGTTTGTATTTATTAACTAGCTTCACTAATGCTAAAAACATCCAGGTCCAGGGGCCTCATGTACAAAGACTTGCATGGAATTCTTACTGAAAAATGGCGTACGCTTAAGATTAGAAAACGTCGTACGCACAAAAAAATCCAGATGCATGAATCTGTGCATACATGTGCATCTAAGCACATTTCCTCAGAACATCTGAATCAACGTGGAATTAAGTGCACATGTAGGAGTAACCCGACCCCTCCCTGTCCACGCCTCCATTTAAATACGCAAATCATCTATAAATAAACCCTGCACCGGCGATTCCCTTTTTCATAGGATCAGAAAACCGGTACAATATGAGTTAGACGGGGAGATGCGCAATAATGTAGTGTTTGGCACGCTGTCCTCCGGCATTAACACCAAACGCAGGAGGTCTGAGTGGGAGAGTGGGAGTTAAAAAAGAAGTGGTCAGACTTAAGGGTGGCCGTTAAGCAGAGGACGGCTGCCCACCGCCAAAGTCTGGCCCAATCAGGCGGGGGGGGCAGGAAAGGATGACCTCACCCCATTTGAGCAGAGATTCATGGGTGACACTGTTCTTTCAGGGGTGGTGGGAGCGCATGCGGGGGACTCCGATTACCCCTGAGCTCACAGCCCTGTAAGGTGTGTGCATGCTATTTGGTTTGGTAAATTTAAACATGCCAGTACAAGGAGGATATCCAAGACTTTGACTCATGTTTAAGTACGATTTATTTAATTTTTAAAACAGTGAGACGGAGGACACGCAGCCACAGACTCGGGGGATTCCTCCACCATCCACTGCGGCTCTGGCGTCACAGAAACGGGGGATTCCTGCTGTCCGCCCGACTGGCCGCGTCCTCACCCGCGCTGTGCTGAGCAATCGGTGGCATAAATGGCCGCCTGCTCGTAGGCATCCTCACAAATATCAGTGACTCAATCGATGCATTGGTGAATGGCTGAAATCACCATCGCGCACAGTGGCAGCTTATAGTCAGATC
>JBCNYG010000007.1:3616507-3626933 GCA_039654305.1 Porochilus rendahli | reverse complement strand
CCCCCCCCCCCCCCCCCCCCCCCCCCCCCCCCCCCCCCCCCCCCCCCCCCCCCCCCCCCAAAAACAATAAAATAAAATAAAAAATAAAATAAAATATGCATATAGATAAAATATGGGAAAATATAGGATAAAATATAGGATACAAAAAATATAAAATAAGAACATATGTGGAGTGTAAACAATGTAACAAAGTGTATATGTGCAGGTAGTAGGTAGTAGCAGGTATTAGTTTTCCAGTGACTACACTAACAATTAGCGTAATTTCTCTACTATTTTATTTTATTAATATATGTTTGAACACAAATTCCAAAAATACCATGGAGCTAAATGTTTACATCAGAGGGTGGTCACTGAGTAGTAACAGTTATGTCCTTGAGGTGCCAATAAAAGCTGTAATGTCCTTGGCTTGCAATAACTCGCCTGGTTTTTGCCTGATGGTGGGAAGGTGGCTAATATGAGCCTCGGGTTTCAAAATGTAAACCGGCATGAGGACCAGAGAGACGTGTACAGGGGAAAAAGAACCACCAGGTTACAAAAACTGAGAAAAATAAGAAGCCTGGTGGAGGTAACGTCATGGTTTGGGGTTGCATGGCTGCTTCTAGATCAAGTTGTTTAACACATCTGGATATAAATATCAGGAAACAACTGCTAAAATTCTTATTGATCGTTTCATATTCATCTTTTTATCCCCGACCCAGAAAACTTCAGTAAATAAAACTGGACTGCTAGAAAGAGAAATAATTTTTCATTCAAAAGTTATAACAAGCTACAGTTTTCTAAACCTCACGTTGTTCACCTTCTGACCCGGGCACTCTGTGGAAGTTTCTGGAAAGCTTTCGACTTTCTAATGTAAACAATACCATAACGTTTCACAGTATCTCTTCTCAACCAGGAAAGTAAAGAGATAATGAGTCAGATTCTGGTTAGTTCTTGGAAAGTTAACTGGATGCCGACCTTGATCTGTGAGAACTTCACGTCCTTTCAGCAGCAGTTCTTTAGAAACACTGGCTGAATTTCAGAGATTTATTTATTTGATTGTAATGAACGAAAGACTTGTTTTTGGGGAGGTACAGCAGAGACCCACGACTCAGTGCACATGTATTATGTATTTAGAGTAAGATGAATTAACGTACAGGAAGTTGGTCATGCTGAGTTTTAATTATACTTCTCTCTCATGTTTTCTCACCCTGTAGTTGACCACAGTCGAGTGAAAGTGACGTTAAAAACATGCAATCAGGACACGGATTACATCAACGCAAACTTCATTAAGGTAAAACGTGTGTGTGTGTGTGAGATTCATTTGTAGAGTAAAACACGTGTGTATGCAGTCATGTCTGCAGGATTCTCCATCAAGTTTTAATATAAATAAAAAAAAATTTCCACATTGTTCCATAGCGTGTTATCCGATTCGATCCAATAACAATTAAACTCCTGATATTAAACGACTGATTCACTAAAATCATTCACAGGAAAAAGGTACTACCTGATTTGCAGTTTAATTGAGAAAGTGTTACCTGATTGGCTGGTGAATGGAGGAAGTGCTACCTGATTTGCAGTTTAATTGAGAAAGTGTTACCTGATTGTCTGGTGAATGGAGGAAGTGCTACCTGATTGGCTGGTAAATGGAAGAAGTGCTACCTGATTGGCTAGTGAATGGAGTAAGTGCTACCTGATTGGCTGGGAATGGAGGAAGTGCTACCTGATTGTCTGGTGAATGGAGGAAGTGCTACCTGATTGGCTGGGAATGGAGGAAGTGCTACCTGATTGGCTAGTGAATGGAGGAAGTGCTACCTGATTGGCTAGTGAATGGAGGAAGTGCTACCTGATTGGCTGGTGAATGCATATTATATTTAACTATATTGTTATTGTAAGTACACATAGAGGGGTAATGGTTCGGATTGACAATCGTCTGTGTTGTTTCAATGCTAATTACTTTTGTCCATTAAAATGAAGCAATCAACCAAAAGGCATTTGTTGGCCTTCAACAAGCCAATCAGGGTAGGATGTTCAACCTTCAACAGCCAATCAGGTAGCACGTTCCTCATTTAATAGCCTATCAGGTGGCACTTTCTCACTTCAACAGCCAATCAGGGTAGCACAATCTCCCATTAACAGCCAATATGTTTGCATGTTCTCCCTTCAACAGCTAATCAGGGTAAGATGTTCTACATTCAACAGCCAATCAGGTAGCACCTTCTACCTTCAGCAGCCAGTCGGGTAGCACGTTCCTCTTTTAATATCCAATCACGTAGCACGCTCTACCCTCCAACAGCCAATCAGGTAGCACGCTCTCCCTTCAGCAGCCAATCAGGTAGCACGCTCTCCCTTCAGCAGCCAATCAGGTAGCACGCTCTCCCTTCAGCAGCCAATCAGTGTTGCACAACCTCTCTTCAGCAGCCAATCAGGTAGCACATTCTGGAAATATCCACATCCAACATCCTCAGCTTTTGGAAGGCTGTTTATCCTGCAGGACCTCTACAGAACGATGGAGAATCTGTGAGAGGTTGCTCTGGTCCCACTCCTGATCATCACTGTCTCAATCCACTTACTTGTGAACTTCCTCTTGTTAGGAGCGTATAAGTGCGTTCCTGTGTATGACGTCATGATGTCCAGAGGGTGGACTCAAGACATGCGTTTAATTTTATACTTTATAGCCTCTATGGTTGCCGTAGTCTGCAGAAAAAAGCGAAGAGGCCACGGAGCTGATTTCAGTGAGTTGGAGGTGGGCGTGTTGATGCTGCAGATGTAATTCCACATGTGAAGGACTGAGAGCCACGGTGTGGATAAGGTCTATGGGTGCTTTCTGTGATCTTGAATCATATCATGAGCATTATCCTTGATTTTTATATCACAAAAACCTTCATGTCATTTTTCTGAAAAACGGCTTTCTGTTGGTTACACCACTCTGGTTCAAGTAAAACCTGTTTATATTTAAGAGGTGATTAAACCATGGGAGATCAGTACACTCCTGTGTAGAAGTACACTGCACTGAAGCGCTTCAGGGAAAAAAATGCTGGAAGGAGCGCGACTGTCCATGGAAACGCTCCAGAAATGTTTTAATATCCTATCTGATCTGTGTCATGTACAGGGAGTGGATGGACCTGAGGCCTACATCGCCACACAGGGGCCGCTGCCCAACACTGTCCTGGACTTCTGGAGGATGATCTGGGAGTACCATGTGGCGGTGAGTACCTTCCGGTGGTTTATGTAGGGGATGAGACCTCGGTCACTCTGGACTTTGAGTCCCTCGATGACTTTTGGTTTTGGTGATGAGGAATAACACCCTAATCACTTTTTCCTCTAATCATGTTCCTGTAGCTAACAGTGTTTAGCGCTCATTGTTTGTTCCTCCTCTGAAACGCCGAGAGACCAGCGATGACATCCTTTCATTTATTTACAAGGACATGCAAACGCGTCTAAGTAATGCTTGCTTTGTTGTTATGAAGGGTTCCCGTGGAATAACACGGAATTGTATAACATGTATATAGGATATAGTAGGATGTAGGATCTCAATACTCTCAGAATTGCAATACAGATTGAATCGGTGCCTAGAGATCAGGCGTTTCGGGTGAAACCGGGTGGTTCTTACCTCGAATCAACATATAACATTTTTTTCACAGATTTCACTTTGTATAAACAGCGAACATTAGTGTGTGGTGTATTTCTGTGTGGATTTGAGTGAGATTAACGCGCTCTGCTTTGTTCTGCAGGTGATCGTAATGGCGTGTCGAGAGTTTGAAATGGGCAGGGTGAGTGATCTCCACTGAGTGTTTGTGTATCAGAGGAGCTGATTTTAGAATTCTCTGTAGAATCTACTCTGTGAGTACACGTGAAACTGTCGTGCAAAAGTTCATTTAATTCAGTAATTCAACTTAAAACGTGAAACTAATATATTATACAGACTCATTACAAGAAAAATGAAACATTTCAAGCCTTTATTAGTTATAATTTAGATTTTTCTGGCTTAAAGTTTATGAACACCCCAAATCCAAAATCTCCCAAAATTTGAATATTGTGAAAAGGTTCAATATTGGAGGCTCAAAGTGTCACGTGCTAATCAGCTCATCAATCCAAAGCACCCGTGAAGGGTTCCTGAGCCTTTAAACGTTCTCTCAGTCTGGTTGAGTAGAATTCGCAATCATGACTGCTGACCTGACAGCTGTGCAGAAAACCATGCCCCCCAGAGTGGATACGGGCTTCAGGTGTCTTATTCCTCTCGTCAAGCCGCTCCTGAACATCAAACAACGTCAGAAGCGTCATACCTGCGCTGAAGAAAAAAAATGGTCTGTTGCTCAGAGGATAAAAAGTTTTTTTTTGAAAAAGGGCTATATATATGTATATAAAATACATTACAGTACAAATACAGGTTTTTCTTTTTTCCCTGCTCCCCCTTCCAAACAAGGCAGTAAATGGACATGGACTAAGAAGAACCCTACACTCCTTTGAGAGGGTATCGAAGATAGACTCCCAGAAAGCTATTAACTTCAGCCAAGTCCAAAACATAGATTAGAGTGGCAGGTTCCAGTCGACGTCTGTCACAGTGTGGGTCCTCATCTTTATTCATCTTTAGTGCAGTGTAGATGATGAACCACCCATCCAGCTGCTATTCTAACATGATCACACCTTCGCAAGTGTGTCTCCGGCAGAAATACTACATCAGACCCTCTCTTACGTTTCACCAAAGTAATGAAACCAACGTTCAAAGAATTGGAGTTGTGACTTCATTAAAAATCATCGAAATGTAGGAAGTAAATGAGGGGGAGAGATTTTGGCCAAAACCCAACCTTAAAAACTTTATCAAAATTGTACCCTAACAGAACACAGTGACTACAAGAGTTCCTAATCAGAAATCAACGTCAGAAGTGCTTATCTGGGTTCACTTGACTTTCGGGGAACTCCCACTGATCACAGCTAAATAAAGGGCATAGTTGTGAAGAATAAATAAACACTCGACAGAATCTGTTTTAAACTGGTCTGAAAACGTTATTGGAGTTATTGTGATGTTCCAGTACATTAATACCAAATTACATGTTTAAACTCTGAATTAAGACAAACCCACTTCCAAACAGTCAACATTTCTAAATCCTTACCTTAACGGTTTTACAAAACCATTTTTTACAAAATCAAGATTGCTGTAATGGAGGTCTGTGTCTGTCAACTGGATCAGTATTTACAAATAAACATCAGGCTTGCAAAGATCACTTTGAGTCCATGGCTTTTCCAGGGTCCTCAAACTTCCTGTTCTCTGTTGTGTGATGCGGAGGCGCACAGGGAAGAGGTTGCCAAAACGAATTACCGGCTGACCACGGAGAATCTTTCGTACCTCTGTAAATGTGGCCCGGGCTCGGACCACAGCCGTAGTGTAATCGGGGAAGATGGCAAAAGGATGGATTTAGGACGAACTGTGATGTTAGAAAGAGGACGGATCCCACTTGTTGTGGTCTATCTACGTAACGTAGTTCTATTCCCAGAGAGGTGAACGCCAACCTGTGGTGTAGATTTCACACAGAATTCTAAATTGGCCTCAAGTCTGAATGATGTGACAGAATGAACTTTATAACATGTAATTGTGGACCATGGGCCTCAGTTTCATATAATGGAGACCTGCCGAGGCTTTTATAGGGCACACGTCGAGTACAGCTTCATCTCCGGTGTGTTTATTTTAACCAAAGCATCTGTTTCCTGACTACAGAAAAAATGTGAGCGGTACCATCCCCAGTTTGGAGACGAGCCCATGTCCTTTGGCCCTTTCAGGATATCGTGTGTGAGTTGCCGCTTCCCAGCATGCCTTATTCTGCAGAGTATTGGTTCTCATCTGTCTGCTTTGATTTAATTGTTTAAATACCGAGTCAAATTAAAAACAGAGTTAATTCCTGAATAAAGCATTTTCTCTTTGATATTCAGACATTCCGGGGTTTTCTAGGAAACATAATATTTTGGGAATCACGGTTGATCATCAGGCCTATATGGGATAATATACATGCAGAGATGTGATACTGTGGTGTAAACATAAATGTTTTTAAAAGTTCTTTGGACTTCATCTCTTCTTTACCAGGTAAAATAAATCCCAGAATCCTGGGTAATGTTCCTCTGTTTGTTTTCAGGACTCGGAACAGGCTCGTACCGATTATTACATTCGCACCCTGACCGTTGAGTTTGATAACGTGAGCATCTTCTCTGCTTCAGTCTGTTGATCTGTATTTTTTTTTACCATCCCATCGTCTGATCCAGTCCTTCTTCCTGTTTATCTTGCTTTTTGACTTTAGGAGTCGCGTACAATAACCCAGTTCCATTATATCAACTGGCCGGACCACGACGTTCCCTCGTCGTTTGACTCCATACTGGACATGATTGCTCTGATGAGGGAGTACCAGGAGCACGATGAGGTTCCAGTGTGTGTGCACTGCAGGTACGCCGAGCTTGAGTTTCTTTCGTACTTTAATTTATTTTGGCAGTCCAAAGTTAACCCCTTCCGCTCACAGCTTCACAGGCGGATCCCCATCAGGTCTGTAGTTTAACTGCACCTCTTTGGACGCACTGCGGTGACACAGTCCCCTTCCTGATGTCACATTTCCTTCTCCATGTTTCCAGCTGTTCCTTTTCTCTTCAGTAGTGTGTTTATATAGGAAGTGTTTGCTGTAGTTCATTATAACGTTTGGTTTAATCCTGCATTCCACCCTCTGAAGCGCCGAGTGTCTCAGACCACTGAATCCAGATGAGTTACTACACGTAAGCGCTTTCAGTGACGATTCACTCACGTGACGTTTCTTTTCGCAGTAAAACTATGACTTTATTGTTCAGGAGAAAATACACATTGCGTTGCTTTTCTCCGTGTAAAACCAGTTAATTCTGATGTGTCATGTGATCACACCTGCCAGGCAAGAGAGAAGCACCTTAAATACAAGTATAATATTTCACAGTGCTGTGTTAATCCACTTAATGCTGTGTGCAGCAAAGTTAATGCTGTGCCTACGGATTACGTCCAACACACAAGGGCATTGTAACATCTCTGCTGCTTTGTTTGAGATTTGAAATGGACGTTTAAGAGATATAGAGTGATCGGTCTAGGTGGGGAGTGATCGGTGTCGGTGGGGAGTGATCGGTCTAGGTGGGGAGTGATCGTGTCGGTGGGGAGTGATCGGTGTCGGTGGGGAGTGATCGGTGTAGGTGGGGAGTGATGGAGAGACGGATGTAGCTATGGAGTGATAGATGTGGAGTGACAGATGTATTTTATGGTTTCACCCAAATGAGGATGGGTTTCCCTCCTGAGCCTGGTTCCTCTCAAGGTTTCCTTCTCGTGTCAACTGAGGGGGTTTTTCCTTCCACTGTCGCCGCGGGCTTCTCATTAGGGATGTGTAGAGGGTCGTACAAAAAAAAAATTTGATTCCTCCCCAACTTAATTTACTGTGTAAAGCTGCTTTGCGACAATGTCAATCGTAAAAAGCGCTATACAAATGAAATTCAATTGAATTAAATTGAATTGAATATTGAGTGTGGTAGTGGTGACGATGATGGTGGTGGGGGTGATAATGATGATGGCGGTGATAATAGTGGTAATGGTAAAAATGATGATGGTAATGATGGTGGTAATGATGATATTGATCATAATGGTGGTGATGACGATAGTGGTAGTGGTGGTGATGATGGTGATGATGGTGGTGGTGGTGCTGATGGTCGTGATATTGAATGTGGTAGTCATGATGATGATGGTGGTGGTTGTGGTAATGGTGGTGAGGGTGATGATGGTAATGATATTGAAGGTTGTAGTGTTAATGATGCTGGTGGTGGTGATAATGATGATGGTTGTGATGATGGTGGTGATGATGGTGGTGATATTGAGTGCGGTAGTGATGATGATGGTGGTGAAATCAAGTATGATAGTCATTATGATGGTGGTGGTGGTGGTGGTGGTGATGATAATGATTGTGGTGATATTGAAGGTGGTAGTGGTGATGATGGTGGTGGTGATGTTGGTAGTGGGGGTGATGAAGGTGGTGATACCGAAGGTGGAAGTGGTGATAATGGTGGTGGTGGTGATGATGATGATAGTGGTGGGGGTGATAATGATGGCGATATCAAAGGTGGAAGGGGTGATGGTGGTGGTGGAGGTGATGATGGTGGTGGTGAAACATGGTGGTGATATCGAGTGTGGTAGTGGTAATGATAATTGTAATGATGGTGGTGGTAGTGGTGGTGATATCAAAGGTGGTGGTGTTGATGATGATGATGGTGGTGATGGTGATGATGGTCAATGTGGTGGTGACTATGATGATTGTGGTGATATTGAAGGTTGTAGTGGTGATGATGGTGGTGGTGGTGATAATGACGATGGTGGTGATGATGGTGGTGATATTGAGTGTGGTAGTGGTGATGATGATGGTGGTGGTGGTGGTGATGATGATGGCGGTTATAATGGTGGTGGTGTTGCGTGTGGTAGTGGTGATGATGATGGTGGTGGGGATGTAGTGGTAATGATGCTGGTTGTGGTGATAATGACGATTGTCGTGATGATGGTGGTAATGATGGTGGTGATATTGACGGCGGTGATGACGATAGTGGTAGTGGTGGTGAAATAGAGTATGGTAGTCATGATGATGATGGTGGTGGTTGTGATGATGGTGATGATATTAAAGGTTTTAGAGGTGATCATGCTGGTTGTGCTGATAATGATGATGGTGGTGATGATGATGGTGGTGATGATGGTGGTGATATTGAGTGCGGTAGTGGTGATGATGGTGGTGCTGTTGATGATGGTGGTGAAATCGAGTATGGTTGTCGTGATGATGATTGTGGTGATAATAATGGTGGTGGGGTTGATGATGGTGGTGATATTGAAGGTGGTAGTGGTGATGATGGTGGAGGTAGTGATGTTGGTGGTGGGGGTGATAAAGGTGGTGATACCGAAGGTGGTAGTGGTGATGATGGTGGGGGTGGTGATGATGGTGGTGATATCCAAGGTGAAAGTGGTGATGATAATGGTGGTGATGTCGAATGTGGTAGTGGTGATGATGGTGGTGGTGATGATGGTGGTGGTGAGGATGAGGGTGGTAGTAGAAGTTGAAGAGATTGCAGTTAAATGAAGTAAAATGAAAATGATAGTAAACTAAATCAACGTGTATATAATGAAAACTGTAACTGATGAGTGATGAGTGCAGAAGAACAGGGAGTTTATATTCAGCACCACCCTCAGTTTCCTTCTGTTTCCTCACATCAAAAACATTTAATTCTAACCCCCCCCTAACCACCACCACCCTTCTGTCTTCTCTTCCATTTTTTTTTAAAATCTTGCCTACGTCTTGCTGCCTGTAGAGCACGCGCCGTCATTGGAGCAGTGGAGATACGAGTTAGCAGTGAGTGAGCCTGCGCCCTACACGCCCATAAACCCGTGCAGGAGAACGCCGTGGCCATCATGTGCACGCGCGGCGTGCTCTTTCTGGGGATGTGATCTTTCTGGGGATGTGATCTTTCCTTCACGCGCTGCTTTCTGAACATGGATCCGTTTTCTCTTCTTGCGCTCGAGAGCAGCACCGACACTACCACCATGTCTGCAAGGTGAGTCTGAGCTCGGATTAGTTCTGGGATTTAATGCAGGAGGGTTTGAGATCCGACCCGGATTATTCAACCCAACTTTTTCACCCGACAATTAAAACTTATCAGGTTGGGATTATTATTCAAATGTCCTGCAGAGAGAAGGTTAAATATTGAGTGCGTCTGCGCTAACACACGCTCTCACACACACACACACACACACACTCACAGAATCCAAGGTTTACTGGACTTAGAGGAATTGACGATGCAGTTGGAATTGTAGAGATGAGGTTGTTTAGAAAATGGGGCATATGGGTGTGTGTATATGTGTGTGTGTGTGTGTGTGTGTGTTCTTTCCATTAACATGCTTCACAATGCTGTGTAATGATCAGAACACGCAGGAGTGAATCTGATAGCTCGATTCGGCATCGTTAGAAGCATCAGACGTGGAGAGAGCTGTGGGGTGAGGGTGGGGGTTTTCAGGAGCTGTGACTGTGATGTCAGCATTCCGGTGTGTTCTGAAGCCGCCGCGGGTTGAATGATGACTGAAACACGCGTTTATTGCGCCGTGATTTCGCTCCAAATAACTGAACCGCCAGTGAGACGGAAGGTGATGAAAGGATGACGGTGCAGCGCGCGCTGCTTCTTTACAATGTTCCTCTGCTCTCAGACAGGATGCACACCATCAGAGCACGAGGAAGAGTCTCTCTCATTCCTCTCTCTCTCTCTCTCTCTCTCTCTCTCTCTCTCTCTGCCATGGTTGTTTTGTAAACCTCAGAATGAAAGATTCATGAGATGTTAAAATGTCCAGGTGGTGTGTGTGTGTGTGTGTGTGTGTGTGTGTGTGTGCTAGCACGCCTTTTCTAAACTCCTTTTTCTTTTTTCCTCCGTGAGAGAT
>JBCNYG010000007.1:3596840-3609060 GCA_039654305.1 Porochilus rendahli | reverse complement strand
TTGCTCTCTCTCTTTTTTTTTTGTACACACACACACACACACACACACACACACACACACACACACACACACACACATGCACTGGGGTTCTGTTGAATCACATGCTGTACATGGCAGTAGGTAACTTCCTGTCATAGCCTTGTGACCACATCCTCTTTCCAAACTACGATGGAGATCACGTTCAAGCCTCAGTGTCTTCACACGTTCACGCCATCTATTTTACAGTGTATACACTGGTTTGCGTGTGTCCGTGTGTTTCTGTGTGGAGTTTGCATGTTATCCCGTGCTTGTCTCGGTATTCTCCGGGTGAGCTGTTTAGTGTGACCCCGCCTTCGCCCAGAGTCAGCTGAGATTGGCTCCAGCCTCCCTGCGACCGTGACAGGATTAATGGGTTCAGCACAGGATCGAACGAGAGGTGGTACGATACGACCAAGACACGTCCTGACACTTTAATTCAAAATATTTTATTCACATTATATAATATCACTTTTTTTTCTCCCTCAGCTCTCCGGTCCATCATGTTGTGGGTTTTAGTCCGATAGTGGAGATGGGTATCAGATCAGTTTCATCTTTAATGATGATCAACAGTAAATACTCGGAATCTTTGTTAGGGGTTAGGGTTAGGGTTAGGGTATTCTTTATTCTTAGTCGTCACTGTTTTGTAAACTTATTTTAGTAAGACAGGAGCGTTTGCTTACCTGCTTTACATGTTTCGACTACTTCCTGTAGCATCGTCAGAAATGTCACGTGAAGTTCTTGTGACGTGTGAAAAAACAATTTAAGGAGCCTAAGACACGTCACAAGAACTTCACATGACGCTTCTGACGAACAGGAAGTAGTCGAAACATGTAAAGCAGGTAAGCAAACGCTCCTGTCTTACTAAAGGAACCTTACAGAACAGTAAATACTTAGGGTCGAATAAAGGCGCCACCTTGTGGTCACTATGCTTCCTGCCTTTTGTCTCAGTTTTCAGGTCGAGGGTGACGTCCAAGAGGAGATCCTGCAGGCCCCTGAGCCTCGGCCGGTGCCGCCCATCCTCACGCCATCCCCACCTTCGGCGTTCCCCACAGTGAGCGACGTCCGCCAGGAGAATGATCGCTACCACCCCAAACCCGTGCTGCACTCACTGGCTTCTGAACACGAACCCGTGCTCAACGACGACGGCGGCCCCCGGGGAAGACCCACCGTGCCTGCCTCTGTGCCTGCACCTTCCCCTCCTGAATCCAACAAACACAGCCCTCTGAGCGTCGAGATCAAGAAAGTGCCCTTGCAGGAGGGGCCGCGGAGTTTCGAGAGCAGCAGTGCACTGCAAAGAACGCATGCCTTCAAAGTGCGCACCAACAACAGCTGTCTGTCACAGGATGCGGAAAACCCGCCCCGCCCTGACCACTTGCCTCTGCGAACCAACAAGGGGCAGGTGGGCTGGACATGCTCTACAAACCCCGCGCCTCTCTCCAGCCTGAACCCTGGCCCCGATCCTGAGGTTGCCGGTGCCCCTCTCAGGACCGCTCTGAGCTTCACCAACCCACTGCACTTGGACAACTCGGACCCCGAAACGGAGGATGGAGAGAATGCCCCGCTCGATTTTTATCACACTGATTCCCGGTCTAGTGTGTCCACAGCGACCGGCAAAGTTTCAACAGTGCCCCATGATGACGGCGTCCCCAGGAAGGTTACCTCAATGTCCATAGTTGGTGTTTGCTCTAAGGCAGATACAGAGACAGGTATGTCCGAGTGATGAAAGCTGTGGGGGGGCAGGGGGAGGGGTGATCTAGGGGTGGAGAATAGATCCTGAATCAATCAGCAGTTTTTATATTATGTACTTTGAAGTAGCAAAATCTACTGTCTACTATCCACCGTTCCTGCGTTTACATACAGAAGGAACTCCGTTTTAAATTTAGACTCTAAATGCCTGAACCGCGAGGCGTTTGTTTTCCGCTTGGTCTGCACGTTTTCACCAGGACCAGTCGGAGCCGTCGGGACCAGGTCTGTTACCTCCCCTCTGGAAACAGGCAGAGTCTTGCTAATCGTGACGCCTGGCGCTGTGTGCGCATGTGGCGTCTTGTGCCTGATCCTGGGTGCGAATGAAGCTCTCATTCATTTCCTTAAAAATCGGTTGTTGGAATTATCGAGGCTGTAAGCAGGTATGCTGTTCAGTGGCACTAAAACTGTCCTACCCTCAGGGTTCCTCAGTGGTCAAAGCTCTGCGTTACTGATCAGAATGTCTGTGGTGAAAGCAGTGTCTGTAACCAGTCGGATTTTTAAAAAATCACCGCGGTTTATTTATATTGATAATTTGAACTAGGTCAAAGAAGTAAAATCTCATGAGCGTACACCCTCCGTGATCTCCCGTATTGGTAATACTTCACATTCGATAATCCGGGTCTTGATCATGTGACTGGCAGCGGGCACCCGCTCCCCATGTTATTTGTGACTCTCACAAATATCAGTTCTCTGTAAAATCGTTGAATCCTCAAACTCTGCCTGTCTCACACTGCTGCAGTTTACTTACATTATCATTCGAGATTATTTCATTTCATAGTGCCTTCATTATACGTACCAGTGTTCAGTTTTTATTCCCAGGTGTTTAGAGTTTATATTTCTATTTAAAAGTTGTGTATATAATTGCTTGTGTTTATATTCTGCTCCTGACGGATGAATTGGAGTTTACTGCCCTGCGTTTACATTTTATAGCTGAGAGTCTCATACGAAATTTCGTTTTGTGTGAACATCTTGATAAAGGATCTCGAATCTTATGCTGCCGTTCATAATTACATGAACGATAAGAGATTTTAGATTTTACTTTTTTAACATTACAGCTAACAATCGAGCCTTTACTTATTTCATGAGAGAATTAAAAAAGTGACGTTAATTCACGTTAATTGTCAGTAAAGATCATTTGTGTTACAGTAAGGAAACATTAATGTTTGGAAATATTAATATTCTAAATAACATTCAAGATTCCACTAAATTGCACCAGATCCCACCATTTAACATCAAGCGTTTTAAAAACTCCCCGCTTTTGTCGATGAATGTGCTTAAAGTAGGATTTTTTGCTTTAGTTTTGTTACAGACACTGTTGAAGCCGTATTATCGCTATGCCGCCGCCCCTGATGGGCCCTTGAGCAAGGCCCTGAACCCTCAGAACTGCAGAGTTGATGATATAAGGCCATTTCCGAATGCTGTATATGGACTCAGTGCCGAGTTTAAAGCATGTCATAGTCATTACTAGCAAATCGGACAAAGTGTATGATCGTGGAAATTGGTCTGATCTAGAACCCCAGGGTTGTCCAGAGCCCAGTCTCTAGACCCATTCGATTGCAGGGTTTTCTGTTTTGGCAGGTTTGTAATGAAAATGATTATCAGCAGCGACCAGGCCTTCACCAGAAAGAACTTAAGCGCCGGTCTCACAGTCGGAGTGTCTGCACAGTAGTCGACGGTAGATGAGTATTATTTTTTTGGTCAGATTACTTGCGAGCCCGGGAGCTTCACTGAGAACAGGGAGGGCGTGGCTTCCAATTTCCTGAAAGTTTGGTCATGTTGAAATTTGCTGTGGGTCCCGCCCCGGCCGCATTGTTTCCATGTGCATATTTTCTCCACCCATACTCGCGACGGACTTTCTCCGAAACACACCAGAGTATCCACACCGGTCCCAGCCACGGTTCTGAACACTGAATCACCGACAGTCCATGGAATTTAACATTTTAACAGTCATTAAAAAGGTTTTAAAGTCTTTTGGAAAAAGTTTGCTCCATATTTATTTATTAAGTTGATAAGGAATCTCTGGGTTTGTTTTAAATTAAATGTTTTTAAATGCACATCAGTGTACTTCATTAAACTTTGGAAGAAACGATGATGTTGAATTCATGAATTAGAACGAGACGGTTCTCACCATGAAATAAACCACGATGGATGATCAGGGTCTGATCTTAAATTGCTCTGAAGGAGTTCATGATGCTCCTTATTACACCAGTACTTATTAAAGTTAATTAAAAATAATCATGTAAAAAATCATTTTAATGGCATTGATTTTAAGGGATTATATTGATTTAAAAAACTTTGTTTTTAACAAAGTTGTTTTAAAATTTGTTTTATTTTTAGTGACTAAAATTGTTTTATTAATAAAAAAAAATCAATGTGTATGAAGAAATAACAGACCACTGAATGGCATGACTGACCAATCCGAATCCAGTATGTAAATGAGCTGCGTAATTAATGCTGAATGAATTATATAAAGAATTTTTTTTTGACTGAATTCGCTGAAGGTATAAAGTTGAAAGCGAATGTCGTGCTGTGTTCAGCTTCCTGCTGCACTTTCTGTGGCTTTGATACCGGTGACGTAAGTAATGGCTCCCTGCCCCTCGGTTAGAGGAGTGAAGAGAACAGATGGGGGTATTTAAATGAGACCTGAGTGTTTTACATGTTTAAGACCTTCCTGGTCACTGTTTCCTGTTATGTGCGCATGTTTCTGGATGATGATGATGATGGAGAGCATGAACCTGTCCATCGAGCGCAGGACGTGGCTAAGAGCATCTCTGCTTTTTACCCGCATGCTCCCCTTTTTGTTTTTCTTCTCCTTCCTGTTGATATCGGACCCATTCTTGCCCAAAGCGGCTGCGCTTTCCTTCGTGTTCTGTGCCTCTAAAAGATCTGAATTCATCCGCACTGAGATGAAGAGACATGATTTGGAGTTTGAAGACGGGATTTGGGACTGAGGGCTGGAGTGGATCGACCGCATGCGGATTGATGAAACGATAGGACGGGAGTGTGTGTCGTCATCCTCTAGCTTTTTATTCAAGCTTCCTTCTCATGTCTCAAGTCGCTAACCTGTTTCCTCGCTTACATCACATCAGTCTTTCATATCAAAGCTTAATGCAGATTCACTGTTTGTCGATTTTTATTGATTTCTAATTTCAGTTTGTATCTCTGGGGAAACGTTGCCTGATTGAGTTACATACGGTATCGCTTTATAAACAGAGGTGCACTTATAGAGTGTAGGGTACGTCCAACACACAGCGCAGGTACCGGGTACCAGATCCACGCTGTTTAATCACCCGTGTGTTCGTGGAGAGAGATGTTCTTTAGTATCAACACTTGACCATCAAATTATCAGGAAAAAAAAATTCCGTTTGAAGATGGCTATAATTTTAAGGTCGCTCGAGGTCAAAGGTCAAAGCCCATATATGGTTTCCTCTGAGTGTTTCCATAGTAACAGCTGTCAGCGTTGGTTTCAAAGTTATAAACACTCCAAAACTTTTTTTTTACCTTGCCCTGACCTTCACCTTTGACCTTGGCATCTCAAAAACTAAGTCATCCCTGGGACTCAGGTTGAATAGTGACCCCATCAGGTTTGGAGAAAATCCAAGAATGGGTGTGGTCAGAGTCACACGAGCAGGCACCAGTGATGACGCGTCTGTTCGCTTTTTACGGGGGTAAGAAGCGCGCCTGCTCGTGCTCTGACATCAAAGTGAGGGTGAGATTTGAGCCTCGGGGAAATCCCGTCCGGACCACGCCAGATAACCAAAGCCACCGCAACAAGTTTCGGTACGGCTGGAGACCGATGCCGCGTGGTTATCTCCCTCTGCGTTCAAGGCTGCTTACATGGAGGAGGTCCAGCATCGGCTAGCGGGTGTTTATTACACGTCCCGGCTCAGAAAAACGCGGTACGTCATTACCAGCTTCTAGTCAGGCAGCGGACTTACAGAGATGGGGATTTCATGTCAGACCGTCCAAAACACAGCATGGAATTCATTCTGATTTTGATCATGCGCTGTGCGCGGCCAGGCTTCGGCTCGGCTCGGCTCGGTTCTGCTCGGTGGCTGGGCTGTGGGTGGTTCTGCGAGCTCCTTTTCCTCTTGCAAAACGCTGTTGAGGTGTGTGTGAGTGTGTATGAGCTGTCGGTAACGGTGATCTTGTGTGCTCCAGACAGTGACGAGAGTGAAGACTCGCCTCCCCCTCTTCCTGAAAGAACACTCGAGTCCTTCTTTTTGGCCACAGGTGCGTCCCAGCCATCTGCTTCCCTGTCCGGCTACACAAGGGCATCCGAAGCAGCCATGGAGCCGTTTTAACTCATGTTTACAAGTGTTCATGTCAGGGCTTAAAGGGCAGGACGTGGGGTAAATATTCACGACTTTTGAATGACTTTGTTCAAGACTTTTGCCAGTGTGTTCCCATGACTTTTCTGTGAATGAAGCAGTTTTTCAGCTGTGAGAAATGTGATGGAGGAACAGCTGGGTTTTCTGTTTTGTGAGGAAATGTTTGATTTTAGTCTTGTTGAATTCAGACTGCTCCGGGTTTCAGGTACCCAACAGTTTTAGATTATTCGTAGCCTGTGTTTGGGGGTCGGGGGGTGGATTGAATATAGATGCGCTCTGTCAGTCGTCGGGTTTGACTCCGGAGGAAATGTCCGTGCACGCCAGGGCTGGGCGATATCACCGAACACATGTATTTATGGAGTTTTTCTGATAATATTTAAGCCAAAAAC
This sequence comes from Porochilus rendahli, assembly GCA_039654305.1. Lineage (NCBI taxonomy): Eukaryota > Metazoa > Chordata > Actinopteri > Siluriformes > Plotosidae > Porochilus > Porochilus rendahli. Next base: position 3,602,576 of record JBCNYG010000007.1, on the reverse strand, counting down.
CAAAAAAAGACCAAAAAGCCTATTTTTTTCTTACTGAAATTGATCATATTAGAGCGATATGATAGCATTGTGCTTTAATCCATGGCGGTGTTCGCACCATCGTATTAGCTAAAATATATAAAGCTTTAGCAGAAATATTGAAATGCGGCCTCGCTCAGAATCCGTTGAGGTGCTTTGGACCCTGACGTGCAGACTAGTTGTAAGTATACACACTCTAAGGGAGACTAGAGGTGCTCACATGCTCCTGCAGCTGTTTAAAACTCGTATTTACACCAAGTATCCAGTGTTTTGTTATTTTCACCAGGTATGGGTTAATAAAGGCATAAACCGTGACCTGGTGTCTGCTCCTCCGTCTCCCACCGCTGCCCACAGCAGGACGGGAACATAACAGGGCTAATGTTTATGAAATTACTTCTAGATATCAGGCTCCCTTATTAAATTTCTATGTCGTCAAGGGCCAAATAATCACAGAACATCTATTCTGAAAGGGGCGACCATGAAACCTGCACAACAAAATGATTAGTTCAGGTATCTATCTGTTTTATTCACTTTCCTGATAACGCTCAACAGCGACGAGATCACTTGCCGTTTGTTAAATACAAATGTGTTGCTGCCACCTAGTGGGACGATGATGAATTACGTTTCATGGTAATGGTTTGTGGGGAAAAAAGTACGATAATAATATTCTTTAAACATTCTCGCTGGCCTCAGAAAATGAGCCGACGAGCCGGATTGGGAGCACGGAGTTTGATCCGTGTGGTGTGAAAGAGGCCGCTACTGTGTGTGTTGTTGTGGAATATGCATTAGTTGTTATGAATGATGATTGACAGATCAGTTTCACGTGTGTTGGTTTTGTCGGTGAGTCGAAGCGCCTCTACGGCAGACAGACCCGCCCCTTTGAGATGACGGCCGAATGTCCAGTCGGTCTCTTTACTGTGAGGTATTACAGCAGCGTGGGCTTTGACCCGTACATCAGTGGTTGAGGATCGAATTCTTTACTATGACTGAAACGTCCTCAAAATAACCTCCTCACGTTTGAGTTGTAGTGAAGAACAGGGTGTACGGGTAAAAAGTCCTAAAGCCCACATGCTGTAATGACTCGCGGTAAAGAGACGCACTGGATATTTCTTCAGGTCTGATGTTTAGATGCCGTCGCCCGTCGCTGATGTGCCTGAATCCATACTTTTTTATACTTGAGATTAGGATTGAAACAGTAGCTGTGCGCTACGCGGCTAAGAAACACCGGGCGTCTTTGCACTCTGGTTGTTTATGGTCATACTCCCACGTTTTCTTTTCCAGATCTGCTGGATGTGCAGGTGGAGCTGAATGAATGTACAGGAGCGTTAAGAGATGCCTCCCTTCAGGTAAGACTCCAAAAAATGGAATCATTGCTTTATTTTTAAATTCCATGTAATAAACATATTCCTGTGTTTTAACTTCACAGCAAGCACAAAACACGCAAACCCAGCAGCAGTCAGGTGTGTATGATGTTAGCGCACACACACACACACACACACACACACACACACACACACACTCAGACTGGGATGTGGGAATCCTCTCCTGTGGGGAGCTCAGATGGGTCGAAAATAAAATGTAGCATGAAGTGAATGATATCTGTGTGATATTGTGTACGACAGATGGAAATATCTCTTTCTAGTCGCAGTAAGCAAGTGCATTCCATTTCTGTGAAGACAGTCAGGAAGGGGTTTGTTGTGTCCCAAAATTTGAAGTCCCACACACAGACAATAACTCTGAATATCTAAATTCTATAGCAGATCTTTGTGTAATAAACAGCTTCATGCAAACTAGCTGTTTAATAGAACAGGGATATCCTGTGTTCTCCACAAAGGGCGGGTGAAGGTGCAGGTTTCTACTTCCACCAAGCAGTAGCCACAACTTCCACCTGGTTCATTCACTGAGTAAAAAAAACAAAAAAACAAAGCCTGGATTGCACATTAGTATTTAAATCTAAAGCCGACAGGCAGCGATATCAGTAAGACCACCTTGATTTTAAATCGGCTCACAAAACCCTGTAGATTTTACTGCTGATGGTCGGAATACCTTTAATTTAATATAATTACCAATGATTTTACTATTATTTGTATATAATTATAAAAAAATGAACAGTACACTTTTAGATGTAATTATTTCCATCCCCCCATTGTTTCAGGCCACTTGAGTATAACTGTCCACAGTAAGGTCTTACCAAGAAGGCACCAGTCAGGCTCCAGGTTTTGCACATGCAGACAATAGGATACACCAATCCAGTCGTTCTCTGAGATCAGTGTTTCACATGGGTGGAAGGTGTGGCTACCGCTTGGCTGAAGTGAAAACCTGCACTCACGCCGGCCCCCCGCATGCCGGTGAAGTTTCATCAGTCCGAAAGGCTAAAATGAGTCGTGCACGAACATAAACCTCATTATTATTTCCTGTGAAATGCAAAATAAAAGCATAAAGTAAAAAGACGGAACTGGCAGACCCGTAGCTGGATTTCAACCACTGGACATTTCATACTAGAAGCATGACACGTCTGGCACCCGTGAGCGAGCGTCAGCAGCAGTTAGCGAAGGAAAATAGCTGGAGCTCCATGTAGATGATGGTACCGATCACAGGAACCTTGAGTGGAACCATAATGTTTAACTTGAATATCCAGGAAGTCCATGAGAGGCGTGTTGTGACACTCCTGAACTCACGGTGCGAGGCACAGGTTTGGTGGAGTTACATGCATACCACCACAAAGTACATATATTTAGCTTTCTGTTAACATCAGTTGGTCACATGGACATGTAGGAAAGGTTTATGTCTAGAGAGCAGCCTGGAGACGAGTAAATTGTGAAAAATGGAATATTTCAGCAGAATGTGCACTTTTTCTCACTATATTTGTTTTATCTTATACATGAAATCTGTCATGCCAAAATCACAACACTCTTTTCTGTTACAAAAAAAGAGACTGGACGAAGTCAATTTTTTCAACATATAATCTTCATTGTTCAAACCTTCTTTTTGAAGAAACAGACTAACTGCTTTGGGAGGATTTCTCTCTATGATTGGCAGCTTAATAAAATGTAGTGAACTTGCGATTATTTTTGAGACGGGACGCACGGGGTGATGTCGTCTTTAACCTAGGGCTAAGTGTGCATCGGCCATCCACCAGGGGGAGACATTTTATTTTAACGGTGCCAAGTTCTGGAAACCTGCATCTTTTCCTGTTTAATCGGTGTACCTGGTGGAGGTACTCTATGAGCCGCTCTAGTTTTTTTATTGCACTCCTGTATGAGAAATCTTGTACATCCTCGCGAGCTTTACGTTTCATAATGCATTGTAACTCAAAGAATAACTTGACCCCGGCGCTGCTGGTGTTAAACTAACAGCACGTTTCCGTATCACTCTCTCAGAAAGAGGGCAGGAGAATGGAAAACACTCGGACTCCGGGGCCACCGACAAGGCGGATGCAAGAACCGAGTCGGAGATGGGTGAGCGCACCTGCTGAGAAGCTTAATGTATCTGTGATGTGCAGCACCATTTATTCAGAGTATTTACATCCATCCAGGGTACATGGTGCCAGAATTACCACTCCCAACACCCCCCACCCTACACACACACACACACACACACACACACACCGTTTCCTGAATCAGTCCTTAGATCTCTGTCTGAAGCCTGCTTAGAATTTCATGACCGATCTCAAATCCATGTATCGTTGCCTTGTAACGACCTCGTTGCAGCCTATTCGCCCCGTTTTCACCTACTGATCAAGAGGGTTTTATCGCACTGCCATCAGAACCGCCCCCATGTGACTCCTCCTTAAGCAGTGAGACTCTGTGTTCTTGCCTCCTTCTCTGAACAGTACCTCAAATCGTTCCCTTTCTTTTTCTCTCTCATCGTATTAAAGAGCAAACACCGGCTCATCCCCGTCAGGCGACTCTCCTGGGGATTAGTTTGGAAAATTGCTCGTTGCACGTTCAGTGTGAATATTAATGTTGCTTTAAAAGTTTCACACTTTGGCGTTCTTCCTTCACGTCGCCAACGCTATCGTGGTGAAAGATGTGATGCAGAGTCAGGGTGAGCAGTACTCTGCGTATAACTGAGTGATGGGCGAACACGGAGGAAACGAACAGGCAGCGAAGCTTGATGATGAAGTGAGTTCGTATCAGCGTGAATAAAAACATTTTAATATTTATTTACTAGAATGCTGGATGCCATGGTGGCTCCAGTGGTTAACACGTCCGGATCACAGCAAGAAGGTCCTGGGTTCGATTCCCAGGCTCAGGGTGTTTCTGTGTTTTCCCCATGCATACATGGGTTTCCTCTGGGTACTCCAGTTTCCTCCCACAGTCCAAAAGCATGCACTGAGTCATCCCTGAGTGTGAGTGGTTATGTGCGTGTTGCCATGCGATGGTCTGGCGAGCTGTTTAGGGTGAACCCCGCCCTCGCCGACAGTCAGCTGAGATGGGCTCCAGCCTCCCGGTGACCCTAATTAGGAGGAAGCGAATAATAATAGAATGTCTGTTTTGACCCTTTTCCCAAACTCGGGGGGTTGCTACTGTTGATCAGGGACCCGTGTGTGCTGGAGCACGTGTGTGCTGGAGCACGTGTGTGCTGGAGCACGTGTGTACTGGAGCACGTGTGTACTGGAGCACGTGTGTACTGGAGCACGTGTGTACTGGAGCACGTGTGGGGTAGTGGGGTAGTAGAGTATTGGATAAATGAGCACTGAAAGGGGTGTGTTTTTTAAGAATGAAATATCTCACCATGTTTCCATTTTTGCCGGCTTTGTTCTTCTTCCATCAGGATTCGGCAGCCGCCGCACCCAACCCAGAGGCCCAAGAAACCCCCCTTCTGAGTGGACATGATCAAGGCTGCTGTCCAGTAGACCCTGAATGGACGGTCACGTACACACTGATGTAATATCACTGCTCTGCTGTCCTCGACGTGTTATTGGAGAGCGAGGATCTCTCAGCACCGTGCTTAGTTTCCAACACCACAACCAGTCTGGGGTCCGGATCATCTCCCACGCTGCAGTGGCGCCTCTCCTGGTGCGGTGTGTGTGTGTGTGTGTGTGTGTGTGTGTGTGTGTGTGCCGACTGGCGTGGGCTCACTGCCGGCGTGCTACCCTTTCTCCTTACTCGCTGGGACCACAATCCTGTTTTTTATTCTTCCGTAGCCAAAACCCCACCAGATTGGACAGCCTGAAAGTAGACGTGCTGTCGTGGAATTCCCGCGTCTCTTTTCTAAACACCTTCACTTTGATGACACTTCAGTAAGATGTTTATCCACAGGGACTGAGACCTACTGTCTGTCTGTCTGTCTGTTGAGTTCTATGTAGATGTTCCTGCGAACTCCTCGCTAGCGGAGGGGGGTTTCAGGGGAATAAAGTGTGTTCTTGTTAAATATTCTTAATAACAGAAGATGTAAGAAGTCTTAGCATGACGTCCCTATGTACTGTGACCTGTAAATTATTTGCTATCACAATCATTTTTTTTTCAGTGTTTATAGTTTTTCTAAACCTTCAGTTTTATTGGTTACTTCCTGCAAGAGGGCGGGCACCAGATTGAAATAATGCCTTTTGTAAATCATATTCCAAAGGTTATTTTTGTATATGCTCCCTCTCTCTCTCTCTCTCTCTCTCTCTCTCTCTCTCTCGCTGTCTCTCTCTTTCTTGTGTTATTATTACCTCTGCCAAGGAGGTTATGTTTGCACCACAGTTGGTTTGTTTGTTGGTTGGTTTGTCTT